>MEHQ01002115.1:0-71886 GCA_008828725.1 Saccharina japonica
TGATGTTTGGGACGATCGCCGGTGGGACGAACCCGGGGCCTGGCCGACCAGAAAAGAACTGGGCACAATGTCTAGCAGATGACCTCAGGGTTTTTCGAGCGACAGAGGGCTCCACAGAAAGCTCCCCTTTACTGCTCGGAGCAGAGACGGTACTATGGCCGAGGGCGGCTAAAAAGAGGGGGGTGTGGTATCGGGGGGTTGGCGAGGCGGCGGACCATTTCATGGCGAGGTGGCACAGGGCCGAAGCGGAGAGGAGCTGGCACGGCATACAGCTGAGGACGCCAAGAGAGGCGACCAGGAGAGGGGGGGGGGGGGGGGGGGCGGCCGTACTGATACAGCTGTCGACGAATGCAGAAACGAAATGATAGATCGTGTGGCCAGATATCGGCTCGACTAGTCCTTGAATTCTATTATTTGTTTCCTGTTGATGTGTTCACTGGGGGGGGGCGGCAGAGGTAGTATCGACTCTTGACACCGTTTTTGTTTTTAGAGGTGGGAATGAGATGGCAGAAGGTGTGACATGGTCCCGTATCGGTTTGTATAGCAGAGACGGGAACTTGTTGTTACCATCGCCTTGAGCTTGCCTTGAAACTATTTTCTCTTTTCCTCTCTCGTGTCTTCTTTCTTGATTTTTTTGCCTTGTTTCTCCCTTTGTTTCCACCCTATGCCGGTGCTCTCTCTTTTTTTTTTTCGTGTTGCCTCGCTCGTGCAGCAGTTATCTGTTCCTCTTGGGCACGTGTGCTTTTCGTCTAGGGGCGCTTCTGGCGCTTCTGGCGCTTCTGTCTCCCTGCGTCATTTGTATTCTGTTTCATTTCAGAACTTGTTTTATTTTGTCTTTTTTGTTCTTATTTTGGTTCGGCTCGTGTCGCTGTGTTCTCGTACCCGATACGTTACGCATCTCACTTGCTTTACCCATTAATTTGCGTTTATTTTGTTTTGGTTTTTCTCTGTTTCACAGTCTGTGACCACAGAATTTGTATCTCTCTAGGATTGGGAATCAGGACAGGCACTGGGTGTACTGATGTGGTTGAGTAGAAAGAACGGGTTTAATGTGAAGACAACAACAACAACAACAACAACAACATTGATGGTCATTGCTTTATAATGGGCTGGGGGGATAAATGGAATTTTGTTTTTCAGAGTTGAGAAGGATCATGATATTTTATGTATGAGGTGAACATGATGAAATACCCGAGAATGATTGATACATTGAGGGTAGCATTTCCTCTTGTGTACGTTGGAGGTGCTACAGCAGTATTTCTAATTTTTCCTGTAGACCGCAGAATAACCACTAGGAAGGCTAAACTGCGCAACGCTCATGGTTGGCCCTACGTACAGCAGGGGAAATTTTCATGTATTTTCAGTTGCGGTCGACTTGGGTCGCAATCAATGGCTTTATTTTGATATATCAAGGAAGGGGGGAAGGACGGTTGTCGAGAATATTGTAGTATTGGTGCAAGGATCATTTTTACGAAATTTATTATAGGTATATATTGGTGAATCGATTTTGAATAACATCGATTGGCAAGAGTACGAGAATCTATTTTTGTATACCGTAATGGAATGAATATTATTGGAGCAGAAATGGGAATGACCACAGTTTGGGGGGATAAACGATCATACAATGTACCAGGGTATTGATCTATCAGGAAACTGTGTCATTACTCATATATTAGTATTGTGAGATATATCACTGGCAGGACGGTTGTAGACTCAAGGGGTCAGGTAGTGAGTCGGAGTAATGGAGTCGGAGTAACATGTGAGTTCGAATACGTACCTGATATATAAATATATATATTCCAGGAATATATATGATACGCTGAGGACATGGTGCCTAGTTTTACGTTGGAAGAACTGATTCTAAGCATTTCTATTGGACCACGGGATGACCGTAGCAAGGCTGATGTGGGTCATAAGATGGTTATATGAGTAATAAAGGGGTAGTTGGAACTTGATATATTTTGGAAGAAGAGTTGAAAGAGAAGACGGAACCCTCTCGTTCCTTCCTCGCAGTCTTATCTTTTTTCTCTGCTGCGCCGGGATCATCTGGATAAAATAATATATATATTTCAACATCATCGATTTTCTTATTCTCGGCGTCCAACCCGAGGCTCCATCACCCTCTCCGCGAGGCGAGCCGGGCTTCGTGCACGACATTGCGTCTTACATTGATTGTCGGATGGCAACGATCATAAAAAAAAGTTTGGCATGATATAAATGTACGTATACTGGTACTATATAATATGTTTCGTAACGTTTTGTGATGACCAGACAGAGCTTGCATGTTGTATATATCCCGCTCGGATGAAGGATCGAATGGACACACTGCTAGTGAGTGTTCTCCTGGGTGTCGACGGGTAGGGATAGCTTGGCGCTTGAGACTTCAGGGAGAAAATTTGACGATGGCTTACTTCCACGGGGTGGGCTTTGCACTTATTTCAGCTCCTCGTGTGAGCAACGCACCTGTGTTGCAGTGCCCACAAAATGAAATCGTTTTTTGGCCATTTCCCTGCCAAAAAATCGAAACCTGGAAGCACCACCGCTCTATTTTTTTGTATGATATCCCGCAATTCCGCTCTAACTCCAGCCTCACAGCTAATCCGAAAGTGCGCCACCCTGCTATGGGCTCTTTGGTGCTCTCACTACAGTGTGGCAGAACGGCAGCAGTTTTCGTGACCTCTAACCACCGCGACAAAGTCGCTGAAGTTTGAAAATGTGGTTCCAGGACATTGGATTTGTTATTTCTTATACTATGGCCAAGTTATTTTTTGTAGCTGCAGCCATGGTGAGCAGTACTCACGTACGTACGAATATTGGAAAAAAATATCAACGCTCGTAACTTTTTTGTGTGGCAGCTCAACTCTAAAACACAGTGTTTTTTTAGTCCACTTTTCTTTGTTTTTGCAGTACGTCTCAAGCCGATTGCGGCGTCGATGATATTAATCAAAAAGTGCGCTACCCTGGTATACCTTCCCTGGCTGTATACACAAGCACACGTTCAATCTTGGGCGATTTCGTTAAAGTTTACCACCGCGACAGTGCCCGTGAAAATTGCCTAAACTGGCGGCGCGGCTGCTGGAGCTTACGTACCGGCTGTGCAAGGATAAAATTGCGTGGCCGCGGTGCATCAAATTTCTCCAATTCTAGAACGACAAAGGCCAAACCAATTACATAGCAGGCTATATCGTGACTTGGTTAAGCTCGTCCGGGCGTGGTGTGTCATCGGGAGGTTTCAGTGGGGAGCACGGCACCAGTGAACGAGAGCAGACTGCTGCATGTCCCAAAGCGATTGTGAGGGGCTGGTTTTTGCAAAATCCCGGTTTCAATAATAATTGACGTTATTGGCTGGAACCTCCTTATCGGTTTTGTGGGCACTGCAACACAGGTGAACGCTACCGGCTGGTACAGTTAGTACATAGTACAGGGGGGCCCGCAGAAGAATTTACCGAGACCTACTCGTAACTGTAAACAAAATGGTCAGAACAGAAAAATAATCGGAGCACTGTTATCGCTGGACGATTTAGCACAAAACAAGTATTTTTTTTCTGAAATTCGGCAAAAACCAATTACTTGGTTTTGAAGACCCCCCCACCTACCCGAGCATCAAGAGAGCAGGGGGGGGGGGGGTCTATAAAACCAAGCGATTGGTTCTTGGAAAAATTCAGAAAAGAAAAAACTTGTTTTGTTCTAAATAGTGCAGCGATCACAGTGCTTCGGTTGTTTTTCCGTTCTGACCATTTCAGAGAGTTAGGTGTCGAAAACATCATTTTCGGGCGCCCCTGCGTAGTATGACATTTTGGCCAGACCTACGGTAGGCGGACAAGGTAGCAAGGTACCAGACCGACTAGCTGGTAGAACCTGTCAGCACAAGGGCTATCGTTACGGCTCCAGCACTATGTGCGCGTAGCAGCGCACATCGGGCTTGTTTCCGTGTGCGCGGAGGGCCCCCGTGGGGCCGCCGGAGGCGAAATGTTTGGACGTATGTGCGTCAAATAACTCAAAATGTGTGTCTCACATTCGCTCCTCTTGCAAAGAACACAGAAACAAGCACAGACAGATACCATGTAAGTACAGAGGTCCGCATCTGAGATAGACCTTTTTTTATTATTTCGCCGATACCTTTACTGAAAGAACGAAGGCAACAAATCCCACGCCGTTTGTGTCCAACGGTGCCGTGACTGAAAATGAAAACTCGCGTTTACATTGCGTCTTTTTGTTTTCGTGTCGTTTTTGGTGTAGTATTCACCTTCGAAGGCAATTTTCGTATGAGATTCCAAATGGCCAATTTTTAATACACTTATTTTCCGAAGGCTATGAAAATCACATTCTAGACAAGAAATTCAAAATATGATCGCGTGGAAGAGTGGCGATAGGCTGCACGATCATCATGCAACTTGTTTTGATTAACATTTTTGATAGTATCGCTGAAAATTTGTCCGTCTCTGGGTTTTTTCCTCACTGCTGACTCTCGGGAATATACAGTAGTGTCTTCACTGAAGGCCAACCCGAAACTGGCAGGTCAGCCGTCACCATTTGTTGGGCTACAGTACCTACTTGCATTATCGAATCAACGCGCTCTTCCGCCACGGCTGGACAAGTGATCTTTCGGGTTGCTCCGTTGTCCGTCTCGTAATGTCGCCCGCCTTCGACCCCTTTGGACGAGGTTGCACACGTCGCTTTGAATGATAGAATAATATCGCCTGGTGCGACCACCCCAGTAAGTTGTTTACAACTTACTCTACATGTCCTACATTCTACATGACCCTCATGATCTGATCATGTGTCAGTACCCTCAATATTCCATGTACCAGTACCCTATGATACGATATACTACGAGTACTCTGTATTGTTTCCCCGATTGGCAATCTTGTCTCATATTATCGTAGATCTGTCAAGATCAGAAGAATATATAGTTCTTCTATCGTACATTCGGACATTGAACCCTTAGCCGGCCGGTCAACATATGTTGTTTCGGGCTTGCGGATGCTTCATACCAGCTCTCCGCAAAGTCAAGCTTGGAATTCTCCGCAGGGGCAGGACGGCTGTAAAGGAACGGTTTTTTGACCGATCAACTGCAAACGGCGCGAACAAACCCAACGGCAAGGAGGACGCATGGGATTGTGATATCATTTTTTTTGTACTCGCTTACTGTACAACTCAATACAACTGCCGCAATATAAAGTGACACATAAATTGCGTACGTACAGGCTCGCAATACCTAGACACTTACTGCAAAACTTGTACAGACCTAACGTCACAATATCGTACCAAGCGAATGGGGTGTCTGCCTGTTGGACAGGCACGAAAGCAGCGCCTTATCGATTAACAGCTGTGCAACCGTCCTTGGTTTACATTTCGCGCCGCGGCGTTATCGAGAAACTGCTGTGCGACCATCCACAGTCCTCACATTCGGCGCCGCGGTCTTTTTGAGCCGTTCGCTGCGTCCGCGTGCTCGTTCCAGCGACCGCACTCTTACAATAGCGTAAACCACGCCTTCAATAGCACCTGGTACATTGTTTACGATGTCGAGCCCATGCTACTGTGGCCTGGACATTCCGCGGGGTCCCTATAACTAGCCCGGCCAACAGCACGGTATTTTGTTTCGTTCTATAACCCAACGACGGAAAATAAAAGGAAATCATCGTGTTGAAACTTCTTACAAATTGTCCATCAGGACGAGGGGGCCCGTGAAATATATTTTCCGACACCTCACGTCGAATGATTTAACTGCGACCCTCCCGACAGGAGGTGGGTGGGCGCCTGACACCGCCCCCCCTTCTACGCCTTAGAAATAACTATGTAAAACTGAAAACAGGGGAGGGTAGAGAGCCGCCCTCCCCCCTCCCCCTGCTTGATCCAAGTCCTTCCATAGTGCTACAATGCTACTGGGCGGCACTGCGGCCGCAGCTGCGTAGTGTGACAGCGACTATAGCAGTAGTGAGCGGTACAAAGGAGCTATGACCTCGCTTTAAGGTGGACCAAAAGGCCCTGAACAGCGGTGGGATCGGCAGGCTTGGCTGGATAAGTACTGCCCGAAGAAGCTCGTGAGAGAGGGGGATATCGTGTGGGTTTGTCACTGCTGTGGGAACGACTTTGGCGACGGCAAGGCTCTCAAGGATGGACTTGCCAGACAGCATGAGCTCTCGGCAGAGCATCAAACCCGAGTGCCTCCTTTCCGAGCAGCAGCATGAGCACCACAATTTACGTACTGCAGTAGTAGCATCGTTTGTAACCCTTATGTTTCAGCGTACGGAGCTGCACGGACTGTGGTTTGTTATTGGTTCCCTTAGTATTCCAGTCAGTCCATTAATTGGAATAGTGGTCAAGACCTTGACACCCTACGAGTATACGAGATCCTATATACGAGCACCTTACCTGTCATTCGACATCATCATACTCGTACGTGCGTACGTACGTACGTACGTACCTGTGGTACCTGATGTACCTGATGTTTCTGTTTCGCCTTGCCTTACCACCGAGCTGCAGCAGCATCCTTGCTCGCACAGGTAAATCTGACACTTTTTTTTTATTTTTTCATCCCATTTATTATCTTCGTACTTCGGTCTTCCTCCCTCCCTAGTCGTAACTCAGATCCGGGGTCACAAAGTAGGCTCCTCTCCCTCCTCCCCCACTACGGTTCTTGCCTGGATTTTCATCGCGCAGAGGAATCAGCCTTCCCAACGCTCGTCGATTTTCATCGAATTTTTGCTAACTCACGCTCTCGCGCTTTCCGCTATTCAAGATATTTTTTTGCAAGAAAAAGTCCCTACGAGCATATGCACTCGGCGGGGCTCGAACTCGCGATCTCGTCGCCAACAGGCTTCGTGGTTACCTGCTAGCCCACCGGGGCGACCTACAGCAGAATAGCGCTTCCCGCAGCTACGGCAATCGAACACTGCAAGCGGTTGCTTTGTGTGAGTTTCTGTTGCCGCTGGGTGAGCACTTGGGTGCCGTACTCAGACGAGGCACCTATTCATACTGCCAATGTTACGGTGGTATTGTACTCGATGTGAGGGTTTGCGCCTCTCCGGTATTGTCACACAAATCACGTACACCGATTCATACAAAAAAACGTGCAAACATATATTTTTGAGAGCCCTCCGGGGCGGGGGGGGGGGTAGGTGTATGGTATCCGAAACCCTGGGCCCGCCTGATCAGGAAGTAAAATTTGTCTTTCATGGAATAAGTTTTCTTCCCATGGTTTTGTTTTCATATCCATGAAAGGGTATCACTTCCAGGTGATTGGAAGTGAAGAAAATCAAAAGTCTAGTTCCATAGAAGTAAAACACGAAAGCGAGGGCACGGATTCACCCCCTGCTTCCAGTTGGTACACCGTCCCACCCAAAGTGGGCCCATCCCGATTACCACAATGTCGACCAATACTAAACCGGGCATTCAAAACTGTGTAGCGCGTAGAGGTAAGACCATGATTTCATTTACCCGGGTACCCGGCGGTTATACCCGTCAGTGTCTTACCCGTTTGACGGGTAGGGTCCGAGCTCATTACCCGTGGGTAGTCGGAGACTTGAGGGTAATTGCATCGTCGCGAGACGGGTACCCGGGTACCCGCGGGTGTTTGGGTACCCGCTTTTATTTGGTATTCTTGGTTAATTATGCCTGTACGATATATTTAGGAAACCCCGTCAGAACACACACTCGCACCGCCAAACCAAAATAAAACATCAACTTGCCACACTCAACGCTGAAGGGGACACACACGGCACACGGCACACGGCACACGGCAGTGTCGTCACGCGGCACCGGCTGGGCACAACGAGCCAGCAGGAGAGCGATCCTGGCGCGGTCTCTCAGGAAGCGGAAGTGCCTGCGGGGGACGATCTTGTTCAGAATCCCGCCGAAAGTCCAGAGGCCCCTGTGCAAAGCACCTGCGAAAGCGATCCGGACAGCAGCAGTACCGACAGCGAAGACTCTGCGGGCTCTCGGTTTGACAGCAGCAGCAGGCGTGCATGCGGTTACTTGAGTCTTCAAGTGTACGGTAAAATACAAAGAGAGCTGGGAACGTCACCCACAATGGCGCAGAGACTATCGTAGACTTTTAGTATCTAAGTGTGCTTCTGTAAGTCCATCTATCTACCCGGGTGTGCAGCGATGCTGACCCCGGGCCCCTGCTGATTTCAGGGGTATAATTGTGGGTAGCTGCTTTTTTCGAGCAACCATGTACTTGTTTTTTCCGTGTTTGTGTTCTTTCCATTCACGATTTCTTCGATTTTCGAGCAGATGCGATGTATTGATGCGCCATCCATTGACTGTTGTTCGGCAATCCTACAAAACACCAAGTACACGTACTTTAGCTACAGAGTCAACCGTTGCATTTCTTCAATGTATTTTCATGATGGTTACTTTCCTATATCCGATATGTAGTGGGTCGGAAAATGTGCACTGCAGTCTTCTAAAGCGTACACATCAGCTACGTCTGGTACACACGTTACAATCACATCCTAATAATAATATGGTACCATAGACGCGTGCTACGGTAGACGTAGCACCTTTTGGCTGAATGTTTTCTAAACGATCGGGCTTCTGGATAAATATTCGTCGGACCTTGATTCTTGTGACGAAATGTGTTTCAGACTATACTTCGGTCATGAGATTTATCATCCGGTAGCACTTTTAGTTTCCTCCAAAATCGTTTTTTCGGTGAGGCGTGACGCTCCATAAGCGAGGAGCTCTGAAAATACATGGTGAACCTCGATCGTAGTATGCCTCCATACATACCAACATCAGGTTACTCGCTACGGGCTGATGTCGCTATATAATACGGTAGCACAATGTTAACGTAATACAGTGTTTGCGATAGGCTTTTTTGTTTTTTTAGTTCTCTTCCCGAAAGAAACACCGAAGGAAGGATTTGAGAAGATTTGAGGTAAACAAATAAAAATAAAATGGAACTTTGTACTTTATCGTAGATAGGAATTTTACGAAATTCACGTTAAGTTTGCTCTCGATATCATTGGCTTTGTAAATACGGAGCAGTCTCCATGGATCGCACCACCAACCTGTGCTGCTTGCGGTACACATAACAACAACCGCTGTGGGAGCATCAGAGGCTTACGAGGCGTATAGCAAGAGTATGACACCGATGAGCGGTGTTGGATATACCCAGCAGGGAGCCGGCGGACTGCCGGCGGCCCGCTACGGTACGCACTGGCCGGCTTAGTGTCGAGGAGAATGCGCCGTTAAGAAATAACTGCTCGTACGGGTCCGAGTACTCGTATGTACACGTGCTCGTACCGCCTTGCTTGTAAAGCGCGACAGGATGACAGATCGTCGTGTGTCATTTCCATTCCACCACACTGCGGTAGGTAGCAGCAGTAGCAGCAGTAGCAACAGCGGTGGCGCGGTCGATATGTGCCGGGCGCCGGGCGTGCTTGGAGCGGAGCGTTGGCGCGGCGCCACGCGCAGGTTGAAGGCAGTGGCAGCAGCAGCAGCACACGACAAGAAGAACAGTCGATCCCAAAATCGGGGGTGGGGGAAAAAAGCAAAAATGGAAGCTGTCGCTTCTGTCTGCTGCTGCTGCTGCTGCTGCTGCTGCTGGGACTGCTGGTGCTATTTGTTTTTGTTGCGCAAGCGGATGCTGCCGTTAGCTGCCGCCACGTAGATACCGCCAGCTGTCCTGCTGCTTCCGGTCGTGGGTAGCAGCGGCGGCACTACGGTTATCCCTGCCGCCGCCACCGTTGCTGGGCTGTCGTTGCTACTCGTACCAAGGGGGCACGCGGATGTGAATCCCAGACACTCCCTATATTGGAGGGGAAAAAAAAACAATATTATTTGTTTTCCGTAGTGTTTGTTGTTTGTCTCACACGCCTGCAGACGCTGCTCTATGTACGTATATCTAGCGTCTACAGTACTGCTTGGCTTTGGGTGTACACTATGTACACAATGGTTTAAACGAACATACTGCACAAAGAATGTGTTGATACTGTCCGGAGGGTCGGAGTTGAGGAATCACCACCACACTGGCCACCCCAGCCACTTGTAACAAGATATGAAAAACAGAAACGCTGTGTGGTGTTGTCTTGTCTAAAAGCCCTTGGGAATGCGGGAACGATTCACCAACATCCCCTGCTATTGGTTTATATAGGTTTCAGTATGTATTTGGTTTATATAGGAAATAGTATGGTGCTGCGGTTATGGATGGTCTGATTTCTTTTATAGCCCTGAAAACTAAGCAGAAACGCTGGGTGGTGTTGTATTGTCTAGAAGGCCTTGACTACCCTTGGGAATGCGGGGACGATTCACCACCACCCCCTGCTATTGGTTTACATAGGATTTGGTTTCTATAGGAAATAGTATAGTACTGCGGTTTATGGATGCTCTGGTTTCGTTTATATAGGATTTAGCATAGTATGTACCCCCCTATACGCCGCAGGGTGCCTAAATCGAAATTTGGGCACCCCCCCCCCCTGTATTTGGTTTCCCGGAAATAAATGTGGAGTGTGGTGTCGGATATTGTTTTTTTCGGAGACCCCCCCTGCTCTTGCGCTGGTTTTTGTTTTTCGTGTGTTTTTTTTAGTTTGCCGCATTGCCTTACCTCCCCACTTCCCTTGTTATTTTCGGAGACGTCGCCTGCAGGATTTCGTTCACTTCTGTCCCAAACACACCGAAATCATGAAGGGAAGGGAATCTACGTTTTTTAGCGGAAGGAACAGGGGCCGCCGGGGATTTGGATATCATACACCTAACCCCCCCCCCCCCCCGGAGGGCTCGAAAAATATTTCAACAACATTGTTTTTCGGTTTATCCAGCGTGTATCGGTGTATGTGACTTGTGTGACAGAGAATCGGACAGCCGCGAACCCTCACATCGAGTCAAATAACGTAACCTGACACCACACATCCCCTGTGCGACTTGTTTTATCTGGTATGCTTGTTCTGCTTTGCCACGATTTAATATGCGAGTGTCGAACACTGTTCGCGATGTCTCCAACAGTGACGTACACGACGTGCACAGAAGCATGTGGGAAGGCAAAATGTCAGTGAAACCAGATAGGGTCAGCGGTTGGTTTATCTGATGGAATATCGTTGCAAGGGCATACACAGGTGTCGAAGATACCGACCTGGAGTCTAACGATATATCTGCTAAGAAGGAAGGAACCTGCATGCTGATCCGACCAAGCTTGTCAGCAGCTTGTAGACCGAATACAATGCGCTGAAGCAAGAAAAGAACGCACTCGATATTCCATGCAAAGCCTGCCGATCCCACGACTCTTCGGAGCCTTCTGATCTACCTTCGAGCGAGCTCATAGCTCCTTTGTTCTGCTCACTACTGGCGCAGTCGCTGTCACTACGCAGTTGCGGCCTACTCGTGTAAGCCGCAGCGCGGCCCAGTAGTATTGTAGTACTATGGAAGGCCTTGTATCAAGCAGGGGACATCTCTCTACCGTTCCCTGTGTTCAATTATATATCGTAGAGGGAGGGGACGGTGTCAGGTAGTGTTGTAGTACTATGGAAGGTCTTGTATCAAGCAGGGGGGGAGGGGGGCATTCTATATTATCCCCTGTGTTCAGTTTTATACAGTTGTTGCGAAGGCGTAGAGGGGGCGGACGGTGTCAAGTATCCCCCCCCTTGTCGGGAGGGTCGAAGTTGAAAAAATCGACGTGAGGTGTCGAAAAACAATGTTTCGACCACCCTCGGAAGGAAAGTTATTTTTATTCTTACTTCTATCGCAAACACTCGAATATTGACAATATACGTACTTTATCCCTCTAACTTGTGTCAGGATAGCCACAACTATTATATAGCCATTCC
This sequence comes from Saccharina japonica, assembly GCA_008828725.1. Classification (NCBI taxonomy): domain Eukaryota; class Phaeophyceae; order Laminariales; family Laminariaceae; genus Saccharina; species Saccharina japonica. The sequence goes on from MEHQ01002115.1 coordinate 11,769, forward strand.
GATCACACAGCTATGTAAGCGTTCGATTGACCATGTATGCTATCCGTCTGGAGTGTGTTACGGTAGCAAGATATATTTCCGCAGACACACTACACTAAGGTTACTCGCTACGAGCTGATATCGGTAACACGGTAACATAATGTCAACGCTTCCTTGACCACGTGCGTTATTCCTATAACGCGTGTTACGATGGCTACTACAGTAAGAATTTCGCTAACACACTAGCGTACGTAGTGTTACTCGCTATGAGCTTGCTACCCCACCACCGTAGTATATATATACTGAGATCATCACGGGATCAAGGTAACACTCTAACAAAATGGTACGCAATCGCCAACCTATATCATAACGCGCAAACACTATGTTGTCACATTATCCAGAAATCCCTTAATGCGGTAACGCAATGTTACGATTTTTTACCGCTGACGCGTAACATTGACGTAAAACGTTAAGTCTTGCGTGTTTCGAGGTGTGACGGTTTACTTCGGTCAGAGTATGCTACGAGTAACGAGCGTTGAAGCTGATTCATGCTAAACGTTGTCGGATGGCAACGACCGTCCTCAATATATAGTACGCTTCGGCAGTGGTGATGACGATCAATTGAATTTCACGACTTCACCTGTTTCGGTATACCCCGCGAGCGACCGGATTCATCGCGCGACATTCGACCCCGATTGCCGCCGCACACGCGCCGGACCTCCCCACGCGTGATCCCTTAATGCCCCCGGCGGGAGAACAGACCCCGATGCCGAACTCGGCGAGCGGGGTGCGGGGGGAGGCGACCTCTCTGGGACGCCTGGCTATGTCCCCGAGATGGCAGATAATCGTCGGAAAAAATGAAATCCCAGTAGGACAGGGGAAGAAACACGGTTTGGAATAAACACTCGTGCTGCCGTGCATACTGCTGAGCTGCTGTAGCATGTTGCGTGGGTGGGTGGGTGGGTGGGTTTGTGGCGCTCGGTGCTTAGGTGGTTGACCTGATTAGCAGTTTTGTTTTGTGGAATGCCGCTGCTGAGTACGAACTGTCCTCACATTTACTGCTGCTGACGTTGGTACTGCTGTGCTGCAGCTGCTGCTGTAGTACATGGTGGGTGGATTGATCTGTTGGTGCGTGTGTCAGTTGGTTGGTGTGTGGGTAAGTGAGTGGCTCGGTCGCTCGGTTGATACGTGGGTGGCTGATTTCGTACCTGTGTGTGTTGTTTATTGTGCATTGTCCGCTATAACGACCCTGCTCTGGCATAGTTCAGCGTACCCCTAGTACTAAAACAAGGTGACGGCGGGCGACCGACCAACCGAGCAGAGGTGGCGTTACGTAGAAAAACTACCCCTTACTTTGGCATGCCCAAATGTTTCATAACTTTGCCAGTTTTGCAAACATGTTGCAAAATACGTCGTAGTTCGTTTCGTTGAAGGCGGCCCCAACAGCGAAAACAACACACAAACAAGGGCAACGCTTCAAGTGCGGCAAATGGACCGGATCGCTCCCGTCGCCGCCACTTCCTTATGCCGAGGCCAGCTCATTTCCTCTTAAAATTCCTCGTTCTCCGGTTGCGATATGTACTCGTATACCCGTGTCCTCATGTCATGCATGACGATAGTCGTATGACCATAGACCTTCGCATCGCTAGAATACCGGGGGGGGGGGGGGGGGTACTCCTGCCATGCATGGCCATGTTCGCACAACAAAACCCCCTCGCATCCTTACAATCCCGGAACGGGGCGCGTCGACTTTTCACTTGTTTTAACACAGACACTGCTTGCACCAAGCACGAAGTACCGTGGGGTATTCAGCGAGTCGCATCAAGGATGAGCTGTATCCGGCCAGACGAACTGTTTGGGACGCGCATATCCTATCACATGGATGGCAGCGTCGAACGGATCATTGTTTTTTTAGGGGCAGTAACATCCAGACAGCGCAACGAACGGGTATACTGCATGTACCATCATCGCGGGTACCACATACCAATCAATATACGTTGGAAGATTGTTCTACGGACCGGTCGATGCTCTTTTGAGGAGCTCAACCGTTCAAGAACAAAATCAACCGGTCAGGATACATTGAGTCTTCGTGGGTATCAAAACACCAATGAAGCTGCGTTGGAAGATTATCCTACGGACCGGCCGTTGCTCTTTTGAAGAGCCCAACCGTTCAACAACAAAACAATTACCGGTCAGGATACATTGAGGCAAAAACGTTCATCCCTTACTAGAATATGGGACGAGTCGTTCCTCTACATACGCCCCCAGCCCCTGTGAGCATGAATCGGACGCATGCTACGGCAGAGGTGCACCTGTATACAGTTCATTTTCTGAGAGCTCCTCACGTGGGGAGCGCTATACCAATCCTCAGTAAAAACCTGATTTCGAAGGATGAATCCGAATGCTACCCGATAAACAATACGATGGGCCTACGTGCACACCAAACAACATAGGAAAACAAGAATGAAAGTCCGACGATTTGGGGTGAAGAAGAAGCCAGGTCATTCAAAAACCATTTTTGGACAAAAAGTGCAAGCTTTGTCGTAGCATACGCCATCGATATTGATCTTCCATTGGTTTTAACGTCGGCTATTGGGTGTGAGGACGTAGACAAATCCGCGATCGAAAAGCCCCGCGTAGTTGAGCTCCTACCCCTACCGTAGGGAAGCTTGTGCTGAGGTAGGGCTTGTTTACTATATTCCCCTCTTTTGCCTACCTCGTTTAGGCCGCTCGCACGGGTGTCTCTGTATTACCTCTTTCGAGCTTACAGTTCAACTTGCCGTTCTCGCGACGCGCAGCTCACCAATCCCACCCCGTGGCGTGCACTCATTGCGAAATCAAAACGCCCCGAAGCACATAAGGAAACATCAAATACATTGGAGGATATTGTACTGCCCCTCGGCCGAGTGGCCCCTGAGGGGCTGAAATATAGGGTCTAAACGTAACCCTTCCCCTCCTTCTACACCTCAACGTTGACGAAAATGCTTTGTTTTGCCTTTCTGCTGATGCTGGCCTACACAAAATCGGGGGGGTTTCCTCCTACCGTAGCGGCGCCGGCCACGGTGGCATATTTACCTCCTGATACCGCCACCGTGGATGGAAACAACATCTCGTCTCCCTTCGAAAAAACCAAAAACAAATATTCCGCAAGCCCCGCACATGGCCCCGAATGCCCCCAACGCCGCTCCCCACGCCAACGCTTCCCCGACACCACCGAAATAGTCGAGAAGTTTGCCGGTAATAGATATGGCTCCAACGCTTGCTGCCGAACTGGCAGTATTCGCGGCCGAGTAGAGCATTGCCGAGTGCTCTAGGGAGGATATCTCGACGTGGTAGGTGGACCATCCTCCTCGAGAGAGGGCCATGCTCGCCAGAGCGAGGGATGAGAGCAAGGTGCTGTGGTGGGGGATGTGGCGAGGCCCATGGGGAGCATGGAGATGATGGCGCAGGCAAAGGATATGCCTGTGATGAGTTTGAAGGCGCGGGACCTGGGCATTCCGTGGGTGTTGGTGAGCCAGCCGAATAGGTTGCCACCCAGGATGGAGAACACCGCCATCATTATGCCGGGAGTCATCTGGTGTTTGAGGACAAGCGAGAGAGGTGGAGAATATTTAGTCAGATAAAAAAATAGAGATACATTGGGAGCGGCGAGAGAGGCAAGGAGTATAAGGGGTAGCGGGAATCGAAGGGACCAAAGGAAATACACAGAATATATATATGCATATGGAGAGAGTGAGTGGGTGAATTGGAAAGTGAAAAGTGAAAGAAAGAGAGGGAGATACACGAAGACGAAAGAAAGGGAGGGGTGGTCGGAACACCGGGAACGGAGGAACATAACCAGAGAGAAGGAAAGAGGGGGGGGTGGGGGTGATGGTAGAGAGAAATACATAAAGGAGGCTTACAACAGGAGGTTTGAGGCCTCCGGGAAATACCCGTGCGCGCCAGCAAACTAAAGATTGCCGCGGGCGCACGTATGGAAACCAATCGGAGAGGCGCAAACACAAAGTTCCCCCAAACGAGGCTCATAACCTATTGGGATTGTCTGAGGACAGTGCCCTCCTATCGTAGCACTAGTCCCAGATGGAGTGATTTCACAGTTACATTCAAACCACTCGCGTGCGTCCCTGCGTTATATAATGCGCTACGCAGCTCAATCTTCCGTTTGGTTTGTCGACTCACCCTACCGTAGGGAGTGCCCTTGGGGCTTGACCTGACCTGGTCGGTTGAGCCATGCTACCGTAGAGGTGGCGGCTTAATGTTTGAGCACGTCAGATGATGAGCTCAACATCTCGTCCGGAACATGACCTCGAAGACGTATGTACGCCTAACTCGACCAAGGTTATTACGCGCCAGTTCTATAAACCAATACTGTATGCTACTGCGTGGTAGAGGGGGTGGGCATAGTGCACAAAAAACAATATAATATATGTTTGTTCGATCGCACTAAAACTGTTATGGTGCTACGATCTCGGTTCCCCCGTAATACTAACGTCTCATAGTAAGCCATGAGATATTCGTTTGAGGATCTTAACCAGCCAGACGATATTGAGGGTCAACATACAAACCCTACCGGGCAACGGGCCCGCATGAACTTCCCAAGGAAGAAACTACCGGTTAGGAAGATACTTGCGCTAGAAGTGACACGTGTGTAAGTGGCGCATACGCCTGTTTGTCGGGTTGGAGATAAAGACAAACGCGATTTTAATTCGTTTTCTCGAGTGCATGACACACGGAGCTCCTCGAGTGAGGACCATAAACAACAATTAACGCCATCACCCCTTTTAACGACGTGTATCAGATAACTACAGATAAATACGCAGGTAGCTTACATATCATACGTGCAAGCACAAGTGAACTACAGGAACGTGTTTCGGCAGCTGTGGGGCTCTCCACGGTGGTTCACGGGGCAAGTTCTGAACAACTCAACATGTTGTCTACAACCGTTAAAGGAACCCGTTCTGAGAATATATTGAGCCCCGCGTGTGAGAAGCTCATAATTTAAGCCACCACCCTTTAAAGGGCATAGCTAATAGAACTACAGATCAATGCGGAGGCCACTCACATACGTGCAAAGCGAAATTGACGATGGTCACTTGTTTTGGCAGCTGTGGGATTTTTGCGGCGGTTCCCGCGGCAAGATTCAGAACAGATCAACATCTCGTCTACACCCTTCAACGGAACCCGCTCTGAGCGCCCCAGGTGGGGCGTCGGCATCGACATATACTGCCGGAAACGCTTACCACAGCCTGTTTATAACTGTTCGACAAATGCATGGTGCCGCGATGCGTGCCACGACGAGATGCGCAACGTAGCAATTGTTTCCGAAACTATTTAGGACTTGGCTGACGACAAAGATGTTTTAAAAAGTTGAGATGCACGCTGAATATATAGGTCGCACTTACCAGTTTGAGGTATACGAAATATACTGTTAGTAAGGAGACCATGAAGCTGGCCGTGAGAAAACCGAAAGACGCGTGCTGCGATAACGATAGCACTTTTTAGCTTAAGCATTCCCTGAATACCGGTGGCTCCTTAACCGAAAACCAGCGAATTTTATTTTTCGTGTGGGAATATATTCCATTATATACTTGGGCCATAGTATAGTTCATCGGTTAGCACTTTAATTTTCCTTCAAGACCAGTTGGTGGATGATAGATAGAGCTCCTCAAGTGACCACCTACATAAAGAAATCACGGTGCACCTCTACCGTAGCACGCGTCGAAAGTGACACCCGAAGAACAATGCCATAGCCTAGATTTTTTATCGCAACATTGGGTTAAGCGATTCCTCAGGAAAAACGCCCTACCGTTAGGAAACACGTTTGACAAAAAAAATGTGTTTTACTCCTATGGCAGCCCGCCTCTCGAGCAGCTAACCCGTTACCGTTGGGGTCCCCTATCATTTGCAGTAGGTCGAAGTCTATGTGTTCGTTGTACACCGAAGGATATGGTCGACGAGGATAACAAGTTGTCCTGACAAGGCGGAACCTATGGCAAGATTGGTGCGTACCTCTCTTCCTCGCATGCGGGTTAGAGTAGGACGCAGCTCGCCCTCCATGCGACTCGCCCAACACCCCACCCTTCGCTTCGTGCTTGCAATTGTAGCTACAACCAACATCTTGGCTGGTCGGTGAGAACACCCGGCGTCGCTCCGTCCCAGCACTGTAGCGGTGCGAGAGTCACAAAGTCAGCGACTACGCCCATGCATGACATGAGTACACCTTCTCCCCTTATCGTTGGGCGGTACGGTAGGGTGGGGGGGAGCGGGGGTGTACTTCATTTTTATGCATGGCCGTAGTCGTATGACCATATGGGGGGATATACACTATATCCCCACGTTGGGTATATACTATATACCCCCATATGACCCCACGGGGCGGGTGGCTCTATATCTCCCTCAAGATTGGACAGGTCAATTATGCTGTGGGCGCAGAGTTACAAACAATCCCATGTCGGCGTATACCGCAAAAACAAAACGATACCGAAAACACATATATATATATATGGTACTCGCGAAGAAGGGGGGTAAGTCACTCCGCCGAGTGGCTCTGAGCGGCTTGAAGTTGAAGACAGAGACGTGACTTTCCTACCGAAGCTTCAGTCGTCCTGTGGCTATCATGCATTTGACCATATAACAAAACATTGGAACTTGTTCTCACCAACGTTACAACGCCCATATCTCGCAGATCGACCCGGAACAGCTCTTCGAAGTAGGTCGGAAGCCAGGTCGCCACAACGTTGACACACACGGTCGCGCCTATGTTCGCGGCCACGCCCGCCCACGCCGCCGAGCTTGTACCCATCGCTCCCCACGGAACCCTAGAAGACCCTTTTTTCACCTGGCGTCAGAAACAGAAAATCGGACTGAATTTCCTGTAAGTATGTTTTTCTAAATTAATTTAAATCTATATGACAATGTACGACATTTCATCCGTTCATACTATCAAACATTTCCGCATATAAACTAAACGAGTATCTAAGTAGAACCCATTGACTCAAAATGAACAATAATTATATCTACAATAAGTTCCGTGTAATGACTCCTGAACTTATTCACGAGCCGGTTCAAGTTGAACGACACGGATTTTGCCAGGCACGAACGCCCCTTTCAATGTCACGCGAATGTCACGCATTTGATGTCAATTATGCTGTGGGCGCAGAGTTACAAACAATCCCATGTCGGCGTATACCGCAAAAACAAAACGATACCGAAAACACATATATATATATATGGTACTCGCGAAGAAGGGGGGTAAGTCACTCCGCCGAGTGGCTCTGAGCGGCTTGAAGTTGAAGACAGAGACGTGACTTTCCTACCGAAGCTTCAGTCGTCCTGTGGCTATCATGCATTTGACCATATAACAAAACATTGGAACTTGTTCTCACCAACGTTACAACGCCCATATCTCGCAGATCGACCCGGAACAGCTCTTCGAAGTAGGTCGGAAGCCAGGTCGCCACAACGTTGACACACACGGTCGCGCCTATGTTCGCGGCCACGCCCGCCCACGCCGCCGAGCTTGTACCCATCGCTCCCCACGGAACCCTAGAAGACCCTTTTTTCACCTGGCGTCAGAAACAGAAAATCGGACTGAATTTCCTGTAAGTATGTTTTTCTAAATTAATTTAAATCTATATGACAATGTACGACATTTCATCCGTTCATACTATCAAACATTTCCGCATATAAACTAAACGAGTATCTAAGTAGAACCCATTGACTCAAAATGAACAATAATTATATCTACAATAAGTTCCGTGTAATGACTCCTGAACTTATTCACGAGCCGGTTCAAGTTGAACGACACGGATTTTGCCAGGCACGAACGCCCCTTTCAATGTCACGCGAATGTCACGCATTTGATGTCAATCATACTGACTGCCATGAAAAGTGGACGAGGGCGATATCACGATTTTTCAGTTGGGGTCCTAGGGCTGGCGCTATAAAATCGCGCTCAAAGTCTGTCCCGACCAATCACGGGCCTTGAAGAAAGTCCCGCAACTGTCAGGTAATTCCGTAAGCAAAACAGTTTTTTTTTTCCATTTGTTCTGAACGAGCCGGTTCCAATGCACTCGAAACACGTCTGTACAAACATTCGCACAACTATTCTGAAATCGAACGGCGTAGGGCCCCTATCAAGTCATTTCGAACGTCCAAAGCTGATCCTAGACTGAAATTTAATCAATACCAGGTGACCAGCGAAATGCGCGTGTTTTCCGCACGAAAGCCGATATATATGTTCAGGCCGTTGTTTAGATATAGGTCATGAAGGTTTGCACACGTGTTTTTTAACCCCTGTCGAGGCCTTCTTCGACGAACGGCGTTTGAAACAAATCGAAACGGTTTTGTCGGTAATTTGGTGTTTCTTATGGCCCAACCATCCAAACCCAAGAACCAAAATAACCCTCTGGTGAAAGCAAAATAATAAACTAAATGTCAATAACAGTTGGAGGGTTAGTTTTGGTCAAGATGGGTTCATGGCACACGCTTGAAAATCAATAGCGCTCGCCTCCTAAACACGACGCGAATTTCCGACTCTGAAGGTTTTTGAGTCGTTCTCGTCTTCAACAAGCTTGTGTTTTGTTTCCTGCAAATATCAGCCTACCTTTCTTACTATTAATAGGCATTCTTCTGATTGGGTTTCCTGCCCCGTACGGGAATACACCAGGGGTGAACGTACAAAGAAAAAGGCAAAAAACATTCTTCAAATCCGCGATCGACGTGTTTCGAAATAATAACACCAGGACTGGTGCTATCATACGGTTTTACCTACCGATTTTACGCCACCCGGGGAGGGGTTTTGCGCACCTTGAGAGTAGATATTTACAGGGAGGATTTTGCTTGGCGCCTGCAGCCGACCCTCCGACCCAAACCATAACCCTAAACCGAACCCTAGCCGGAGGTCAGTGCTTGACTGCTGTGTTTGGTGACGCCCTAGGCTGGCTTGAGCTGCATGGACGGTGAACTTGAAAATGCTCTGAGTTGACTCGGGATGCTGTGGCTGGGAAACACTCCAAGTAAATTGAGCCGCGTATAGCACACACCTAGCCAAGCAGAGTGCTGTAATTGCTACCTTACGAAGACCTGCTACCATGCTTCGTCCACTACTGCACTCGGGTTCACCTTGTTGCCCTCCTGGTTTTGGCGATCACGAGGTATGCACTTTTTGCGAGTTGTTTGTGTATGATTATACTAGATGCAGCAGGAAAGGACGAAATGCAGCAGATACAGAACACCGACCCTCAATGTAGCATTGAGGCTGCATGCAAGCAACCACATGGATGTGTTGTCCCACAGGCGTCCCGGGCGAGATGCTCGCGTTTACACATAGTTTTTGTTGTATTATTGTTCCATTCCCACTCGCGGATCGAATGTTTTGTTAGAGGCACGACCCTCAGAAAAAAACTTACAAACCCCGATATGCTTTGCTGGGCACAACAAAAAATACATGGGGGGATTTGGGCTTGATGCAATATCTCTGCTTTACAGACAGAAACATGGAATCTTTAAGATGTTACATACACGGGAAGATCGAAGGGTTTCGTTTTGTATATGAGCGTTCGAGTATACCATCATCAACATCACAGGAGACCCGTGGGGTTTGGACGCGTACTGTGTGCAGGTTGCACCTGCAAAAGGTTCTGTACAGGATGCTGGTTTTAATGTGTGAGGCTGGCCTTTTGGGCCGCATGTTTTGGTTTTTAAACGCCATCAAAACACGCGGCGGAGCCGCGTGGCTGCCCCTGCCGACCTCGTGCTCCCCAAGGGGTTGGAATTCGGGTTAGGGTTAGGGTTAGGGTTAGGGGTGTGTCTGGGGTAGGCATGATCTGGGTTGACGGGGTAGGGTGAAATTGGCCACACACAGCCTGCACAAAAACTTTTGCTGGTGCAACCTGCACATAACGCACGGCTGGGTTTGGTGGCTCATCTTAAGTAGGAGGAACACTTGTTCGAAGTGATCTTGATTGGTGAGTTTTTGTTTGCTCATGATACCATGCACAGTACAGTGCAGAGCACTTGATAGGAACCAGAAAAACAAACGAAGGTTGGATTTCAAATTTTAGAAAGGACGCTTTTATGCTTACTTCAAGATAATGAGTCTTGAATTTATCATTTCCCTCACAATCTCAGCCTAGCTTTCTTACTTGTAATAGCGTGTTTCTTCCTACTGTACGTGTTCTGGACTTGGAGACAGAAAATAACAAAACACACAGGGGGTATGGTGAAATTAGCATGTGGTCGCGATACGTTTTTCAGTCTATATTGAAAATCACCGCTGTTGTTCGTTTTCCGACACATCTTTGGTGTTCTTGGTCTTGGAGGCCGCGGATCCGATTGTTGTGTTGTTTTAGGGAATGACTGCAAGTTATCAGACGCTTAAATTGGGTTCCCGGTCCTTGACACTTAAATCTAATTTGCCGTGTTTTTCCGGGAGGGCACAATTTTTAGATTCTTCGGCACGTAACTTTTTGGTGTTTTTCTGGAATCGATTTTTCATTCGCTTTCGTCTTTTGGGGGGGGGATGATGTTTGTCTTTCTCGGCCTATTTTACGATATGCTTGTGTGTTTCTGGCAGACTTGTGTTCTTTTTTCTTCTCGGGGGAGATGCTTGGTTTACGGCCACGAAGGTGTGGTCTTTCGGGGTTTGTTTTTAGTGTGCTGCTGTGAAGTTGGGATGTAGGTTTATTCGAGACGAAACATGGGAAGCTGTTACGAACACGGCTGACTCACGAAACCGTCTGGGATGATAGGAGGTTGGCTTATGTTATAAGGATGAACCTGGGTCTTGAAAACCCATCAACCTTTAACCCCTATAACTCCGTACGTAACACCCTCGCATTTGACATCGTCGATAGCACGGGTTCGAGTTTCACTTCAAACGTTTTATTAAGGAAGTGCTGGAGCGTGCGTCCCGAATCCACACCTACCTGGTTGTCCAGGTTTTGAAACGGAGCGGATATGTCAACGTACGGCCATGTACGGAACCAACGTACAGTCTCCCCGACGGGCCGAGAGGGTTATCAGGATTACCCTGGGCTGGGTGATCGATCGATATTTCACCCCCATAGGTCAGTAGGTAACACCGTACTCGAAACACAGGGTTCGTAACGCTTTGAACATTCGGTTTGTGTCAAAAGACCCTCCCCGTACCTGGTGCTGTCTCCCTGTCATCGCCTGCATCCGTTCCTTGCCCGCGGTGGTGGTCATGACCGGCGTTGCTCCCTCGGACAACATTGGGGTAGTCTCTGTGTGGGCCATCCTATCGCCGGCGGCCCTTCCCCTTCCCTTAGCGTCAACAACGGACCGACTACTGCTGGTGGTGTAGCTGCTGGTAGTGCTTGTGGTAGAGCTATGGCTGCCGGATCCGTTGTTGCCAAGAGGTCCTCCGCTCTCCGCGCAAAGCTCCTGCACCACGATATTCCAAAGCCTGTCCGTGCTGTCCTCGCCTGCGTCATCCGTGGATCTGTCATTGCCGCTGCCTATGCGTGTGAAAGAGTCTTGCCCGCTGGACCCGCTGCTGCTGTCGCTGATGCTGCTGCTGCTGCTGTTGCTATTGCGGCGAGTGCCGCCAAAGCCTGCGCACTCCTGTGCAACGCTCCACCGCTTCCCTTCCTCGTTTTTCCGGACGTCATCGGTGAAGCTACTAAAGCTCAACTCCACGCCGTCTAGACGGTTACCGTTCCGATTGGCTCTCTCCTCATCTCCTCCCTCGTCCCCCACGCTTGAAGCCGTTTGGCTTGCGCCTGCAACTGCAGCCCAGCCCTCATCGCTCGCGCAAGAAATCTCAGAGGTGTCCCGGTACAACTCGGAGTTGGTCCACGCCAAAGGGTTAACGTTCGACGGGGACGCTATCCTGATTGCGGGTGTTGCCGTTCTGATAATATTCACCGGCCTATCGGCGTCCCCTTCTTCTCTAGGTTCGTGCACCTTCGGGCGCGAATAGAATACAATTTCAGCACAATCCTTCGACCTGTCGGCTGTACCTCTGTCTGATATATCAAACCCCGCTCCTGTCCGGTGCGTAGGATCAAACAGACTCGTTTCGTCAGTACGTTGAACACCACCACGAAAAAGAGAAACGGCATCACATGCAGAGGTAGATAGTGCTGAGCTTGTATCGTCTAGGTGGTTGGGGCCGTCGGATCCAGCGCAGATCCACACGGTACGCCAAGTCGCACCCAAAATAGCGGCGATGAGGAAGGTAGTGGGAGCGTTGAGGTCAGAGACTGCCAAGTGCACATACAAACGAGACAGCGGGGGGTGGCGGCGGGGGTGTGATGTTGTCATGAATTGCCGTAGTCATATGCACGTACGTGGACCCTCGCTTTCCTACATTGGCGGGACAACGCACCACGGGCTTTCACCGACGAGGTAGACATTGCTTGCACCAAGCGGAGGGGGGGGAGGGGGGGGGGCATGCGATCAATGGCTGTAGTCGCAAGAATATTGCTCCTCGTATCCCTACAATGACGGGACAGAGTTAGACGGAGTATCACCTGGTACACAGATATGTATTACTTGCATCAAGCGCGACGCACCGTGAGTCATAGGGGCGAGTAGTATGGAAGTCGGGCTTCATCCTACTACGAATCGCGTGCGAGGCGGACATGCTATGGACGACAGCTTTCCAATTAAACAATTTGTGTTATGGTGTAGACAGTTCCAGAGACAACAATGGGACTCTCAGCTACGATCGGCAGCTCCGTTCGGGGTATAACAGTGGCTGGCGCATAATCCACGGTAACATACAGGCAAACCGGCACTACGAACGTACGTATGCATGCCGGGTTCTTTGAGTCCTAAACGATTGATCAACACGCCTGTCGTGAGCAGGTTCATCTTATATCGGCCCTGGATGTACTGGATGTCGACGGGTAAAAATACCGCTTATATGTGAAGACACACACATGCATTAAACGATTTCTAATCCGGGGATGGGGCCTTATCGTCTCCGGGTGGGTCAAGCTCCAAAAACCCCATCCAATCAGCCATCAGCTAGTGGGGTTAGTGTTTTCCAGAATGCGGAAAATAACGGGCAAAACGTGACGATTACAGCAACGGTCACTGGTGTATTGAGGGAGAATACAGAGTGTTGTTTACGACTTCTAATGGAAGCGTCTTTGCGGCTCACGGGAGCAACAGGGTCCAATCCGTCCTAATACTACTACTGGACGCTCACTCGTTCATAAGCAGTTGATAACACCAATGTTATCATTGTTGTGGCCGCTATACCCAATCTAGTTGTTTTACACGAAGAAGTTATCCACTTTCAACGAGAACCGTCACCAACAAGAGAAGGTTGCTTTTTGTTTCGTACAGGCGTCTGCCGAGGAGGGGGGTGGGGGTTTGCATCGATCTGTGTAGCACAGCGCACCTACGATGGGCACCGTGGCATAGGAAATCGGAATCCAAAACAACGTTCCAAACACGGCAAACGCTGTACAGAACGACCAAACCGCTACCACGTGGATATGTGTTCCGACGACCCCCCGCTCTCTCTCTCCCTCCCCGCTCAATTTAGCCCTGCCACCCGCCTTCCCTCCAAACATCTCATGCTCCATGGCATCCTTCACCTACAACTGGCACCGATACCATCGCCACTGCAGCCCCCAAGAAGTTTCCAGACACGGAAAACGCGAAAAACCGTCCCCGCTGCGTAGACGGAACCCAATACGCGAGCACTAAGTCAAAGGAGGGGAACAGGATCCCCTGCGCCATGCCCATCACCAGCCGACAGGTGAACACGCTAGCGAGGTAGCTGTCGGAACTGCCGGAGAGGACGGCCGTGAGGGTAGATATCGGAGTCCAAAGAGCGTAAGATAGGGCGAGGATCGCCTTCCCGCCGTACTGGCTAGCCAGGTAACCACCGAGAACCTGCATGTTTTGTATCCGTGGCACACGGTATGTAAAGGGCGGGTTGTGGTTTAGGCTGGGAGCCCTGCCACACAGTGATAAGGGGGAGGGGGGGGGGGGGGTTATTTCTTGCTTTCCTCCGTCATATATTTAAGACCATTGACCACGGATCCCTTTCATTGCACCGTACACGACAACTGTTTTACGTATGAACGTACGCCAGTATCTATTTTCACGATCCACAGGCAAGGGGGACGTATTGAAACAACTGAGTGAAAAAACAATGTTGAGCCAAAATAGTAAACAAAATCGTAAATTTGTCCAGAACTCTTCACTCCGTTTTTTTTGTTTTTAGTTTTTCTTTGCATTTTCAGGAATGAGTGTGTGATGTTGTTCCATAATTTGGGCGTGGTCCCCTGAAGAAGTTATTAATTTAGCTGCATCGGGTCTAGAGGTGATCAGTCTACGGTTATCTACGCTAAGATATACCAAGTTACAGTTCACCTATATAGGAAACAAACGAAACAAGAAGAAACGACAACACTACGCTACAGTCCAAATAAGGCACTAAACCAAACAAAATTAATCGATGGGGTGGGTATTTGTGGACGAATTGGACAACACATTGAGTTTGTCTTCAAAGTTTCAGTTTGGTATGGTTGAAACATATCCCCTTCCTCCTCCGTACAAGCAATGTCTGACTGGTTGGTGAAAACCCAACGTGCTCCGTCCCGGCATGTATGTATGCGAGGGTCTAGGGTCATACGACTACAGCCGTGCACAGTCCACCCCACCCCCTCCTCCGCCCGTCTGGGCCTCCACAACGCATAGTGAGGTGCATTGGATTGTTGTTGTACCGTGCACACACACCCCCGCCAGGTGACGAGTGACGCTACGTGAGGGTAATGGGGCTACGCCAATTTTCACTGTTAATAGCACTGCTGTTGCGCTTTTTACTCCACTAGGGCGAGTGGCTCTGTACCTCGCTCAAACGTTTAGCATCAACATTTTCAATGTTATTATCCCTTGCCACGCAAAACAACCAGTAGCATGATATGCTTCATGGTTGACTACTCATAAGCACGCCGAAAGAAGATAATACAAAACAATCCCGTCGCGGTGTGCATCGCGAAGTGAGCGAACGAATAGCGGAGGAAGACCACAAAAAAACAGGTACAGGACACCTATTAATAATATGAACACGAGCAACACGAAAAGCAGACTGATATTTGCGGCGGGGAAACACCAATTTCAGGGGTCGATATAACATACTGACGTGAGTGTAGATCGCAGTTAATGTAAAAAACAAACCCAGCCGGGATCAGGTTTGTTGTTATTTATTAGGTGTCTTGTGCTGCTGCTGTTTTAGTCACTCGCGGCTGAACAGCTCTGAGCGGATGCACATAAAGGACCTAAAATGACCCCCCCCCTGTGCCACAGCAACACCACGCATGTACTGCATACGTGGTATCATTCATAAATCGTCGAGATACTCAATGGAGCAACGACTACCTTACCGGATGCTACTCGTACTTGTTACTGCTATCTTTGGTTAAGAACTAACGCCTAATACGGCTGACGACCATAGTAAGTACCACATTGTTGGTCGTCTTCATTTACTTCCGTCAAAATTCAATGAGTATTTACTTCTATGGAAGTACAAAAAAACTAACATTTCATGGAACTAAATTTACCTCCAAGAAAGGTGTTTAGTAAATTACTTCCGTGAAAGTGTTCTTGTTTTGATGGAAGTAAATACTACTTCTGTGAAAGTGAAAAAAACGATTATGAAAGAAAATAAATGGTTTGAAACCTTTCATGGAACCGAAGATTGGTGCTACGATAGGGGGGGTACCCACATTTTCACTGCGGGGGTTTGGCCACTCGGACGAGCGACTCCGAATCTAACTGAACATTGGAGCTAAACATATCATATTTGCTCGCGTTACGTAACACATCCTCCGATGGTGGTGCATATAGAACAACAACAACAAAACGGTTATGAGTACAACGCTGTACAGCAGTCACTCGGGCGAGTGGCTCTGTGCAGGTGAAACACAAGCACCTGCACATGATCCCCACCAGTTTTAACCCTATTTACTTGCATGGAAGTTAAAACACTTCCATGGTTCCGTACAAGTATTCATCTAAAGAGGGCCTTTGCACACTAGACAGGTCTGGTGTGGTTCCGCGCTGCGCGCTAAACCGACAGTTTTTAACACCCCTTTTGTAATGGTCCATGCTTTGGTAGTCCGGATCGGTCAACTTTGGGTGAGACAGTGTACCAACTTGGAGCAGGACGTGAATCCATGCCTTGTGCTTCCATGTTATTCTTCTACGGAAAGTAATATTTGTACTCCTGAGTACAAATAAGTTCCAACTAAATCACCTGGAAGTAGAAACACTTTCATTGAAGGAAAAATCACCTGGAAGTGAAAACACTTTCATTGAAGGAAAAAACTTCAATAGAGGTAAAGCAACTTTGAGCAGCAGACGTTGCCATGGAAGTAATGTTTACTAGCATAGAAGTAAAACACCGTACGTGGAAGTACACATGTTATATCCACGAATATTGTTTGCTTCTATGAAATATTTGTTTTACTTCCATGGGGAAACATTTTCACGTGCCTGGAAACGGCAATGGACGTAACCTCATAAAGCCAAATGACATCGTAGTACACCTAGGAAAGCAGGACCACCTACGTACGGCGAACCCAAAAGCCTACCGGGTTTTTTTTCCCTCTTTTTTCCCAACAATCCTTGGCCATATTTGCTATACGGTCTCCCAGACCTTGCTGGGGGGCTTGCGTGATCAAACCTTCCTCGAAGGTGTACGTAACACGTTTCGAGGGAAAAATATCGAGTCCCTCCTCATGCGAGGAGCTGCAGATGACAAGGTCCCACCCCTACCGCGACTTTCTCTGAAATTTAGAATGTGTGCACCTGTGTCAGGGCGTCGCCGGAGAAAAAGACAGCGAAAACGGACCCCTTTTCCGTGCCGGTTAGGCCCGTCTCCCTCGCGATCGATGTGAAGGCGATGCTGAACCCCACACGTTCCCAATCTGATCGCGAAAATAAATCAAAACAAGAGGGCGGCGGGGATAAGTGGCAATTCTCATCGTGCGGGAAACAAATATACGGCTCACAACCTGTCCGATGTGGGACTGCTGGCAGCTGTCACGTCCGTGTTCTGTTGTATAACAAGAGGGGGTAGGTTTCTTATTGATAACAGTTGGGGTGGCCTGTCCACGTTTACACGGCGTGAGCCTAGTCTACATACATACGGTGTACCTCTTCTGTCGTGATTGTTGAACCCTACCGTGCCCCTCTTTCGTCAAAAGGCAGGACTAAACTACATTATCGGTATAGGTTTGTCAAGTGTTGAGGTATGG
The DNA here is from genome assembly GCA_008828725.1 of Saccharina japonica. NCBI lineage: Eukaryota > Phaeophyceae > Laminariales > Laminariaceae > Saccharina > Saccharina japonica. The sequence goes on from MEHQ01002115.1 coordinate 28,994, forward strand.
TTGACAAGAATATATATGTAAATGTGTAGTAGGGGTTACATTAGGTAGGTAATTAATTCACATTTTACCAGTAGCGCAACGGACCAATGCCTCAATGGCGTCGACGTCAGGACACAGGTTGTAGTCGTCGTGAGTTCGATTCTCACGACCTCCACGAATCTGAAAACTCCTCGGAACCGCGTGTTGATCGCACTCGTCGACCTGTATATCCGATCCGTTCCAGCGGGGGTGACGTTTCAAGGCTTACAGTAAGTTAGGCAGGTAATTGATTCCCCTTTTCCCAGTACGAACCAAACGGACTAATGCCCTAACCAATGGAATATGGTTGAAAAAGGAACTGCAGATTGTCAGGTGGCACAAGCAATATCAATACGGAACAGGTATTAAGCATTCCACACTACGTACGGCTGTATTCAAAGATGTCGGGAGACATGTCAATGTCAAGCTGTCTGTCTGTCAAAGCTGTCTGTCAAGGCAAATCCAGCTGTCTAGACATATGTCCCCAATCCCCCTGGAAGAAAAAGCCTCCTAATATCTGTGGAAACCCCTTTTTTATTTTTTGTGTGAGGCTATTTTACTCGTTTGATAAAGCTAATTTCAAATCATCGGTATTCTCAGTTCAATTTCAACATTTTTCTGTAGATCGGACTCGGAAATGTAGCAAAATGCCGAACATAAACAAAATAGAGGGAAAAATATCAATTTACACATTATTGTCAGGCGTTTTTCACAAAGCGGGGAGTTTTCGGTAGTGTCCCCTGTTTTTTGCTGTCAAGGCTGTCTGTCAAGGCGTTTGCTCTGACGCTGTCGGTCAAGGGGTGAAAGTGCTGTCTCCCGACATCTTTGGCTGTATTAGCTCAAGTCAGTTTTTCAAATTTGATCCAACCCTACCCCTACAGGTCTATGCTATTAATACTTACCCCCCCCCCCCCCAAATTATAGGCTACTACACACGACATCCAAGATTGGACGTCCCCGGTTTTCTTGGAGGGAGGGGGTTGTGATGAAAAATCCCTTGTTATCTACCAGCGCAAATATAGCCGGTAGATCTACCCATCCATGCTAATACGGGTCCAATAATAATGCTCGAAACAGATTGAATCTGCTGATATTGTACGGTTTAAATGGGTTGTTACCGGCTGTAACAATAACTCAACAAGAATGCCTGGAAACGGGCATTGGGGCGAACAATCCCCGGGTAAGAAACATGCCTCGTTGGCGCTGATTTTTTCAGGGTATACTATTCCGCCGAGTGGGAATAATCAATCCGTCGTCTGATTTTTGGTATCGTGTTTTAACCTCGAGCAACAGCCAAGCAAATACCACGGAAACGGGGATGCGAGTAAAAAATCTCCGGTAATAAAAATGCCTCGCATGGTGTCCTAATTGAGGGGTGGGGGTCGTGAATCTGTCCTGTTTTTCGATGATCCTTCATCAGCCCCGAGTAACAGCCAAGCTAAAGACGAAAAACTATCATCAGGTAGCATGTATGTTGTGGATTTGAGTGAAAACACCCTCGCGCCCTCAGTATTTTTGCGATCGCTGGTATGAGACTGGCTACCCCCCCCCCTTACACGGCCAAGCCTCGTCGTTTAAAGCTTCCCTCTTTTTAAAAGTCTAACCTGATTATCGATTTCGTCTTTCCCAAAAAACTTTTTTCAGGTTTTTCAGGTACGGAAACTTTTGTTTTCCTCGGGACGTTTTTCTTTGTCGCTTTGGAACGGCCGTTTCCGACATTTTCTTTCTTTCTTTTTTTTCCAAGAATTGAGCGCGCGGGACGTAAACTACCTCCAATCTCGAATGTCGCCTACAACTATTTAGTAGGTTTGTGAAGTACGTTTTAATCCGAGAGGGCTGTGATCGTACTACTTGTACGTATCTACGGAAACAACTATTATAACCGATCACTGCTTATCATACGGGTTCGAATTAACCCATTCATAATTGCAAAACGTATCGAGCAATCCCACGGTATGGGTACCACTTTTAGGCTCAATATTTTCTGAACGGTTGTGCTCCTCACGTGAGTAACCACCGGATACTATTATTATTATTTAACGGGTACATTTGCTTTCAGACTATCGTATTTTAGAAGGTTTGGTCGGGTTGCCCGAGCGAATGTTTCCGAAGTCATGTTTCAGGCGAGATATTGAGCTCCTCATGTGAGGAGCTCAGAGAATTCTCCTGCGCCCCTACCGTGGGATGACTCTAAAATCCAACACTATTTCGAAGTATTTTGTCCCCCAAAACGGGGGATCAGTTCTCAAGGGTGTAAGCGGACCTGACAGCTATTTATTTGTTTATTTTTGGTTTGGGTTAAGTTGGGCGACGGGAGAGCGTACAGTAACCTATACTTGATACATCGTAATATAGTATTTTTTATATGAAAGTACTACTAAAGCGAATCACAATCAAGTACGTGCCAGTAGATGAAGAACTGTGGGAAGTGTATATATTATTCTCAGATGCATAAGACGCGAAACCAACGGTAACGTCTATCTATGCGTACACTAAAGCAGTGTGTGGTCACATCATAACTGGTACGGCGTATTATTTCTCAAGGATGTATATAGAATCGGCAAAGACACTGACTGGGTGTCCTGGATGTCAACGGGTAGAAAAGACGGATTCAACTGAACAACGCACACACAACTAACTGCTGTACTGCACGCACGAATGACGAATAACGGCGCAGCTACGAAGCGTGCTCGTAGTAATGGTTGCTGTGTGAAATGTATGGTTGGGAACAAGCGCTGATTACTGCGCATTGCCAGATGGGAAAAAGAACAAGGATAATAAGTGCAGTATGATTCGGGAAATGGTCTACCTTAACATATTATAGGTCTAACACCTGATCTGTTTTCACTCAGAAACTGGAATATACCAATATACTCAAACCAAGTTATAGCACCACACGCGAGCCACGCGATTGGCCGAATGGACAACATGAAGTCCGTCCGATGAAATGTTCATGTTGCTGGTACCGCGCGTTTTATTGGTCGTTTTCGAGAGTAACCTTTTGAAACCATGTTTCACACCCTGCACGAATACACTTCGGTAAGTTCGGAAAGGGTTCATTACCGGTACCTGGCACTTCGATAGGCTCGGTGTGCCTACCTGAGTACACCCCGGGTACCGGTATACCCTCGACCACAATACCGGCGTTGTTCGGTGCGGCCTCGATACCGGGGAATCGGGTATGTACTTGATATGCAATACGGACACACATGATGGAAACGGACGCGTGCTACGGTAGAGGTAGCACGTTAGTTTTTTAATCGTTTACTGAATAATCGGGCTCTTTAACTCAAATGCGTCGGACTTTCATTTTTAGTGACGAACAATGTTTCAGAGTATACTTCGGTCCTGAGATTTCGCCTCCGGCAGCACTTTTATTTCCATCCACATACATTTTTTCGGTGAGGTATGACGCTCCTTAAGTGAGGAGCTCAGAAAAAACCGGGTGATACTCTATCGTAGCATGCATCAACGTATATACAAGCTATTTATTTGTGGCAACAACAAGCAGCAGTCTTCTCTACGTCCTTCGTATCTGCCCCTCGGGTCTGGAGTGTCACAATGACACAGCGCACTCCTCACACCCTCCATGCACGGCTGTAGACACAACACAACAACCGGTAGCACGGGGCGAAATATTTACTTATCTTGTCACCAACTCGCGCCGTTGGGGTTCGAGGCGTCGCCGAGGCGTTGCTAAACCACGCTCTGCGCATACTTGGGGTAGTGGAAGAAGCTTCGACTGGTGCCATGATCAATTATTATCGGAATCGCTATTCTTCTATATAAAAAATATGGACTTGAGCGCAATATCTCGAATCCGTCGCTGTTCTCGATAAAAAAAACAAAAACTCATGTATCAGCAGCAGCAACAGCAACGCGCGGTCACCGATGATGTTGACTGTATGCCGAGCTTAGAGGTTGGGATGTTGGGGTATAGAACGGCCTTCTATTTCGGGGACCATAGTGAATAGGAACCTACGGGACACACAAAAACCTATATGTTTACCTCTTTTTACCCAACCTATCTGGTGCTATTTATTATGGTCCTCCGTAATAGCGTAGCACTCGATGGCCGTGGCACGCATGGACTGTATCAGATATACAGTAGAGCCCACAGCAGCAGCACATTGCCCAAGCTGGCGCTGCTGCTTTCCTCCTCTCTGCTGCTGTGTTAGGTTGTTGTCGTTGCTGGGGCTGGTGCTGCTGCTAAACGTGCTGCCGCTTGATACGTGATTGGGATGGCGGTGGCGGCATTGCTGGCAGTTATCTCCGCTGTTGCCGCCATGTATTTGCTGTTGCTACGAGTGCGTATTTAGGGTATGTTCGGAAGGGTACATACACAAGTATACCGGGGGTATTTCCTCTATAAATACCGGCACCCAACACTTCGGTAAGTTCGATCTTTTCCAATACCGGTACCCGACATTTCGGGAAGTTCGGTATTCACATGCAATAGCGGTGACCGACACTTCGGGAAGGTCGGTATTCATGCAACACCGGTACCCGGCACTTCAATAAGTTCGGTATTTTTTTCCATACCGGTACCCGACGCTTCGGCAAGTTCGGCACTATTTCAATACCGGTACCCGACACTCCGGTTTCCAATACCGGTACCCGACGCTTCGGCAACTTAAGTACGATCACGTAAATATACCCCGGGTACCGGTAACACCCTCGACCACATGGGTTACCGGTAGTTTCTCGGCAGTGTGTTTGATACCCTGCCGAACACTTCGGTAAGTTCAGTACGTTTTCAATACCGGAACCTAGCACTTCGGTAAGTTGGTTACGCGAAGTATATTTACCCCCGGTACCGGTGTACCCTTACCGAACTTTAACTTTCCCTCGGAAATATTGGTCGGGTGGCGCCAACCAACGTCGTAGGAGTTGTGTTAAGGATGAGACACTAAGCTCCTCGTCATGTGAGGACCTCAGAAAATAAGGCGCTACCACTCGTGGCATTTCTCGATGATAGCGTTTGTCGGCGAAGCTCATACAACCTTAAAAACAACAACAATAATGATAACGGGAACGATCGGCTGCTGCGTGATTGGGGTGTGTGTGTGTTTTTCGCATACATGTTATAATCTTAGGGCAAGAACACAGAAGTGTCCCTAGCCGGGTCAGCCTATTGAACAGGTACTCGTTGGTACTCACGTGAGCTGTTTTCTCAGAGATAGAAGAAGAGCACCTTTAATCCTTTTCCCACGATGGAAAACCTGAAAGAGCAGAAGGCTTGGTTGCCACGAACCTGGGGACACCTGGTTTCCATCTAAGATACGCCTTTCAAGTACTACCAATACGTTTCTTATACCTGGTACCAGGCCTATGCCGGCATTTCCACGCCATTCCAGCAAAACCATGCCACTTGACCACTTTGATGAGCCGTATATGTTTGGAGTAGAAACCGTAGTGCGGACCATTGCAGCAAATATGGCGGGCAAGTGGCACAGGGGGGTCCTCGAAGCAGCTGAACGGTTCATAGCCAGGTGGCACAAGGGGCGGACCTGGGTAAACAGCGACACGCATCCGTTGCAGGTGATGCCCAAAGGAATGGGAAGGAGGGAGGCAACAATCGTAAAGAAACCGCGATTTACGAGAGCAGGAAGGAGACAGCCGACAGGATGGCAAGGCACCAAGGCGACTAGTGGGTCGAGTGTTGCAGTGGGGCGGGCACGAGGATACTGAGATGCACGACAGCTGTCAGGACCAGCGTCGCGTGGAGGGTCTACATATTCGCAGAGACGAAAGGGCAAGCTACACAGGAAGCATTTCGGAAACATCGGAATAACAGGTCGTCGCGGAGACGTTAGGAACCAGTCGGGTCGGCAGCGTCATCAATCCCGACCCGGTACAGCACCAGCAACAGCCACCAAGGGGGTCGTCTGGGTGTCGAACATCTGGCGGCCTGGAATATGGTTGTTGGGAGCTGGAGTATCTGGAGTTCCGGAAGACTGGCTGATGTTCCCCTGCACGAGGGTAACCCGGGCCTGATTGCGATTTGGGCTCTATAGATTATGAGAGGTAATCAATATCAAATGTTTAGAGTACCTCGGCAGTATTCAGTTGAAACACGAGGTGAACACTTTGTCAATCACCGCCAATCAGGAGATGAGGTAAGCAACTCTCTCGGGTGTCGCGTAGGTTAGACGGTAGCACTTCGATGGTGAATCAGGCGCAGCCGACAGTATCGGAGTTTAGACGAGGTGGACAAGGTCGTCGTCGGTTGTGTGCAAGCGTCTTTCACCGGCAAGCTCCTAAATATACGAAAAAGAGAGACGCCGATTGGACGAATGGTACGACCAGAAGTGGAGTGGCAGGGCCGGCGGCCAGCCGATGGTGCGTTAGCGAAATGCAGCGTGGCACGTTAGTTCTGCCTGCTGCTCTCGCTCCCAGTCAGCGTGGGAATTCGGCGTGACGGAGTCCGCCAACTGAAATTAGCAGCGCCGTGCAGGGCAGCTGCCTTAGAAGGTACGGCCGGCTGTTCGCCAGCAGGAGGCGAGTGTAGCATAAGAGAAGTCGCCACAGGCTCACCGCGGTTGTGTTCGGACAGTATGGGTACCCTGGGGGCAGACGACTCGGAGAGGGCAGGAGCTACGGGGTTGGTTGGTGTCGGATGTGCCCGTGGGACTCGCGGCGAGGTGCGAGCACGCCGGGAAGGTGCGCGAGGGGCCCGGCCGAGCCAAAAGCCATAACCAACAGCTGGAGGTGCTTTGCCGGGTGCTGTTGCTGTTCTCCGGCGCGTCCGAGTGGGATGGCGGCCTGAAGGCGGCTTCGCATTCGGAGGCGCTGGATTGCCAGGCGGGGATGGGGCGGATGCGGTGGAGCCGGAGGGCGCGGCGGCATCGCTTAGGTATGTAAAACTTCCGCAAGAGGAAGTGAGCTGGGCGACGCTAGTCGAGGTGTGTGGGGCTTCTCCTGACCCCAAGCCGTCGTCGGTGGGCACGGAAAAATCTGATTCGAAAGCGGCGCCGCGGCAGCCAAATTTATCCGCGGCCGGGACGGCGATCGGCGGTGTTGACGGGCGCAGAAAGACGAGCGACGAATATCCCCGAGGGGGCAGAAAGGTCGTCACTCTTTATACGGGACCCGTGTGTGCGAAAACCGCGAGTATTCGCGGAGGTGAAAATGAGCCCACCCGTACTGTCTGTGCCGGGCACCAGCCTACCCACGCCGACACCTGAGATCGACGAGGAAGGAGTGTGTGGCCCGCAGGCCCTTATGTGGTAGGTACCTCAGTTCTCAACGGGGGTATGACTCGTCGATCCACTGCGGTCGTGCTCCGTGACAGGTTCCTGCAAGATGGATATGAAGTAGGCATTGGTGTTTGCGCTGCCTTTCGGTACGGTATTCAAGCCTTTAGTCGAACGCGAGGAGGAACTCAAGCCACCGCCAGACTCGCGGGTTGTGGGTCCCTACTTTGCCGATTCTCTCCCATGCCCTGTGATCAGAAAATATGGGGAGGTTCGTTCCCCAAAAGGTGGCTGCGATGGCGTTTAATAGCCCACACGGTGCTGCCAGCCTCCAGATCAAAAAGAGACCATGCCTCTCCGAGTCGAGCGTAGCACGGCTGATGTCCGTGATGGGCTTCATTGAACCATGCGACTGTTATTGTTCGAGTGCGGCGCCAAACTCGTCAATTCAAGCGCCGCAGGATACGTGGAAGTAGCGTGAGGCGTCGGCAACGGCGTCCCAATTAGGAAAGTCCACAATCGGCGGAGTCACGAGCTCCGCGAAGATTTCTCGCACCAATTTGTTCCATGGCGGGCGTGAACAAACAACTTGACCCCCTTACGCAGAAACGAGTTGACCGGGCGTAGTATTTTCGACCCGTCAGTCAAAACATTTGCGATAGTAGTTGATATCACCCATGAGTCCGCGGACATGTCTCACGCCATTGGGCAGCACCAGGTTGTACCGGGGGCATTTACGCACCGTGGACATGCCGGTCCAAGTCGGGGCTATTCCTGAATTTGATTCGAATTCTACCCAAAGAAAGGACTCGGGATCTTCTTGGTTGTTTCGTTCAATTCAAATTGAATATAACCCAAACTCCTAATATTTGGTGGTGGGTGTTTTGGCCAATGAAAAGCGAATTTGAGTTTTCTTTTTACCAAACTGATTATTTTTTGTTTTCGTTAATATGGGCCCTATGAATAGTAGGAAGTTGCACATGTGAGCAGCATAACCGGTCGAAAATATGGAGCCAAACGGCCCAACGGCTACCACGGCATGATATGCACGTACCTAATAAGTTTAGATATTTACTGTAGTATATTATAAACTGTGTTTCGTTGTTCTACCTTTACCTACAGGGATAATCATTTGAGATTTCCCGAAAATTATAAGAAGTTTAGAATAGAAACAAAATCGTAGAATCACAAATATAAACGAACAGCCCATAATAAAGATACGTATCAAAACTAAAGACATTTTGCCCCACCGATTGACATGACGAAACAGAAGGCCTCCTCGGTAACACAATGAACTCGAGCTCCCTTCTACCCGATACCGGCGTCATGTGAGCCCTTGTGGCCGGTACACTGCTCTCCGATCTGCCGGCAAGGCGTGTCTATCCGAACTCTAAAAACGCAGCAAGCCGGTAGTCCAGATGCAAGCACCAGGAAAATTAATGGGGCCCGAGCCAGCATTTCAGTCCAACGAAACCAAGGTTGACGTGCACCCCACGACCCATGGGTCCATTGTAACGTCAGCCGTTTCCAATTTCCATACTTGCATCGCTCGCGGGGTCAATCTGCTCGTACTCGTACGGTGCTGGTACTGCTGTAAGCAATGCGCAAATTACGAATACTCGAACCAAAATATCACCAATAATATCGTTTCGCCGATCAAGGAAACTTACGCAAATTATGCTGCTTGTAGGCGCAACTCGTGCTCGACCTAGGGAAGAGGGGCGCAAGAGACATTTGGCGTGGCTATTGGGTTCAAGGGGAGCAATCGGCGACGCAAATGGTCTCTCCCTTCAGAGGTAGGGCTGCCCTCCGTCCAGATTCGCCAAGAGAGAGATGTACCCCTAAAATCTCAACAGAGCAAATCAAGGACCGACTTCGAACAGCAGCGCGTTCTCCCTCGACGAGGCACCCCACGGCCAGCTTCAGCTCCTCCAGTGGTCCCTCTGACCTCGGGGGGCGGCCTCAAGTAGTCGCAGCACTTAAGAGGCGTCCATCAGCGAGGTGCCAGCCTCTGACCTACGAGGATGATGTAGATGAAAACCGACACGCCGCGATTCCACTCACTTCTGATACGAACGAGTACGAGCAGATTGACCCCGCGAGCGACGCAAGCATCGAAATTGGGAACGGCCGACGTTACAATCGACCCAAGGGTCGTGGGGTGCATGCAACCTTGGTTCCGTTGGGATGATATGCTGGCTCGGGCCCCATTGAGTTTCCTGGTGCATGCATCTGGACGACCGCCTTGCTGTGGTTTTGCAGTTCGCATACACACGCCTTGCCGGTAGATCGGAGAGCAGTGTACCGGCCACAAGGGCTCAAATGACGCCGGCATTGGGTAGAAGGGAGCTCAAGTTCCTTGTGTTACCGAGAAGACCTTCTGTTTCGTCATGTCAATCGGTGGGGCAAAATGCCTTTGGTTTTGATACGTATCTTCATTCTGGGCTGTTCGTTATATTTGTGATTCTACGTTTTAGGTTTAGAAATTGCTTATAATTTTCGGGAAATCTCAAATGATTATCCCTGTAGAGCAATGGTCTGAGCTCTCACAGGAATCGGCTCAAAACATCTCGCCAGATTGATGAGGCCGAAGGAAGCTGTTCGCGCCACTCCGCCACTAGTTCTGTATGGCGTTAGTCCTTCAAAACCAATATCTACTGCCTACCGGGTAGCAAAACCAATTACACAGACCGGTAGTTTCCCACTTCAAGAGCGCAACTGGCTGAAACACATTGAGCCAAGACGTCTAACACCCTACAGCGCTGTGGGGCAAGTCGTTAGTCTACATACACACCTAGCCCCTGGGAGTGTTTATCTCTAGATCGGTCTACACGTTTGTCTGAACGTCTGCTGTTGAGTGCGAGGAGGCAGCGAAAATCCCGAGCGAGAAGTCCCAAGAACGTTGAGCTCCTACCCCTGCCACAAGAAAACCAGTGCTAACGAAAGCCCGCTACCCCCGTTCTTCGCTACGTAGTGCGTTTAGGCCGCTCGGGTGGGTGTCCCTGCAGTACCTCCTTCGAGCATATACTTCAACTTTCTGTTTTCACGACAGGCAACAAACAAATCCCACGGCTCAATGTGCACAAATCACAAACCTTAAACACCTCGAAGCTATTGCTATAACCGCTAATACATGGGGTGTAATGCAGAGTCACTCGGCCGAACGGCTTCAATAACGGACTGAAACACAAGGGTCTAAAAGTGCCCACCCCAACCTTCTACACCCCAGCGTTGGCCAGCATGCTTCGTTCTCCAGGGCGGCTGCTGCCGCTGCCCTCCACGAAATCGACCGGCCTTTCTCCCGCCGCGGCGACGGCGGCCAAGGTGGCATATTTACCTCCTGCTATCACCGGCGTGGATGAAAACAATATTTCGTCTCCCTTGGAGAAAACCAAAAAGAAAATTCCGCAAGCACCGCACATGGCCCCGACAGCCCCCAACGCCGCCACCCACGCCGAGGCCTCCCCGGCACCGCCGAAATAGTCGAGAAGCTTGCCGGTAACGGCTATAGCTCCAACGCTTGCGGCCGAACTGGCAGTATTCGCGGCCGAGTAGAGCATAGCCGAGTGCTCTAGGGAGGATATCTCGACGTGGTAGGTAGACCATCCACCCCGAGAGAGGGCCATGCTGGCCAGAGCGAGGGAGGAGAGCAGGGTGCCTGTGGTGGGGGATGTGGCGAGGCCCATGGACAGCAAGAATATGATGGCGCCGGCGAAGGAGGCGCCTGTGATGAGTTTGAAGGCGCGGGATTTGGATATTCCGTGCGTGTTGGTGAGCCATCCGAACAGGTTGCCACCCAGGATGGAGAACACCGCCATTGTTAAGTAGGGAGTCATCTGGTGTTTGGGACCAAGTGAGAGAGAGAGCGGAGGCAAGAGAGACGAGGATATATATTAATGGATGGGGAGGCAGGGACGGCGTAAGAGGGGTAGAGTGAAACGGAGGCAGGATAGCAGATATATAAGGGTATACAGAAGGAGAGAGTGGTTAGGAAGGTGAGAGAAAGGGGAAGAGATACATGGAGAGGAAAGCAGGGAAGGGGTGATAGGGATAGCTGTAAACCGAGGAAGGGAAGCAGAGAGAAGCGTAGAGAGGTGGAGAGAAATGAGAGAGATAGAGACGGTTTGCGACAGGAGGGTTGAGGTCGTGGGAAACTGTGCGTGAGCATCAGCAAACAAAATACTGTCGCGAGCGCATGCATGCATGCCTTTCGGACAGGAACCAGACAAAGGTTCCCGCAATGAGGGATACCACAGTATCATTACAACAAGGTGTAGGCACTTAAAGGGAACATCTCTCGCGTGCGTCCCTGGGTTTTTTTGCATATACCCCCGTACACGCTGCCCGGCAGTCAGTTAGTTTTGCGGACTCATCCTATGGTAGGGGTTGCACTTTGGGCTCCAATGTTTAGGATCGGTGAGTACTGCCAAGGTAGGGTTGCCGGCGTATTATATGGACGAAACTCACATATATACGTGCAAGGGGAACTAGACGACAGTCGCTTGTTTTGGCAGCTGTGGTGCTTTTGCGGCGGTTCCCAGGGCAGGATTCGGAGCAACTCGATATGTTGTCTACAACCTTTGACGGAACCCTGTTTAAGAACCCCAGGGGCTGCCGAAACTCTCAACACAACTATGTATGTTTACAAAGTTTCGACAAATACATGTGGCCACCACGCCCGCCACGACGATAGGATTACCATAGGATCTGTTGGCCAACCTGTGTATGACTTGGTTGACTACACAAGATAAGGTTGCACTTTCCATTTTATGAGGCACCCCACTTTGAAGCGTTTTACACTGTAGTAAGCAACCCATTAACCTAACCTTGAGAAACACGAGAGTGCAGCCCGAAGAACAATGCCCTATAGACTCGTAGGTCATTCGAGGGTGGTCGATTGTTTTTTTTCGACATCTCACCGAATTTTTTGTTCGTTAGGGGGGGGGGGGGTTACTAAAACCAAGTGAAAACAAATGAAAATAAGGATGATGTTTTTCTCCATTTTCTTATTTCATCATGTAATCACAACGGTTGCAACGGTTTGCTATTCCGACCTCTGGGGGTGTGGTGTGTCGTTTTCTCTTTTTTTTTCTGGACGCCCCTGGGTCATTTATAAATTAATAGCGTTAAGCGTTTCCTCAGTTAGAGAGCCCCACCATTCGGAAACAGCTTTTGTCAAAAACGTGCTCTACCCATATGGCAGTACGCCTTTCAAGCAGGAAACCCCGTTTACGTTGGGCTCCCCTAACTTAGGTTGAACTACATGCGTCAATTTGTATACCTACGGACATGGACCGTGACGACAACATATTATTCCGAACGGCGGAGCCTAGGCTAAACTAGATTCGTACCTCCCTTCCTCACAGGCGGTTCAGCGTAGGATGCAGCTCACCCTGCATTTGACTTGCCCTACACCTCACGTTTCACTTCGCGCTTAGTGCAAGTATATATCCAATATCTTGCCTGACCGGTTAAAACGCACGACGTTACTCCATCCCCGCATTGTAGGGATGTGAGGGTCGCTATGGTCATGCTGCATCACATGAGTAAGTACACCCCCACCCCCTCCCTACCGGCGGTACGGGAGGGGGGTGTATACCCTATGTGATATGTATACTATACACCCCCACATCCACACTCTACCGAGCTCACGCCACTCGGGCGAGAGGCGCTGTACCTCACTGAAAATTGGACACATCGTATACTTTGTTGCCGAATAGTAACAAACAATCCCATGCCGGTGAATATCGCGAAAACAAATAGCTCAAAAACGTATAATATACGTATAATACATATATAATATATAAAAATAAATGTATACATTCCTAGGGCTTGCGAAGAAGCGAGAAAAGTCACTCCGCCGAGTGTCTCTTGAGCGGCTCAAAATGTAAGGCCTAGAAGTGTCTCCTTTACCGTATAACGCACGTCCTCCTGTGGCTCGCATGCATCTGACCACAACAAAACGTTCGAACTTGTTCTCACCAGCGTTACAACGCCCAGATCTCGCAGATCGACCCGGAACAGCTCTTCGAAGTAGGTCGGAAGCCAGCTCGTCACCACGTTGACACACACGGTCGCGCCTATGTTCGCGGCCACGCCCGCCCACGCCGCCGAGCTCGTAACCATCGCTCTCCACGGGACCTTACAAGACCATTTTTTGACCTGGCCCAGTAAACAGGAAATCGGAAGCAGGCTGGAATTTCTCCGATTATGTTTCTTTCTGAACGGTCCGTTAATTCAGCAGGCCAGGGCCCTTTGAGCGAGTAGCTGGCGCCGTCTAGCCAAACCGTTTCATGCCGTAGTCTTGAGCAAATATAGGAGTGGAACGACCATATCAATCGGTATGGTGCTCACTTGAGGAGCTCAAACGGTCAGGCAATAATGCCTCAGAAGGAAAGAAGTGCCCCCGCTACCGTGGGATGAGTCTGTTGTGTGAAACTGCGTTTACAAAAATGGGGGTATCTACCCCCCCCCCCCCCCGTGTACCGAAGCTCGGGTCCATACCTGGTGCCGTCTTCCTGCCAGCGCTTGCGTTCGTGTCTTGTCCGCCGTGGTGGTAATGGCTGGGGCTTCTCCCCCGCACAACATGGGGGTAGTCTCTGTGCGGGCCATCTTTTCGCCGGCGACCCCTTCCTTTGCCTCAATAACGGGCCGGGTACTGGTGCTGGAATTGCTGCTGGTGGTGCTTGGGATAGGGCTCTGGCTGCCGTATCCGTTGTTGCCGGGAGTTCCTCTGCTTTCCGTGCCAAACTCCTGCACGACACCGTTCCACCGCGTGTCCGTGCTGCCCTCCCCAGCACCATCCACGGGGCTATAATCGCCGCTGCTAATGCTTGTCGGCGGGGTTTGCCCGTTGGAGCGGCTGCTGCTGCCGCTGTTGCTGCCATTTGTTCTGCTGCTACTGCTGCTGCTGCTGCTGCTGTTGCTGAGAGCCCCCGCATTGCCTACGCGCTCCTGTACAACGCTCCATGGCTTCACTACCTTGTTTCTCGAGATACCATCAGTGAAGCTACTGCAGATCACCTCCATGCCGCCTAGAAGGTTACCGTTCCCATTGCCTCCCTCTTCGTCTTCCTCCTCATCGCTCACGCTTGAAGTCTTTTGGCGTGCGCCTGCCGTTGCCGCCCAGCCATTATCGCTGGCGCGAGCAAGCCCAGAGCAATTACTGTACAACAACTCGGGGTTGGTCCACACCAAAGGGTCCACCTTCAGCATGGAGTCTGACTGAATTGCGGGTGTTGCCGTTCGGGGACCCTTCTCGGCCCTATCAGCGGTCCCTCGGTCTCTAGGCCACTCTACCTTCAGGGGCGAATGGAAAACTGTTTCGTTGCCGCTCTTCATCCTGTCAGTGTTTCCTCTGTCTGAAGATCCAAGCCCCGCTCCTCTCTGCTGTGTATGAGAAGCCGGACCCATTTCGCCAGTATGCTGACAAGAACCACCAGACTCAGATACGTCATCACCTGAAACGATTAATCGTGCCGATATTTCGTCTCCTGCGTGGTCGGGACCGTCAGATCCAGCGCAAACCCACACGGCTAGCCAACAGGCACCCAAAATTCCGGCGATGAGGAAGGTGGTTGGAGCGCCCAGGTCAGAGACTGCCAAGTGCACACAAAAAGAGGTATGGCGGGGGGCGGGCGAGTGTGTGATCGTGTCATTAACGGACGTAGTCATCTGCATTTATGTGGACTCTCGAACCCCTGCGATGTCGGGACAGAGCACGACGGGTTTCAACCGACCAAGCAGATTTTTTTTGCACTAAGCAGAGGGGGGGGGGGGGTGTCATGGATGGCCGTAGTCGTAAGACTATACACCCTCGCATCCCTATAATACCGGGATGGAGCACGGTGGACTATTACCGACCAGACTAATATTGATTGTTTTCGCCAAGCTCGAGGCGCTGTCAGGCCTAGGAGTCAGCCGTATGGAAGTCGAGCTCATTCTACCCAGCGGAACCGCTTGTGGGGCGGACATGCAATGCGTGACAGCTGTCGAATGAAACAGTTTGTGTTCTGGTGTAGACCCTTCCAGAGACAGCAATGGGATTATCAGCTACGACCAGTGGCTGCGTTCGGGGTATAACAATGGCTGACGCAGAATCCACAGTAACGTACAGGCAAATCAGCACTACGAACGCCCGTGTGCATGCAGGGTTGTTAGATTCCTATATGATTGCGCAGAACGCCTGTCGTGTACAGCAGCCATCTTATATTGGCCCTGGGTGTGCTAGTTGTCGACAAGTAGAAACAACGCTTTTAAGCGAAGACACACGCACACATGAGTGAAATGGATTATGGTCCGGGGATGGGGCCTCAACATCCCCTCATGGGGCAAGCTCCACAAACCCCGGCCAATCAGCAACCATCCAGTGGGGTTAGGGTTTCCCAGACGCGAACAATTACAGGAGAAAAGTCACGATTACAGCATTGGGCACTGGCGGATCGAGAGAGAATACAGATTGTTGTCTACGACCTACAAAAAAAACGGTCTTGCGGCGTACGGGAACAACAGGGTCAAACGCGCACTACTACTCCTGCTAGGCGCCCCCTCGCTCAGAGCCGGTTGATAACACCAACAATACTATTGTTGTGGCCGCAATGGGCGGGTCCGTTTAGTGTACTCATAATAGGTTTTTCGGAGGAAGTATTAAATTCCTCAAACGAGAGCCCTCAAAAACAAAAGCAGGTTGGAACACTTACCGTCACAGGCGTCTGCCGAAAGGGGGGGGGGGGGAAGGGGCGATCCCATCCATCTGTGAAGCACAGCTCACCTACGATTGGCACCGTGGCGTGGGCGATCGCAACCCCCATCAACGTTCCAGACACGGCAAACGCTGTAAAGCACGACTAACAGCTACCTCGTGGTTATATTTCCCAACGAACCCCCTTTCCCTCTCTCCCTCCCCGGTCCCTCCCTTCCTCCCACCCACCCGCTTTCCCTCCACAAATATCTTGCTCCACGGCATCCCTTACCTACGATTGGCACCGTCACCATCGCCACCGCGGCCCCCAAGAACTTTCCAGAAACGGCAAACGCGAAGAACCTCCCCCGCTGGGTAGAAGGAACCCAATACGCGAGCACCAAATCAGAGGAGGGGAGCAAAATCCCCTGCGCCATGCCGATCACCAGTCGACAGGCGAACACGCTAGCGATGTAGCTGTCGGAGTCACCGGAGAGGAGGGCCGTCAGCGCTGACATCGGAGTCCAGAGGGCGTAAGACAGGGCGAGTATCACCTTCCCGCCATACCTGCTGGCCAGGTAGCCACCGAGAACCTGTACAATTGAGAGCCGGGCCACACGGTATTTAGGGGGAGGGTTAAGTCTTAGGCTGTGAGGCATGCCACACAGCGATATGGGGGAAGGGGGGGCGTATTCATTTTGTTGCTTGCCTCGGTCATTTATTTCAGACCATTGACGACGGATGCCTGTCAACGTACTAAACACTTCTACTGATTTAAGTATGAGCGTGCACCAACCTATTTTCAGGACTCACAGGCAAGGGAAACGTGTACAAAAACTAATGTAAATGAAAATAGTATTGATTTTGCCAAACAAAATACGATTTTCGTAAATTCGTCCGGAAATCTCCACTCCATCTGTTTTCTTAATTTCTGTGAACATTTTTAGGAGTGCGTGTGTAATGTGTCGTTTGGGTTTATGGGCGTGCTCCCCTGTAAATGTGGTTTATCTCCCTAGCTGCGTAGAGTATGTTGTTGTTGTTGTTGTTGTTGTTGTTGTTGTTGTTGTTGTTGTTGTTGTTGTTGTTTTCTTCACATTACACTCGTTTCAGTTGCTAATCCCTATAGTCTGATCTAGCAAGATCACGGCCCGTGGTCACAAAAGTGCTAGAGTCATCAGAGAATCCTAAAGAACACGTACACTTAGCAGGGAAAGGATACACAAGTCCGAAGAGGTACACCTAAAATCCCTACAGCATGTTATGCGTGTCCAAAACTGAACTACACGCCCGCAATCTCCATTCGACTACAGCAGCATCGTCCCCCCCCCCTCCCTCCCACTCTTTACCAATGAATTTGCCGACTACAGCGTAACTACTGTCTGAAGTGCTGTCTGTACAAAAACACACGGTAGGCGTGGGAACAAGATGGAGCACGCAGCTGCTGTCTGAAGTGCTGCCGGAATGACAGTCCGCGGGCACACAGTGAAAAAGAACAGCCAACCAAAGCCATCACGTCAATTGACAATTACCCGAATCTATCCTGAACGTCTGTGTTAGGCACAGCATTATAAACATCGACACTGATTAGGAATCGTTCAACATTGAAGGGGTCTTCCACGATCAGGCACACAATGAAGGCACCCGGGGTGTCCGCGCCATCTCTGCCGCGTCTCTCTACAAAACCAGTGACGTCATCCACACCGACCCAACAACAACATTCGGGGGAAAAAGCGAAGAATTTGTCAACAGAAAAACAAAAATGTTCGTCCGTCACGGGTCGATGTCGTCCGTGCTCCGGATCGCTTCTCCTGTGCGCTGCTGTGCTGCTGCGCCGGCGCGCTGCTGTGCTGCTGCTCAGGCGCGCCGCTCCGGTGCCGCTCGGCCAGTCCTAGCACGACCACACTCGACCCGCTCCGTCCGTACACGCTCTCGTTGCTGTCCTTCCCAGTCGGCTCCTCGCTTTCTCTCTCGTTGCACTCAGGGTGCTTGGTCTGAAAAATAAAAATTCTCGCGCTGAAGGGATTGACCAGTCCAACAACAGCTCGTCGCCACACGCTCCCTCCTCCTTTGATGGCGAAGCCAGGTTACTGAGACAGTACAGCTCCCTCTAGCAAACATACCTAGGGCTGTGTACGTAGTGTCCGTCCACCTTTCTGATGGCGTCTGCCTCCGCGCACAAAAGTGAGATGGACATTGCTGTCTACACCGACGGCCAAAAAGGCCCGTGCATCTGGACTTTTGCGCCTGACGCACCAGTGCCGATCCAACTCTACCGCTGCACACGCTTCGCGGCGGGTGCGCAGCAGCAAGAAGGTATCGGTCCGCTTGAGGGTGAGTCTAGCCTTGCTCGCTAGAAAGACCCCCCCCCTCGCTATGGGCAATGCCAAAGCAAATACCTTGCCGAGGCAGCGAGGGGAAAAAGGGAAGTCTAGAGGTGGTTAATCTACTGTAGTCTACAATGCATACATCAAGTTACAGAGCGCCCGCGACAAAAACGAAAAAAACAAAAAGACATTACGACAGCACTACGCTTCAAAGAAGGTAATACAAATGGCCGAAATGTATTGTGCAGTGGGGTGGGGATGTCTAGACGAGTTAGACAATATATATATATATTTTCCACAAGTTTAGTTTTGCTTGGTTTTAGCACCACGTCCATGCATGAAAATGAAGCACCCCCCGGTAACTGACGCTACGTAGGAGTAAGGGGGCTACCCGGATTTTTACTGCTGCTGTGCTGCTTACTTTAATCGGTGAGTGGCTCTGCACCTCGCTCATATCAACATTTTCCTTGTCATTCTCCTTCGTCGCCCAAACAATGTGTAGAATGAGCTTCAGCGTCCAGTACTCGAAAGCACTCCGGAGGGAAAATATATATTTCGTTACAGCAGAGTGTGATGTGGTATACCCTTCCCTCACAAGATGTATAAAAAAAACCCGTGGAGGTGTGAATCGCGGAATAGGCAAAAGCAAAAGCAGAGAAAGACCGCTGAGAAATAAGGTACTGCATAGTACAGGATACCCAACAAGAAAAACGAGCAATAGGAAAGGCCGGCTGAGATTTCCGGGGGGGGGAACAAAGATTTCGGGAGTCCGTTTAGTATACTGAAGTTAGTGTAAACTACACCCCTTTTCGAAAAAAGAAACCCAGCCTGGGTCTGGTTTTCTGTTTCTTGCTGGGTGTGCTGTACTGCCGTTCATAGTCACTCGCGGCCGAGTCGCGATGAGCGTATCATCATAAGTTACCAAAAGGTGACTCCCCGTATGCTGCAGAACCACCTGTCTCTGTTTCTGCTCATCGAATAAATGCTGACCCGTCGAGGTACTCAACTAAGCAACAACTATCCCCGTTACCGGCTATTACGGGGAACCATAGTAAATAGGACCTATGATACACTCAAAAACCTATACATGTACCCATTTTTACCAACAACATTTGGTCCTATTTACTATGGTCCCCGACGCATGCTACGATAGAGGTGCACCCTGATTTTTCTGAGCCCCTAACTTGAGGAGCTCCATACGTCGCCGCAAAACAGGTTTCGGAGGAAAATAAAAGTGCTATTAATACATACCCGATGAAGCATTCCATGGCCCGAGTCTAGTATGAAATATATTACTACACAAGCAGGATGAATGGCAGACGAGTTTGGGTTCAGGATCCTGATCATTCGAAAAAACGTTTCCACCAAAAAGTGTCACTGGGACTACTTCTATCGTAGCACGCCTCCCCCCGCAATAGTAGGTTAACCCTTTTAGAACTGCAGTCCCGTTTTGGGGACAAATTACTTAGAATTAGAGTGGTTTGTCCCCAAAACGGAACTGCTGTTCTAGAAGGGTGAATACGAAGCATTTTCCCCAAAACGGGACTGCAGTTCTAGAAGGGTGAATACGAAGGATCTAAGTGAATAGGACTCACGGTAATCACAAAAACCTATACTTCGCACGTACATTTCCCAAATAATTACGAACAATATTTGGTCCTATTTACTATGGTCTCCGTACTAGAGACTTCGCTTGGTCGGGATAAGATATACAAACTTTTTCGAAGGCGTAATACTTTTCGAGGGAAACGTATTCAAGCCCCTGCCTTATTTGGGGAGCACAAGAAGCGAGAGGCTCCACCTCTACACCATGAATTTGCTCTGAAATGAATAAATGGAAATAATGCATACACCTGTGTCAGGGCGTAGCCGGAGAAGAAGGCAGCGAACACGGACCCCTTTTCCGTGTCGGTTAGGCCCGTCTCCCTCGCGATCGACGTGAAGGCGATGCTGAACCCCACGCGTTCCCAATCTGACCGCGAAAACAGAACAAAGCAAGAGGGCGGCGGGGGTAAGTGCCAGTTCTCATCATCATGCGGGGAACGTTTGTACGGTTCACAACCAACCAGATGTTGGACTGCTACGAACTCATGACAGATGTAACCTCCGTTTGCTGGCGTAGCAAAGAAGGGGGTAGGTTTTTCTATCAATTATGGTTGGAGCGGCCTGTCTACGTCAACAGGCATTCATAACCCTTTCAGAAGTGCAAAACTTATCCCACACTTATTCCAAGTAGTTTGTCCCCAAAAGCGTGGGACCGGTTTTTGAGGGATTAAGGGGGACTGCATTATTGGTTTAAGTGTGTCAAGTATGCAGGTGTGATTGATACATTGATATATTCATATATATATATATATCACACCCTGGACAATTGACAAAAGTCTATAATAATTGTCTATTAATAGTTTCCTATTACAATTAACTGGCAACTGTTGTGGTCGCCAATTCCAATTAATTGGAACGCATCGAGCTCTACGGTACAGACAATTCCTATTAACAGACACCCACTAGGCCCTATCGTCCACCCAATTTATGCTAACATACACCCATCAACATTAATGGTTGAAGTAATTGCTATTAGCAGTAACCACCGAAATCCCATTGCTGAACCCATAGTCTGTTGAAATATAATATCCCATTCCATTGTAACGGACAATTGCAGAATATTTTCGGTGCCAATTGTGCTGGCAATTCCATTTCATTAATGTCTGCCTAAACAATGGTGCTGGCAATTCGATTTCATTGACTCCCCTCTAAATAAAGTGTGCTGGCAATTCAATTCAATTGACATCCTCCCAAACAAAATTGTGGCAATTGCATTTAATTGGCATCCTTCTAAATCAATTGTCCTGGCAATTCCAGTTAGTAAACATCCTTCTCGACCAATTGTGCTGGCAATTCCATTTAATCGACATCTTTCTAACTTGCGCGGGCAATTCCATTTAGTTGACACCTTTCTAAATAACTGTCCTGGTAATTTCATTTATTTGGCAGGCTTCGAAAACAAATGTCCAGACGATCAGGCATTTCCATTAAATAGACAAATATGATGTTACCGGTCAATTGATTCCGGACGCTGCAAATGGAATTTGACACATCAATGTATGCATGAGGAAGCTATTTCTTAAAGTTGCAAAGGCAAACGATTCATGAAGCAGTCTATTAATTGGAATCGACCAGACAACATATTTCGGAGGATGCCCATTGAATGAAATATCTCGGACAAAATGTTTGGCGGCCCATTAAGCACTAGGATTTTTTCTACATTCCCTTTCTGCTTTAGCCTTGGACAATAGGCATCGCAATAGACTATTGCGCCTACAATAGACCCACCGAAAAGTCTATTAAATGAAATGAGGCGGACAATTGATTCTTACCATATTGCTGCAATTGAAATTGCAAAGACAAAAACATATTGTAGTCCACCTACTAATTGGAATTGCTTAAGCAATTGTTTTAGAGCTCTGTTAATTAACTGGAATTGTCTCCTGCAACTTTTTCGCTCCGGAGACTCCAATACTCTACTACTTCTTCAATAGGATATGGGACCTACCCGCAGTGGACTATTGCTTTTACAGTAGATCTTCAGGAAGTTGATTTAAATGGAATTGGTCGAGATGCTGCTTTCGTAGTGCATCTATTAATAGGAATGGATGGGCCAATAGTTTTGTGCCCTGGCCTTCTAATAGATATTGTTTCAGCAATTTTTTTCTGGTCTTGTCTCACAATTGGAATGGTTCAATTAAACTGTTTCTGCTCTCACCTTCCAATTGGAATTGTTTCAATAACTTATTTCTGTTCCGTTCTGTTAATAGGAATGGTCGGATCAATAGGTTTCTGCCCTGACCTTCCAATTGAAAATGTTTCAACAATTAGTTTCGGGTCTTGCTTATCAATAGGAGTGGTTTGGTCAATACGTTTCTGTGCTGACTTTCCAAATTTAATTGTTGGTTGGGTCAATAGGCTTTGTCCTGACCTTCCTATTGTTAATGTTCGATCTTTTTTCTGACCTCGACAATTCCAATTAATAGACCGTACTTGAAATCATTTGGTTGGACAGTTTCAATTGGTAGACAACACTCGAAACAAATTGGCTATACAAATCCGACTGATAGATATCACTCGAAATAATTTGACTGGGCAATTTCAATTAATAGAAATCACTCGAAATCATTTAGTTGGACAATTGCATTTAATAGATAGCATTTGAAATCAAGTGTCTCGGCAATTCCAATTACCAGCCAGCACTCGAAATCAATTGTAGGCACAATTCCAGTTAGTAGGCAGCACCCAAAATCAGTTACCCGGACAATTTCAAGTAGTATACAACAATTGAAATCATTTGGTTGGACAAATCCAATTAATAGACAGCATCCGAAATCAGTTGTAGCCACACTAGACTATTGTAATAGGAATGGTCCAAATAATTGTGCAGGCAATTCTAATTAATTGACAGCACCCAAAATCAATTGTCTGGACTATTCCAATTAATACGTAGGCAGCATCCAAAATAAATTACCCGGACAATTCTAATGAATATGCTTCAATCAAAATCATTTGGTTGGGCAATTCCAATCAATAGACTACACCCACAAATAATTGTAGACATAATAGACTAATGAAATAGGAATTGTCCAAGGTGTGGTCTGTCCAGGGTGTGATATATATATATGATATATGCTTAGATAGACAAGACGCGGACTTGGCAGAATACCGTGCACAAAACCAATGGTACTGCTTATGCGTATATATGTACAGCAAGCAGTAGGCCAACTCATGACCACAACATGCATACGAGTACGAACGTGGGCGATATGTTATACTTCGGTTTAATGACCACAGAACTGGCATCTCTCTATTAATAGGCAGGATGAAGGACCGGATAGAAAGGACGGTGAAGAAAACACACTCTGGTATTGTTATGTTATACCAGGTACGTACGTATACCTGCTGTACCGCCCGCACAATACGTATCGGCACAACTACGTAGTCAAGTATTAATAATGATTGGTGCGTGGAATGTATGCCTGGAACAAGCGCTGCTTGCTGCGCATTGCCAGACGTCAAATGGAATAAGAAGAATAATACAAGTATCAATCGGGCATCAGTAATTAAATGTCTACCCGAAACCAGGTGGAGGTCGCCTCTTTAGATGATGTCGGCCGTGTCGGCGCCTTCAACAGGTTCGGCCGAGGCTTCGACGCTCCCTTTTCTTTCTTACATGTGGCAAAAGGGTGTCTCGACAACACCTCCATCGCATCTCGTAAAGGAGAGATCTCATGGGTAAAATAATGTGGGAGTGGGGGTCGTTCTCGCAGAGGAAGGATCGTTCAATGCCTGGCAGCGTCCTTGGTTTGCAATCCCGAACGTCAACCATATGAAGACCATTTATGATGGTAGGTCTCGTAGACCGGACGTTGGTTAACGTGTCTTCACGGTTGGCATCTGTTTATGGTCGTGGATTGACGATATCTACGGACCCTATCCTCCACATCATGCCTTGTCTGTTTTCACTCAGAAACACGAACGAACTCCAACCACAAGTCAAAACACAGCCCACGAGCCACGCGATTGGCCGAATGTACATCGTAAAGTCTGCCCGATGAATGTTTGCGCCCAGCTGGTTCAAAGATGTCGGTTGACGGTCAAGTGTCTCAAGTTTATCAAACATCTAAGTTGTGTGGCAAGGCCTTTGGCGTTGTCAATCCAAATAATTCCATGTCTCCGGTATAATCATGCCTCCATAACTTATTTGGAAACTCCGCGTGTTTCAGAAAGAAAAGCAGAAAGACCTGCAGTGTTCTGCACAAAATGCATAACATTTCCTTAGGGAGCACAGCGATGCAAGGGAATATGAGTTTTGTACGTACGGAAGAATTGGTCAATAATATGTTGAATGCAGGTCCTGTAGTGGTCCATATGTGCATTGGACGAAATGACCACGTACATACAGCAGTAGCAGTATCAAAGGGAACACCTCCCTGAGATAGTCCGGGGTTGTGCTGACGTGCAGGCATCAAGCAAAGGGCTTCCAAGCCGTCAAGCCAACAGTGTGGGGAGGTGTTCAGGAGAGTGTTCTTTTTCATGTCGGGCGAGGCCAAAGTGAGCGGTGATGAAGGAAGGGGTGATGAAGGAAGGGACGGAACGGCCGAGGAGGCGGAAAGGGGGGAAATGGTGAGCTGTCTGGAGATGGAAAAGTGGGAACGTGAAGGCCGTGTTGAGATGGAAAAACGGGAGCGGCAACTGGAGGGCGAGCTCACGAAGATTAATCGCAAGTTCGAGGTGGTGACGGGCAGGATCGAGGACATAGCTGGTATGACAGACCGGGTGGATGAGGTATCCGACAGGCTGGAGGAAATGTCCGGCCAGATGGACCAGCTACAACAGATGATCCAGCAAGCCGTCAGCAACAGCAACCCCGCTGCTGCTGCAGCAGGGAACGTGGATGCACCAGGTCCGAGTGCCAGGGAACGCCAGATGCAGAAGCTCGAGCTGGGCAATGATGTGCTGATCTGGAGGAGGTCAGGTTCCCGAAAACACTGGTTAGTCCGCGACCGGGCACCGCCAAGCACGGGGGAAACTGTCGACGATCTGCAGGCGTTGCTGGGGGACATGCTGGAGGTGACAGCTGAGGTGGCGTAGCAGCTTCGGTCCCTGGGCGGATTCGATGTTTTACTATTTCGTCCGCGCATGGAGGCCGGCAGCTACGACAGAGATGTGCCGTTGGCGGACAGGTTCGACCTGCTGCGGCAGGCACTGAAGTCACTCCTGAGCTTGGGCCTCAAAGACACGGTGCCGTCGGACGCGCTGTGCCTCGCGAGAACGCACAAGATCGACGATTGCTTCGTCGATGCGAGCACGTTCCTACAAACCCACGTACTCAAGCACTACACTTTCCTCGGGAGCAGTGAGACAGCAAACATTCTGGGAAGCATGATACACGACGGCCTTCACTTG
Source organism: Saccharina japonica (assembly GCA_008828725.1). Classification (NCBI taxonomy): domain Eukaryota; class Phaeophyceae; order Laminariales; family Laminariaceae; genus Saccharina; species Saccharina japonica. The sequence continues at coordinate 54,169 of MEHQ01002115.1, forward strand.
TCGGTAGGCGAGCTAGCCAGGACGGTGCAGGCAGAATATGCGGCGGCCACACCACCGAAGGCCGACGCGGTGTCCGAAATGCCCCCGTTGCCGAGATTCCCAGCGCTCCTCGAATTTGTGCGCAGCGGAGGCACCATGTACAAGCTTTTGCGCGCCGACAGCGGTGGAGGTGCGTCTTCAGCAAGTAGTACGGGGAAAAGGAGCCAAGGGGCTGCGGTCGCAACAAAGCCCAAACGCAAGAAGACGAACGCTTGCTTCCCGTTCTCCCAGACGCAAACTTGTGCGTACGACGATGGCTGCAAGTTCTCACAAGACAAGCCTGGAGCCACGTAGGCACGGGTCTCTGCGGAGGGAGGAGCGTGGGGGCGGGGTAGGGACGGTAACACCGGCGCTGGTGGTCGGGGGGAAGGAGACGGGACTTCGACCGCACTGGTAGTACGGGCCACTGGGGGGGGTGGGCCGGGGGGCGCAGGGAGGCGGGGGTGGACGCGGCGCTTCTGGGTCGGGATAGGGGCGCGGGCTCCACCTGCCGGTGGGGCCAACCTCGGGCGGGGCGACTGCAGAGACCTCGAAGGTGGGGCGAGGGCTGCGGGAGCTGGCGTTGGGCGTGCTGGAACGGGAGGGAGCTGTTGGGCGAGACGGTTCTGAGCTTCACGTTCCGGGGTCTGCGCCACCGGAGGAAGGTACGCATGGGTGGGTTGGACAGGCAGAGCGGGTGTATTCGCTGGGAATCAAGCTCTCGCTGGACCAGGCTGTGGATGCCTTGCGTGTTCAACGGGCCACGCTAAGTAGCTCGCCCCTGTCGGGCACGTTGGATTGCCTCAGCAGAATAGATGATTTGGGTTCTTTTTTGTTGAGACAATGTGAAGGGAGTGTGAAGCAGTTGACGTCCGTTATCGGTGCACGAACGTTTGCACCACATGTTGACGTGAGACAAGTGAAGCATTGGTTCGGGGACGTCAAACAGTTTCCTCACATAGACCGTCTGTTACGAGCGTTATCACCGGGCGTGCCGGTGGACGTCGCACAAGGTGGCCATCTCATGGAGGAGGTGGAGTACGGCAATCACTCGGGTGTCAGGGGTCGCGCAAATGATATTGCCAAGAAGGTGGTGACTGGTGTGGTTACGGGTCGTGCTTTGGTGTTCAGCGCAAATTTCATTGGGGAAATTCAAGGAGTCCGCCTGCCCCATTTGAGTGTAGTCGAGGAGCCCAAATTTCGCATCATTCATGACTCGTCATTCGCAGGGTCGGGTAATCGGTCGAGCGTCAATGAGGATACCGATTTTGAGTGCGGTCCACCGTGTGAGCTGGGTCACGTTTTGCGGGATGTGCTTTTGCGAGTGTTGTACCTCCGGCAGAAATTCAGGCCAGACGCACGCATTGTGCTGGCACGAATTGATGTGAAAGAGGCCTTTCGACAGGTTCCAGTAGACCCAGAAGGTGCCCCGACTTTTGGGTACAAAGTGGGGAACCACGTGGTAGTTGATCTTCGCTTGTAGTTCGGGTGGCGAAGTAGTCCAGGTTTTTGGGGAATGTTTTCGGCAGCCCTCGAACACTCACACACTCACACCACATTCCAGCACGCTCTTGTGACGGCCCAAGGAGCCACTGCCGTTGACCATGTTACGGTAGTGCCGCCGCGGGGGGGCAGGGCTGCTGCCCTGCCTCGGGATTGCGTGCGTATTCAGGATCGTGGCGGTGAAACTGGCAGCAAATTGTTCGTGCGGTACTATGTCGATGACGGCATCCTCGTCGAGGTCCAATGGTTTCCAGATGGTCGGAGGTGCATTCGCGCGTTACAATCTCTCGCATCCGATCACTTCCGCTTGTTAGGGGAACAGGGCCTAGACGATCCGGCATTGTTATCCGCGCGGAAGATTACTAGCTGGGGTTCCCGGTTGGAGGTGTTGGGTTGAATAGTGGACACCGACAAGTTGCAGGTGACGATGACAACCAAAAAAATGCAGAAACTAGGTTGTCTGATGGCGGAGTGGCCGCCATCTCGCACGTGGGCGTCGGAAAAAAATAGGTTTCCCAATTGACGTTTTTTTTATGCACGTGGCTTTTGTGGTGCGGCCGGGCAAGACCTTTGTGAACCAACTATTAGCAGATGTTGGGATGCCGCGGTCGGCTGCTGCATCAGAAACTTCGCCAATAGGGCGTGGGCGGCGGTTGTTCTGGGCCCCCAATTTCACGGGGATCTCGAGTTTTGGCGATGGTTTGCGACCGAGGGTTTCGGAGTGCCTTTCAGCGCCCATGCATAATTTGGTATCTCGTCCCATATTCAAGTTTTCGATGATTTTGTAAGGCGTTTTTGAAAGCCGGGGATTTCCTTGAATGTTCCCTGCTTTATCTTGTCAAGGCTGTCAGTCAAGTATTATGAATTGTTGTCTGTCAAGGGGTTCCAAGTCTGTCAATCGTCATATATATATATATATATGTCCACTTTGTCTCGGTCGATATTGAGAGTAAGCGATTGACATACTGTGAATGTGTATCGTGATCGCGTGGGCAAGGGGCAACGAAATCCGTCGAGAAATCGAAAATCGACGATCAATCAATGTGGCGTTCCGTACTAATCCCTATATATGTGAATATTATCGTTGTATCGTTCGAATGTTTACAGCCGGTTATTTCCTACTTTCAACGACTTATTTCGAGCGGAAGAAACGGAGTAAAAAAAAGTAAAATCATTTGTATCAATCAAGTTCCCTGTGATGAGACGAACAAGATGGTCGAAAACTACTTTCAGCAAAACCTTGAAGTCGACTCGGTGGACGATACAGAAAATGTGCAAGAGCTACAAGTATATCGGGTGTGCTATATATTACCTCCTGTCAACATAGTTGATTGGTNGATTTTTTCCGAGTTGAAGTGAAAATACGGCTTTGTGTCCTATCGTGTGAAACCACGTATGTTCCRTATGTTATCGAGATGTGAATGAGATCGGAATAACGCGACATCCCACAGAACACCCGGCTGACAAGTACCGAGGGGAGAAGCTGAGAGCGACGGCATGCATAGTCACGTGCATGCCGGTTACAGCCTCTGTTTTTTTTTCAAGGCCCAGGCTAGGACGCTGTCACTCTCAGCTTCGCGTGGGTGGTCGGAGGAAGCCCTTAAACGCCATGTACCGGACAGCGACAGCGATGCAGCTATCGTAGTCTTAAGTTTTTCCTCCGTGTTTTGGGTCGATCGCTTGGTTCTCGCCGGGCTTGGCCGCTGGAGCTGGTGGAACAATTGGGCTTGCGACCGCCATGATTTCTTTTGAAGAGCCACCGCCGGGCAACGTTCTATGGTATGTAGCTGTGCGCGCGGCTATTGCTCCGGTCGCCACTCGTTGAGGTTGACGACTTATTGCCTCGTTGGTGGTTGTCGAGAACAGCCGAAACAGCGACGGATCGCCTCGGGGACGTTCACCCAGTGGGAACATGCCATGCTTGCTGGATTAACTCTAATCGATTCGAATCGATTCGATTCGGTTTGCAAAAAAAAAGCCTTATGGGACTTGTTTTGATATCCGATCGAATCGATTTTTTCATGCCCCACAGTACAAATTAAATGTCTTTCCGGTTATTCATGTTTTGACCAATCAGATGAAAGTCCGCGTCGATTCATAAAAAAACATCGATTTGAAATCGATTCGATTTGCAACTTTCTTTCGTTAATATGTACGGGCCCTAATACATGTGCCCGCACTTTGTTTGTTTGTTTGTTTGTTGTTTGTTTTTGTCCATCCCATTTATTATCTTCGCCCTTCTTTTCTCTCTCCCTCTTTAATCGTAACTCAGATCCGGGGTCACAAAGTAGGCTCTTCTCCCCCCTCCCCACTACGGTGCTTGCCTTGCATTTTTATCGCGAGAAGATTTCAGCACTCTATTCCCTCGTCGATTTGCGTCGGATTCCGCCTACCCACGCCACGAAGGCGCTCTCAGCAATTGGTTCCTTTTTATTTATTCATATAAAGACAAAATCTCACCACGGTGAGATTCGAACTTGGGTACCAATGCCAGCAGTCTTTGAAGCTGACCACTAGTCTACCGGGGTGACCTGAAAATAGAAAATAGCACAACGATGTTGATAGAGAATTTCCAAGCACAACAACCAGGTGGCACACCAACCAGGCATATACATATAAAAAAAATAAAAAAACAACAGCTGTGAGCTCAAGGATTTCGTCGAAGCTCATCTTTGCTAGCTGAGTGTAATACTTCGATCGCGCGTACTTACGGATTTTAGATGTCCTCATGTAGGATGTACATCCCGTATGAGGGGGACACAATCTGAGGCTGTAGAATTCAGGAAGTGTGTGTCTATTTGTGGGGGAAGAAATATTTAAAATTAAATTAAAATTAAAATTGAACAGTCTGAAATAAACGTAGTACTATAGTGTTCCGACGAGTTTACGTGATAGAGTGGTTCTACTATTTGTAGCCATGTATGGTACTGGTATATAAGAAGAGGTGTGTGGGGACAGGTTATGGAGTAAAACTTAAAAGCACCTGGATGGATTTTTAATTAATTAGTGGTTTGGGTTTTTGTAGTGTGCATTATTTATTTGTACCTATAAGGTATCTTTTGTGGTAATTAGTAAAAACAACAACAACGTTTTATCCTTTATAACTGTTAAAGGGGGGGGGGGGGGGGAGGCACATACATACAAGGGTATGGAACGATGCTCTTCTTGGTGTTGCTGGCACGGCATTGAGTTTGTTCTGGGGTGAAGCGTGTGCTTCTCACTTCAATTCGGTCATTACTATTTGTTAGTATGCTGTCTGTAGTGGTGGTGTGTGTGTGTTCTTCACATTAAACCTTCCTTTCTACCCGTGGACATCCAGCACACCCAGTGTCCGTGCCGATTCTTCATCCTAAAAAGGTACCAGTTCTTCTGTGGTCACAAAACTACGACACAGAGATACTGCGCTCAGTGCAGTAAGCAGAGCAGACAATGCAATGCCATATATACGTTTATTTCAGACTGTTTAACTTTAATTTTAATTTAATTTTAATTATTTCTTCCCCCACAAATAGACACACACTTCCTGAATTCTACAGCCTCAGATTGTGTCCCCCTCATACGGGATGTACATCCTACATGAGGACATCTAAAATCCGTAAGTACGCGCGATCGAAGTATTACACTCAGCTAGCAAAGATGAGCTTCGACGAAATCCTTGAGCTCACAGCTGTTGTTTTTTTATTTTTTTTATATGTATATGCCTGGTTGGTGTGCCACCTGGTTGTTGTGCTTGGAAATTCTCTATCAACATCGTTGTGCTATTTTCTATTTTCAGGTCACCCCGGTAGACTAGTGGTCAGCTTCAAAGACTGCTGGCATTGGTACCCAAGTTCGAATCTCACCGTGGTGAGATTTTGTCTTTATATGAATAAATAAAAAGGAACCAATTGCTGAGAGCGCCTTCGTGGCGTGGGTAGGCGGAATCCGACGCAAATCGACGAGGGAATAGAGTGCTGAAATCTTCTCGCGATAAAAATGCAAGGCAAGCACCGTAGTGGGGAGGGGGGAGAAGAGCCTACTTTGTGACCCCGGATCTGAGTTACGATTAAAGAGGGAGAGAGAAAAGAAGGGCGAAGATAATAAATGGGATGGACAAAAACAAACAACAAACAAACAAACAAACAAAGTGCGGGCACATGTATTAGGGCCCGTACATATTAACGAAAGAAAGTTGCAAATCGAATCGATTTCAAATCGATGTTTTTTTATGAATCGACGCGGACTTTCATCTGATTGGTCAAAACATGAATAACCGGAAAGACATTTAATTTGTACTGTGGGGCATGAAAAAATCGATTCGATCGGATATCAAAACAAGTCCCATAAGGCTTTTTTTTTGCAAACCGAATCGAATCGATTCGAATCGATTAGAGTTAATCCAGCAAGCATGGCATGTTCCCACTGGGTGAACGTCCCCGAGGCGATCCGTCGCTGTTTCGGCTGTTCTCGACAACCACCAACGAGGCAATAAGTCGTCAACCTCAACGAGTGGCGACCGGAGCAATAGCCGCGCGCACAGCTACATACCATAGAACGTTGCCCGGCGGTGGCTCTTCAAAAGAAATCATGGCGGTCGCAAGCCCAATTGTTCCACCAGCTCCAGCGGCCAAGCCCGGCGAGAACCAAGCGATCGACCCAAAACACGGAGGAAAAACTTAAGACTACGATAGCTGCATCGCTGTCGCTGTCCGGTACATGGCGTTTAAGGGCTTCCTCCGACCACCCACGCGAAGCTGAGAGTGACAGCGTCCTAGCCTGGGCCTTGAAAAAAAAACAGAGGCTGTAACCGGCATGCACGTGACTATGCATGCCGTCGCTCTCAGCTTCTCCCCTCGGTACTTGTCAGCCGGGTGTTCTGTGGGATGTCGCGTTATTCCGATCTCATTCACATCTCGATAACATATGGAACATACGTGGTTTCACACGATAGGACACAAAGCCGTATTTTCACTTCAACTCGGAAAAAATCGATTCGATTCGTAAAACAAAAATCGATTTGAAATCGATTCGATTTCAAACTTGCCTTCGTTAGTACGGGCCCTTAATAGGGAAGTTAAACAAAGCCGTATTTTCACTTCAAATCGTTAAAAAAACGATTCGATTCACGAAAAAAAAACAATTTGAAATCGATTCGATTTGAAACTTCCCTTCGTTAGTACGGGCCCTTAATAAGGAAGTTCGCCTGTGCGGGCAAATTTAAACGAACCCGTTACAGCCTATGGTATTTATATGTGTGTGCGTGTTCTTCAAATTAAACCTTCCTTTCTACCCGTCGACATCCAGCACACCCAGTGTGTCCGTGCTGATTCTTCCTCCTAAAAAGGTACCAGTTAGGTGGTCACGAAACTACGACACAGAGATAATACTCGTACGCTCAGTGCAGTAAGCAGAGCAGACAATGCAATGTCGTATACGACAGGCAAGACCTACCCTGCTAGCAATCCAGGTGCATGAAAGAGAAAAAAGTAAAAAGTAAAAAGTGAAAAAAGAAGGGAAAAAAAGAGAAGAAGCGAAAAGGAAAAATATTGTGAAAATAATATACCCTGTCACCTTTCACATAATGAGTTCACTGTGTTCAACCATTATGCACACCTCTGCTGGGTACGTGCGTCCACATTTTCATATAGCAGCTATGTTATATTATACTTACGAGTACAATACAATGCATCCATGATAAGAATATCGATATACCGGCATGTACGACTGCTAGGACAAATTGTGAGGTGCTTAACGACCACAAAAAAGTGGCAGATTAAATAGATACTTTTTCACCAAACGTAACATTTGAGTAGACTAAAAAAATGTCAAGATTTTGGACTGCCTTGAGTCCCAATATAACTTGAATATAGTACACCAGACCTACTGCATGGCATCAATGATAACTTTTGATACGTCTACACTTGAGAATTTTCACTTGGTGGAGACCTGTAAAACGACCTTATCTACCTTCCGACAGCCATCGAAATGTGGTTCCGCGTCGAAGGGCTGTGAAAACAGTCCAAATGCGTGATTTTCAGGGTTTTCAGTTATGTGCAGACCGTAGCAGAGTGACTCGACTTATATTTAATTAGTGTTGCTACAAAACTTCCCTTCTTCCCCTCGCTGCCTCAGCAAAGTTTTTGCTTTGGCATGGCCAATAGCGAGGGGGGGGGTCTTTTTAGCGAGCAAGGCTAGGCTCACCCTCAAGCGGACCGATACCTTCTTGCTGCTGCGCAACCGCCGCGAAGCGTGTGCAGCGGTAGAGTTGGATCGGCACTGGTGCGTTAGGCGCAAAAGTTCAGATGCACGGGCCTTTTTGGCCGTCGGTGTAGACAGCAATGTCCATCTCACTTTTGTGCGCGGAGGCAGACGCCATCAGAAAGGTGGACGGACACTATGTACACGGCCCTAGGTGTGTTTGCTAGAGGGAGCTGTACTGTCTCAGTAACCTGGCTTCGCCATCAAAGGAGGAGGGAGCGTGTGGCGACGAGCTGTTGTTGGACTGGTCAATCCCTTCAGCGCGAGAATTTTTATTTTCCAGACCAAGCACCCTGAGTGCAACGAGGGAGAAAGCGAGGAGCCGACTGGGAAGGACAACAACGAGAGCGAGTACGGACGGAGCAGGTCGAGTGTGGTCGTGCTAGGACTGGCCAAGTGGCACCGGAGCGGCGCGCCGGATCACAGCAGCACGCCGCAGCAGCAGCACAGCAGCGCGGAGCAGCCATCCGGAGCACGGACGACATCGACCCGTGACGAACGGACAAACATTTTTTGTTGACAATTTTTGTTTCGTTTTTTCCCCTGAATTTTGTTGTTGGGTCTGTGTGGATGACGTCACTGGTTTTGTAGAGAGACGCGGCAGAGATGGCGCGGACACCCCGGGTGCCTTCATTGTGTGCCTGATCGTGGAAGACCCCTTCAATGTGGAACGATTCCTAACCAGTGTCGATGTTTATAATGCTGTGCCTAACACAGACCGTTCAGGATAGATTCGGGTAATTGTCAATGGACATGATGGCTTTGGTTGGCTGTTCTTTTTCACTGTGTGCCCGCGGACTGTCATTCCGGCAGCACTTCAGACAGCAGCTGCGTGCTCCATCTTGTTCCCACGCCTACCGTGTGTTTTTGTGCAGACAGCACTTCAGACAGTAGTTACGCTGTAGGCGGCAAATTCATTGGTAAAGAGTGGGAGGGGGGGGGGGGGGACGATGCTGCTGTAGTCGAATGGAGATTGCGGGCGTGTAGTTCAGTTTTGGACACGCATAACATGCTGTAGGGATTTTAGGTGTACCTCTTCGGACTTGTGTATCCTTCCCCTGCTAAGTGTACGTGTTCTTTAGGATTCTCTGATGGCTCTAGCACTTTTGTGACCACGGGCCGTGATCTTGCTAGATCAGACTATAGGGATTAGCAACTGAAACGAGTTTAATGTGAAGATAACAACAACAACAACAACAACAACATACCTGGTACAAAATTTGGTTTCACACGATGCTTTTTCGCTATTTTTATAGTCGTGGTCTGCTGAAATGCTTCAGGCTTTTGGGTTTTGACCTCAATTTGCTTGGCTGTGGTTGGTCGGAAGAAATTATTTCATTTTTGTTTGTGACGAATACCGGACACTGAAACAGCCGGTAACGTCTATATTTGGGACCTCACAATTTGTCCTAACTGCTGCTGCTGCATCCCGACGTGTAGAAAGAGCGGATGAATACTACTATTAATACTGTAAGAACGCACACACTACACTGAGAAAGATTAGTGTGTGTGTTCTTCACATTAAACCTTCCTTTCTTTCCAGCACACCTGCCTCGGCTGGCTGGAAAGTGCTTTTGGTGTGCTCCGGCTGCCTGTCATTTCCTGTCGTTCTTAGGGCCCGAATTAACGAGTCTAAAATAAATTCAATTTGGAAAAAATAAAATTCAAATTCGCTTTTCATTGGTCAACACACGTACCAGCACCCAATATTATGACGTACCAGCACCCAATATTATGCCTAATATTGGGTGCTGGTACGTGTGTTGACCAATGAAAAGCGAATTTGAATATACATTTTTTTCCAAATTGAACCTTTTTTTTTCTTCGTTAAAGCGGGCCCTTAGTCTTGCTCTGTTGGCGCTTTTTTTCATGCCCATTTCATTTCGTTTCATTTCATTCGGTTTGATATTGGATGTCGCATCTCCTCTGGGAGAAGCACGACACTTACTTTCTTTCCTTTATTTTGTCATGGTTTTGTTTGGTTGCTTGATTGTTGATTTGCTTCAGTATGTTTACTTTTTATTATTTTTGCCTTTTCGCTTTTTTTCTTTTTTTCTCGTTTTTCTCTTGCATGCACCTGGATTGCGAGCAGGGTAGGTTCTGCCTGTCGTATATGACATTGCATTGTCTGCTCTGCTTACTGCACTGAGCGTAGTATCTCTGTGTCGTAGTTTTGTGACCTTCACATTAAACCTTCTTTTCTACCCGTCGACATCCAGCACACCCAGTGTCCGTGACGATTCTTCATCCTAAAAAGGTACCAGTTGTGTTGTCACAAACCTACGGCACATATATAGATATCATACATACTACGCTGCAGTGAAGCAGAGCAGACGATGCAATGATATATACGGCAGGCAAGACCTACAACGAGTACACGCCGAGACCAAGTAAAAACACACACGCACGACCAATGCAAATACGTAGCCTACAGTAGTTCAGAACACCTACTAAGAAACAGGGAATATGTTCCAGGCTGGGTTTCTTATTTCAGGGAGGGTGGTTTCCACACTAATTTCAAGACAACGACTCCCTAATTTCATAGTTTATTCTAAATCTCAGCCTGGCTTTCTTCTCAGCCTGCTTCTTTTTAGGCGTCCTGTACTACTGTACTGTACTACTGTGGTTTACGGGTAAAATATGAGCCATCGATTACCCAGCCCAGGGCAATCGTGATACTGTACAGTAGCACTCCCCCCCCTCTGAACGGCGGGACCGTCGGGACGCCGGTGACCTACACGACGGTGGTACGGTTAGGCCTATATATGTACCCGCTTCGTTTTGCAATACCTGAGGAACCAGGAAGACACACCTGTTGTTTAGGGACGCACTCGCGTCGTTTCGATACCTGGGGAACCAGGGAGAATTTGTTTTTCAGGGGTTCACGCAGGTTCACGCGCAAGCGTTTCTAAAGCACAAACGTTCGCAGTGGGATTCTCGAAGGAGCAGTGGCCAAAATCGGGTATACCCGATGGTTTTGTGGCCAAAACAGGGTACCATTGTATTTTAGTGACCGCGACGACCCCAGGGCGCCATCTCATTGGCCAGCGCAGGCCACCACCCGACGCTGGCCACAAACCCATCGGGTATACCCGATTTTGGCTACTCACCCCCCAAGAGGTACCCGATAATTGTACCCACCTACCCGAAAATGGCCGGGCTGTTCGACCACCACGGCCCAACAGCCCACCACGCACCAGACGACGATTACGACTAATTTCATCGAAATCCATGCCCCCAGCCAGCCCTGTTACCGACGGAACCATCTGCTTGATAGATATCCATCCATCTGCTCGACAAGTATCCATGATTTGGTTGATTCGCGCAGCCTCTCACACCCAACCAAACTTGCCACCTCGAAACACTGCACAGCAGTAGTAGTGGTGCCACTTCGAAACACGGCACAGCAGTAGTGATTCAAAACACGGCCCAGCCGTAGTGGTTGGTTCACAGTGCTATCTCTCCCTCTCCCAACCAAAAGCCACCTCATCACGGCACACCAGTAGTAGTAGTTGATTCGCTCCCTCTCCCACCCAAAAAGCACCGCTCTTTCTCTCCCTCCTCGACGAGCCACCAGCCACCAGCCACCGCACAGCACAGCAGCAGTAATATAGTAGCTCGTAGAGCAGATGGATCCGTCGGTAACAGGTTGGGACTCGGCCGGAACTCGACTGGATACGTCGTAATACGTCGTGATACGTACCTGGTACGCAGGTGCGTGGTACGTAGTAATCGTCGTCTGGTGCGTGGTGGGCTGTTGAGCCGTGGTGGTCGAACAGCCCGGCCATTTTCGGGTAGGTGGGTACAATTATCGGGTACCTCTTGGGGGGTAAGTAGCCAAAATCGGGTATACCCGATGGGTTTGTAGCCAGCGTCGGGTGGTGGCCTGCGCTGGCCAATGAGATGGCGCCCTGGGGTCGTCGCAGTCACTAAAATACAATGGTACCCTGTTTTGGCCACAAACCCATCGGGTATACCCGATTTTGGCCACTGCTCTTCTCGAAGCCGCGCTCTCGACGACGTCAAATAATAACGGTGAACGTGTTACCTGTGTGTACTGAACTATCGGGGTAAAACATCGACCGATTACTATAACCCCTGTAACTCGGAAGCGCAGTTTTTTTTTTTTTTTTGTTCCATCCCATTTATTATCTTCGCACTTCCGTCTTTCTCCCTCCCTAGTCGCAACTCAGATCCGGGGTCACAAAGTAGGCTCCTCTCCCTCCTCCCCCACTACGGTTCTTGCCTTGCGTTTTTATCGCGAGAAGAGATCAGCACTTTCTTCCCTCGTCAAATCTCGTCGAATTTTGCTTACCCACGCTATAATATGCGCTCTCGACAGACGGTGTCATTTGGGAATAAAAACCTCTATGGGGAGAATCGAACCCTCGACATCCGGGTCTACAGGCTTCGTGGCTACCAGTTAGACCACCGGGGCGACCGGCTCAGTACGTAGCCTTTGCCAGTGCTCTCGACCCACAAATCGTACCAGATAAATTACCAAATATATTACGGTTTTTGTGGCGGTGCGCACTTTTTTTTTCAAATTGTCCAAATAGCGCGGCGGAGCCGCGCACGGGTGGAGCCTTAGCCTGGACTAGGGTTGAGGTTAGCGTTAGGGTTAGGGTTAGGGCTGGGTTGGGTCGACGGGTTCTCGTGATTTGATTTTAAAAAACACCCAAAAACACGTGAAAACAGCAAGAAATCGTAAATATATTTGATGCTTTATCTGGTACGATTTGTGAGTTAAGAGTGGTAAATCTCGCCTCTGGAACTGAGATCCCTCCCGGATCTGTACAAGTTAACACGTTGACAATATATATCGTATATATATTCCATCCCATTTATTACCTTCGCACCAAGGGTGCACAAAAAAAAAAGAAAACGACACCACACACCTAGGAAGGTCAGAATGAAAAACAAACCGGATCGCTGTGATCACAGGACGAAATGAGCAAAACACATTTTTTTTTCGTTTTTTGTTCCCTTTTTTTTACTTGGTTTTAGAGACCCCCCCATATTTTTTTTTCGCTGGTCGGGGGGGGNTAGGGCTGGGTTGGGTCGACGGGTTCTCGTGATTTGATTTTAAAAAACACCCAAAAACACGTGAAAACAGCAAGAAATCGTAAATATATTTGATGCTTTATCTGGTACGATTTGTGAGTTAAGAGTGGTAAATCTCGCCTCTGGAACTGAGATCCCTCCCGGATCTGTACAAGTTAACACGTTGACAATATATATCGTATATATATTCCATCCCATTTATTACCGGGTGTCGATAACTTTTTTTTTTGTGCACCCTTGTTCGCACTTTTGTTTTTTTACCTCCCTATTATAGTCATTACTCAGATCCGGGGTCACAACGTAGGCTCCTCTCCCTCCTCTCTGGTTGGTTCTTGCTCTGATTTTTATCGCGCAGAGGGTTCAGCCTTCCCAATGCTCGTCGATCTTCATCGAATTTTGCTAACCCACGTCCTCGCGCTTTCCGCGAGTCTATCTTGTTTTGCGAGAAAAAGTCCCTACGAGCATACGCTCGGGGGGGCTCGAACTTGTGATATTGGCACTAACAGGCTTCGTGGTTACCTGCTAGCCCGCCGAGGCGACCGGCTTATTATGTACCAGGTAGCAGCTAATCGTCCGTCAGTCGAGAGAGCATATTATAGCGTGGGTAAGGGTTAGGTTTTCGGAGGCGTCGCCTGCAGGATTGGGTTTACTTCTATCGCAAACACTCTACTATTAATAGATACCAGGTAATAAATAGAGAGCTAGACGACGACTGGTCGTCAGCAGACTCAAGATAAACTCATGAGTTGTGTACAGGTATATATCAGGTATTATACTGCAACAACACCAAGCAGTAACACAATCCATGCGCCAACACCACCACCACTACTATCACCAGCCTCTCACATGCCACAAGCGTGCAGACGAATATCAGGCCCGTGACGGCCCTGTAGTCGCAGGCGCGCATCCTCCTGAGATCGATGACGATAGATGATGGCATCATTTTCAATACGGTAGTTATGATATTACAAGAACACCACTACGTATACCAGGTATATAGTAGTATATGATATGTCTCGTTGGTGGCCGAATTATCCTCGCCCGCCTCGAGAATAGCCCGCCGTTTTCGCGACCTCAGATATAGTTGAACCTCTTCTGCTGGTTGAAAGGAAGGCCGCGAGGATGAGGAGTAGTAGTAGTGGTTTAGGGCGACGAACGAGAAAGGGAGGGGATAACTTAGTGCCTGAGGCGTTTCTTCGGCGATCGTCCAGCGATCCTCTGGAGTTCCTCCGTCGTTCCTCCTAGGCTTCGGCACTATGCCCGCGGGTACTAACACAGCAGCAGTACGACCTTACTATATACGTCGGCATTTTCGCGAATTTATTACTTTCAAATTGCAACCCCCCTAAAGCCCCCAACCCTCGCAGGAGCCCATGTTCGTCACCCTTTCGCGCGAATTCACTATGTATTAGTATTAGTGCTGTAGTCAACTCTTCGAATACGTATAAAATAATACCACGTATACCTTGCGAATACTAATATTAAATAGTATACGATACGAGTACGAGTATAGGGAATACATATATGGCATAGGTTCTTCGTCAACCTTGGTATATTGTGTCACTATTTTGGGAAATCGATGAACTCTACAACTAACTGCTGTGTCACTGGTACGAAAAAAGTGGAAGGACATCTAGAATTCGTGGAGAGGTACTGCATATTTGGCGTGATCGAGAGGGGATGGGGAAGAGGATCATTGTGTTGGGAGGTTGCAGTGAGTGGTTGGTTGCACTGGAAGTGCAGAAGAGGCTGGGAAGGGTTGACATAGAAGGAAGAAGAAAGGAAGAATACCAACTACTGCTGTAGTGCGGGGCCCTACTCACCATATGGGTGTGGGCGAGCAGGTAGTAGGTGTCTGGCACTGGGTGGGAGTTCGGCGAGTTGCAAGAAGAAGGGGGGTGCCAGCTGCAAGGACAATGCTGCTGCTGAAGCTACAACTAACTGCTGTGTCACTGGTGCGAAATTGCATTTTCCGTTGTCGTCAACCATTACGTTTCGTCTTCTTGCGAACCTAGTATTAAAATAGTTGTATTTTCGGGACCGATAATACCCCGTGTCCCTTTCTGGCGTTTTTTTTTTTTACTGGTGTTGTAGGAATCCGTAGGAGTCCGCCCAGTTCCATTGGTATGTTTACTTTCTATTATTTTTCCTTTTCGCTTTTTTCTTTATCTTCTTTTTTTTTCTTTTGCATGCACCTGGATGGCTAGCAGGGTAGGTCTTGCCTGTCGTATATGGCATTGCATTGTCTGCTCTGCTTACTGCACTGAGCGTACGAAGTATCTCTGTGTCGTAGTTTTGTGACCACAGAACTGGTACCTTTTTAGGATGATGAATCGGCACGGACACTGGGCGTGCTGGATGTCGACGGGTAGAAACGAAGGTTTAATGCGAAGAACACACACACATTGGCGAGACGATCGTCGTACGTATCGACTTTCGGTCGTAATCAGAGAGCTCTTCTTTGTCTGTTAATAAATCTCCAGGGCATCCGAAAAAGACTTTTTTCGACACCTACCTAACTATCTAAAATGATCAGAATGGAACATCAGTCAGAGTACTGCTGTGATCGCTGGACGATTTAGCACCAAACAAGTTATTTTTCTAAAAATATCCAGAAACCAATCGCTTGGTTTTAAAGACCCCCCCCGGGGTCCTTAACCCCTTGAGAACTGGTCCCACGAATTTGGGGACAAACTATTTGGAATTAGTGTGGAACATTTTTTCAGTTCTAAATGGGTTAAAACCAAGCGGGGGGGGGTATTTAAAACCAAGTGATTGGTTTTCGGACGAAATTATTAAAAATAAATGTGCAGAATCGTCCAGCGATCACATCATCAGTGCTCCGATTGTTTTTCCATTCTCTGACCATTTTAGATAGTAATGAGGAGATATTGATGCGAGAAGGCCGCCAGGCCTTCGAGCATCAATAGATGCTCTTCATAATGGTTGGGTGTTTGCCTGTGGGTGTATGCCCCTGCTCGCGACGGACGCGGCCTTCGAGCATCAATAGATGCTCTTCATAATGGTTGGGTGTTACGTGCGGAGAATACTTATTTTCGACCGGCGCTACAGCAGTGTAACCTGGTAGAACACTGCGAATCGTTGCTCGGGTTGTTTTATGTTGGTTCTGTGTGGGGACGTGACACTGAGCGCCGTGTTGCACGAACCACCTGGTACGAGTAGACAATCTTACTGCTTCTGTAAATATCCTGTACCTATCTGTCGGAGATGTGATGTTACTCGTACGTTATTTGACTTGCTGCGAGGGTTTGCATCTGTCCGGTACTAGCTGTTACACCAAACATACACCGATACTGACCGACACACCCTGCTGGATACACCGGATACACCACCGGTATACACAAGGTATATTCGTACACGAAAAAAAAAAAAAAAAAGTGGTAATTTTTTTTTCGGCCTCTGGGGGGGGGGGGGGTGTACTCATGTTGTGCACGGCCGTAGTCATATGACCATAGACCCTCGCATCCCTACAATGCCGGGACGGAGCGCGCTGGGTTTTCACCAACCAGGCAGACATTGCTTGCACCAAGCGCGAAACGCCGTGAGGTATTGGGCGAGTCGCATGGAGGGTGAGCTGCATCCTGCTAAGAACCGCCTCTGAGGCGGACTTGCATATGGACGACAGCTTCAATGAGTTAATTTAATTTCTGGTGTGGCTACTTCCGGAGACAGCAATGGGTTTTACTATGTAACTGCCTCGCGGACGCCTTACCATATTAACACTACGTGATACGACCATTCCCCTTGCGCGGAACAAAGATTCTCCACCCCGCACAAATGATCTACTCGACCGCCAGCTTTGGTGACCGCCAAAAAAAATGACAAAAAAAACGGCACCCTGGTTGTCTAGCTCCACGCAGCGAGTGGCGTGTTTTACAGCGTCGTTGCCAACCGACGCCAACCCAACCTATAAATATATCATATATTTATATGACGGGGGGGGGGGGGGGGTCTCAACTATTCTCTGACTCTCGTGTCTGAGCAGACTCGTATCCACAGCAGCACTACGTATACACTACTACTACAACAGTATTACTGCTGTACAGCAGTACGTACCACAGCAGCAGCAGGACACACCATCACCAGACCACAGGAACAAGACCCCACCAACGCCCACCAGCCACAACGAGCAACAACAGCTTCCAGTGCTCCTTCGGCTGAAGGGGCGGGGGTGGCGGTGGTGGTGGTGGTGGTGGTGGGGATTGGTGGCGGTGGTGCGGGTTGCTTGTTTTGTTGCAGGTACAAATCTGGACTGTTCTCGAGAGACGACAGCGCAAGGCAAGCCACCATCACCGTCGTCACCACCCCACCATCACCAGACCACGGGGACAAGACCCCACCAACGCCCACCAGCTACTACGAGCAACAACAGCTTCCAGTGCTCCTTCGGCTGGTGGGGCGGGGGTGGCGGTGGTGGTCGTAGTGGTGGTGGTGGCGGTGGTGGTGGTGGTGGTGTTCGGTGGTTTGTGATCGTGTGCAGAGTGTTGACTCCCGCATTATTTCAGAACTCGTTCTGTTTTATTGTCTTTCTGTTGGCGCTATTATGACAGCCACTGTTACCAACGAACGAGTACCGCCTAGCTCTCCGATCTCGGCACGGCTTTCGACACGAGCAGCACAGGACGGTCGGCACAAATAGCGGGCCTCTATCAGTCCCGAGCGTGTCTGAATCGGTTGAGTGTACGCGTCGCGCGCCAAAAAAAAGCAAAGCGAACGAAGTGCGAGGGACGTGCGAGGGACGTGCGAGGGACGTGCGAGGGACGGACAAACCTCAATATTAAGGATTCTTTAAATAAAGCCACGCTGTGGCAGTTTTCAGAACTGTTTTTTGTCCGTTTGTGTCCGTCGCGAGCAGGGGCATACACCCACAGGCAA
>MEHQ01000999.1:0-39777 GCA_008828725.1 Saccharina japonica
ACTAGTACTTTACCCTTCCAGTCTTTCTTACTCCACCTACCCTGCCTCAACGTTTTTCTCTGAATCTCTTCCGAGACTATCTCCAGCTTGTTTGTTTTCATATTTTTAGTGGGAAGTGTTCAAGTTACTGGGACTTCCCAATCCTAGTACTCGTCGAGGGTCTGGTGTCTTTCAGTTCTTTCGCCGGCGCACCACACTAAATATTGTCTCCAACACGGGCTCGTAGCCTTGAGCCAAGTTCAACACCCTTAACACAAGTACCCCACGTTTGAGTCAGGCGATCTGCATGGTAACCATCCTGGCGTCCCACGACCGTATCTTCTATCTTCTTGCCCCGCTGCTGTACTGGTTACTTTTCTCCAGGGAGGTCATTTTTACCGTGCAAGGTTCAAGGACGGCTTGCATAACACAACGTCTTACTCACACATCGGGATGCCCCATGCGTCGCTTCCTCCATCGTATGTACGTTTCACCATGGGTAGCTACCCCACCAATGCTCCCGAGTAGACTTTCGCTGCCGAAAGCTTGGCCAACGATCCCCCTACACTTTGTACCGGCTTCTATCCTTCAATATGTCAAGATATCTACGTACCGTTTGGTGCTCCGTCTCTTTGGCCATGCGGTCGGTCAATGGCAAGGTGTTTGTTTTATGAGTTCAATAGGCCTGACTTAATGTCATGCATCATCCACCTCTCCCCTTCATTTGGCGCATGGTATGTGCACCAAGTTTCAGGGGTTTAGGACGATGTCAGACGAGATTTCCACCGCCCAGTGGAAATCGGTAAATGTTTCCGGGTATCTCACCACGAGACCCCAACCTTCATGTGAATTGACCATGTCGGGGTGACCTTGCTGTATCTATGTGTGTGCATGTAGGGTGGTCCTCCGTCATGCTAGGTGTTTGGTCTATGCTTTAATATGTCTGCTATATATTACCTGATACGATATGGGAGAAGATATATATATATTATTTCTGGTTTGTGTTTTGATATGTGGAAAAACAACGGAAAAGATTATTCGGGATCGGGAACCGATATGAGGATAATCTGCAGTTTGTTGTTATAGAGATAATTCAACGTTATGGTTCATACTCTTTGGCTGAGCACGTATACTACGTGGCTCACTTGTAGCAGCAACGGGCTTCGTTTGGTTGATCGCGTTTGTGAGAATACCAAGTGGATACCGCACGGAACGGTGCTGGTAGACTGGTAGAACACGCGAATGGACAGGGCTGTTGCTTGCAACTGGACAGCGGTCGTTTGCTGGCCCAGGTATTTCGTGATTTCTAGAGTTCATCGCTAGGCGGCGAATCGGGGAATTGGTGAGAGCAAGAAGCAGCATCGGAGGTGGATGGAGCGGTTCATACTATAGATGGATTGATATGTGGAAAAAAAGCTGGTTAGTTTAGTAATTTCATGTCTATGTCCGGTTTGTGTTTTGATATGAGGAAAAAAACTGGTTAGTTTAGTAATTTCGTGTCTATGTCCGGTTTGTGTTTTGATATGAGGAAAAAAACTGGTTAGTTTAGTAATTTCGTGTCTATGTCCGGTTTGTGTTTTGATATGAGGAAAAAAATACATGGGTTAGGCTTTAGTGTGGTTTGCATGTCCAATAGTATTGGTGGGTCTGTGTCTAAACGCAGGCGTCGTTGCCTCCCGACGCCCAACCATAGTTGTTAGCAGAAGGGGGGGGTATAGGGGCTAGGGGTGGGGAGGGGGGGTGTACTTCATTTTCATGCATGGCCGTAGTCGTATGACCATAGACCCTCGCATCCCTACAATGCCGGGACGGAGCATGTCGGGTTTTCACCGACCAGGCATACATTGCTAGCACCAAGCGCGAAGCGCCGTGAGGTGTTGGGCGAGTCGCATGAAGGGTGAGCTGCATCCTACTAAGAACCGCTTGTCAGGCGGACTTGCATATGGATGACAGCTTCAATGAGTTAATTTAATGTCTGGTGTGGCTACTTCCTGAGACAGCAATGGGAGCACTATGTATCTGCCTCATGAATGCCTTACCATATCACACTACGTGATACGACCATTCCCCTTGTGCGGAGTTAAGGTTCCCGACCCCGCACAAATGATCTACTCGACCGCCAGCCTTGGGTAACCGCAAAAAAAAAACAAGAAAAAAAAAACGGCACCCTGGTTGTCTAGCTCACGCAGTGAGAGGCATGTTTTACAGCGTCGTCGCCAGGCGACGCCAACCCAACCCATACATATATAATATATGAGGGGAGGGGGGGGGGGGGGGGTGTACTCATGTTGTGCACGGCCGTAGTCATATGACCATAGACCCTCGCATCCCTACAATGCCGGGACGGAGCGCGTTGGGTTTTCACCAACCAGGCAGACATCGCTTGCACCAAGCGCGAAACGCCGTGAGGTATTGGGCGAGTCGCATGGAGGGTGAGCTGCATCCTGCTAAGAACCGCCTCTGAGGCGGACTTGCATATGGACGACAGCTTCAATGAGTTAATTGGGGCATTAAGTGTGTATAAGGATTACCCTGGGCTGGGTAATCGATCGATATTTTACCTCTATATAGCTCAGTAGGTAATACCATCACAAGATTTTTTTCTCGCCATCATCACATGCACGAACATCTGATATAACTGCCCGTGTTGAGTGAACATACCTACTACGCTGGCCCGCCGCCTCTCCGCCCCCTTCCCTCTGTGTCGATCCGATCAGTTCAACAGGACGAGCCGTCCGGAAGAGAACACGACCAACGGAGAGACCCTGCTAGCGATAAAAAAAGGGCACAAACGCCGTGCGTAGTAAGCAAATAGTGGGGATGCATGCGACGGTAGAGGTGCACCAGCCATTGTACTTTTTTCAGGGGCTCCTTACGTAAGGTGCTCTATACTAATAGTAAGTCAAAAACTGATTTTGGAGGGAAAATAAAAGGGCTATATGCCCGATCAACATCCATCCCATGGCCTAACTATAAGTATACGACCAAACGTATTGCAACCCAATAATGGGAAATTCCGACGAATTTGGGTTAAGGAGGCTTTAATAGGTCGTTCAGAAAACGTTTCAGCCAAAAAAAGGTATACCTTATACCTCTATCGTACCACGCATCTGGGGAGGGAGAAGGAATGCTGCTACGCGCGCGAGTATATATAGGACTAACTATAAAGTCGTTTGGGCTGGTCGGTGTTATTCGTATCCGGCTACTTGCACGGTGGCTTTCAAGGGGTTTTTTTATGTTCTTCGTTCTTGCCCGTAGTGGCTATGATATCATACGTACGAGCAGCTGGTACGAGGAACGAACGCGTGCTGTGTTTTGCCTTTCTTTGTTTCAGCTTGCGATACCACAAAAAGATCCCGAACGGGAACCTTGTATATATATACAAGCGCAAAAAACGGCGCGCTTCGCGCGCCTTGTTTTTCCTTATTGGACTATGCCAAGCGAAGGCTGTAGAAGGTGCTCCATGTGGAACAACAACCACTACTAAAACAAATAGGGCTATTAGATCGGGTTTAACGAACGCTGAAACTTCTTGCCCCCAGTGGTGAGGAACGCTGGCTTCACGAACTTCAACCCACAAAGCCAATTAGCTACGATGAATTAGTGGTATTAGGGTTTCCGCACCGCGAAAGGTGCTATCGACTCGGGGGATCACCGTGATTATCCCCGTGTTGTCGAATTTGTAGATGTACGGACATATTTATGGTCCGGGGAGGACAATTTACCCTCCCCGGGTGGAGCTGGCTCCACGAACCTCAGCCACCCAGTGATGGAAACAGTGGGGTTGGGGTTTCCACACCGTGCGGGGCGGCATCACACTGGGGGATAAGTTGTGTGTTTCTCCCGGTTTGTCGGAGTTGTAGATGTATGGATTTTATGTATTATCTGGGGACGAGACCGTATCCTCCCTGTGGGCGGCGGACCCTGAAAGGTACCCCAGTCAATCAGTAATAGAGCCAGTACGGTTGGGGTTTCCACACGGTGCAGGGCGGTGTCGATCAGGGGGAACTCGATTTTCGTCCCCGTGTTGTTGGAGGTGTAGATGTATGGAGGGATTTCCGACCCGGGGATGGGCCCCTATCATCTTCCGGGTGGCACTGGCTCTATTTTGGAGCCACAGTCAATCAGCTATAGCGCCAGTGACGCTGCGGTTCCCACGCCGTGAGCGCCGGTATCGACATGGGGGGTCTCAGTTTTCGTCCCCAGCATGGTGTAATAGGCGGTCGCTTCATTTTCGATCCTCAGCCAACGATCGGACCGCCGGGATGGGGTTTCCACATCGTGCCGGGCGGTTTCGACCCGGGGGGTCATGTTTCCGTCCCCGGGTGGTCGGAGTTGTAGACAAACGGAGGCATGCGCCAACCGGGGATAGGTCCCTATCGTTCCCGGGTGAGGAGTTGTGGATGCATGGCGGGATTTTCGATCCGGGGATGATACTCTGTTGTCCCCGGGTAGCTCTGGCTTTGTATACGAGCCCCAGCTATTCAGCGATCGGCTGGTGTGGCTGGAGGTTCCACACCGTGCGCGGCGGTGTCGACCCGGCGGATCTCGGTTTTCGTCCCTGCGTTGTTGGAGTTGTACAGGTATGGAGGGTTTCCGAACCGGGGGTGGGGCCTTATCGCCCCCGGGTGGAGCTGGCTTTATTTTCGAGCGCCAGCCAATCATCGATTGGCCGGTTGGGCTGGGGTTTTCACACCTTGCCGGGCGATTTCGGCCCGGGGGGTCGCTTTTTTCGTCCCCGGGTGGTCGAAGTTGTAGATATACGGAGGCGTACCCTAACCGAGGATGGGACCAATCGTCCCAGGGTAAGGAGTTGCGGATTTATGGCGCGATTTCTGATCGGGGGATGATACTCTGTCGTCCCCGGGTAGCTCTGGCTTTGTTTACGAGCCCCAGCCAATCAGCGATCGGCCGGTGTGGCTGGGGTTTCCACACCGTGGGCGGCGGTATCGACCCGGGAGATCTCGGTTTTCGTCCCCGGTATGTTGGAGTTGTACATGTATGGAGGGATTTACGATTCGGGGATGGGGCCCAATCGTCCCATGGTGGTGTTGGCTGTATTTCGAGCCCCAGCCAATCATCGATCGGCCTGTGGGGGTGGGGTTTCCACACCGGGGGGGGGGCGGAGTCGTTCCCGGGGCGTTGGAGTTGTAGAGATACGGAGGAATTTCCGAACCCTGGATGGGGCCCTATCGTCCCCGGGTGCGGCGTGACTGGGGGGTTGCCCCGAGGGGAAACTCCCGACGCGCGCCCCGCGGCCCCTGATTGGCCGAGGGCGGGCTGTGGGCTCCCCTCAACCAATGGGCGTCGGGCTCGGAAAGTGCAGGGGTTAAATGTAACCCTTATGATATTACAAGCGCAAAAATCGGCACGCTTCGCGCGCCTTTTTTTTCTTACTGGGCTGCGCCAAGCGAAGGCTGTAGATGGTGATCCATGCGGAATGGCAACCACTCCTAAAACAGATTTGGCTATCAGATCGGGTTTAACGAACTTGCTGAACATTATCGCCCCTATTGGTGAGGAACGCTGGCTTCACAAACTTCAGCCCACAAAGCCAATCAGCTATGAGCCAGCGATATTTGGGTTTCCACACAGCGAAAGGCGGTATCGACTAGGGGGATCACCGTTATAATCCCCGTGTTGTCGAATTTGTAGATGTACGGACATATTCATGGTCCGGGGATGACACTTTACCCTCCCCGGGTGGAGCTGGCTCCACGAACCTCAGGCACCCAGTGATGGGGCCAGTGGGGTTGGGGTTTCCATACCGTGTGGGGCGGTATCGACCCTAGGGATCAACATATTACATACCCGATTTGTCGAAGGGGTAATGGAATAAGGATTAATTATCTGGCGATAGGACCTTATCCTCCCAGCCTGCGGCATACCCTCAAAGCTACCCCAGCCAGTCAGTGATAGAGCCAGTGGGGTTGGGGTTTTCACACCGTGCGCGGCAGTGTCGATCGGGATGCCCTCGGTTTTCGTCCCCGGGTTGTTGGATTTGTAGACGTGTGGAGGTATTTCCGATCCGGGGATGGGACCCTATCGTCCCGGGGTGGTGCTGGGCTTACTTTCCAGCCCCTCCCAATCAGCGATCGGCCGGTGGGGTTGGGGTGTTCAAACCGTGCGGGTCAGTGTCGACCGGGGGGAACTATATTTTCGTCGCCGTGTTGGTGGAGTTATACATGTACGGAAGGGCTTCCGATCCGGGGATGGGACCTTATCGTCCCCGAGTGGCGAGTGGTGCTGGCTATATTTCTAGCCCCAGTCAAAGAGCGATCCGCCAGCGGTGTTGAGGTTTCCACACCGTGCGAGTGGTTGTCGATCCGGGGAGGCATCATTTTGGTCCCCGCTGCGTTGCAGTTTTGAAGATATGGAAGTGTTCATGACGCGGGGATGAAAAATTATCCTCCCCAGGTGGTGCTTGCTCCCCAAACCTCAGTCAAACAGTGATAGAGCCAATGGGGTTGGGGTTTCTACACCGTGCGGGGCGGTATCGAACCGGGGGATAGCTTGTTTTATTCTCCCAGTTTGTCGGAGTTGTAGATGTATGGATTTTATGTATTATCTGGAGATGGGACCTTATCCTCCTGGCGTGCGGGGGACCCTGAAAGGTACCCCAGCCAATCAGTGATAGAGCCAGTACATTTGGGCTTTCCACACGGTGCGGGGCGGTGTCGATCAGGGGGAACTGTAGGTTTCCGCAGGAAACTGGCGTTTGTGAGGTGGTTTGAATTCGAGTAACGGAATAGTATTTGTGTATTACGTAGACGCTAGAGCACGACTCAAGAGGCATCCACTCTCCAGTCGGCACAGGACAGCGAAGGCAGCGAGCTCGTACGAGAGTCCAAAGGACACAAAAGAGAGAGCTGACCTGTCTTCACTCGTATGGCTAGTTATTCTGGCATTAGGTTTATCGTGACTTCTGCGCGTAGAAAACAGCGAGACAATTTTATATTGATCGACTTTCGCGCTCATATCTGGAGGGCGAAGGTTCGATCTCGTGGCGCGTAGTGCACGTCTGTAGACACCACGTGGACGACGGTTGTGGCAGACCCTACTACTACTACTCTAGCACCCGTCGCGAGTACCATCTTCTCTACCATGGCTTCTCCGAGCCTCTGGCAGGTGTTGTCGGCCGGTCCGCAGTTCTCGGTGAGACGAGTCGGGATAAATGTAACAAAGCAGAGAGGGTATACGTAGACTAAAATCGGGCCGTGTACACATGCATATCAGGATTTCAAATAATCAAAAATCCTACGTACGTACGTATTGTATACCTGATACCTGGTACGTACTCGTACCAGGGATCGATTTTTTTAATGCCGACATGCTGAACACAATTTGGCTGTGTGACGCTGTGGGTGCGGTTCAAACACGAAGGATTTAGGCTTGTATCATACGTATGTACGATTTACACAATGTACAGTACCTGGTATACGTACGAGTACGTACAGTCGCCCATGAGATTTTGCGATAAAAGAGCAATTAGCAAGACATGCCAGGCAGGCTGCGATTTTACACCAGTGTAAACGGATACAGTCGGGTGTCATACATCGCACATTGAACGTTTAGCGTATACGTACGTAGAACGCACCTTTTCTCAAGCAAGCCCGGGCCAGCTTGCTTATTTTCTTACGCGTAATATCACAGTAGTCTTGCCCGGAGGGTGTCCGACACCCAAGAACGATCGTACTATCGGCCACAGCGCGAGTACGAGGGCCAGATACTCCACTTCTGCTAGAATCGTTAGGTGCACTATTAAAGAAGACTGGTCTGAACAGAGGGTCAGATGCCCAACTCCATTGGGAATCGGTTAGGGCCGAAAGTGATCGACGAAGGCTAATTTGACGTCAGCATGATACCGACCTCACGGGAGGCTCATCCAGTTACCGGTGCAGATTCGACGGGGCCGGCCACTCCTTAAGTATATACATGCATGCACCGCAGAAGACTTTTCAGATTCAGACCCAGACCCAGAATCAGATCCCACCTCACGCACGAGTACGCGGGGCAGATACCACGTCCGCGAGAGACTCCAGTTAACGATAAGCGGACTCAACTGAACAGAGGGCCAGACCCCCCACGTCATTGGTAAGCGGTCCTAGCCAGAGCCCTGGGGCCGGTACAGGTTCAGTGGGGACGTCCACCCCTTCAGTACACGCACTGCAGAAGGTTCATCCAGAGTCAGCCACAGAAACAGAAGTATACCCCCCAATTCCACATGAGTATGTGGGCCAGTTACCCCACTTCCGCGAGAATCGCTAGTACGCGATAAAAGGGACGTGTTTGAACAGAGGGGCAGATCCCCCACTTCATTGGTAATCGGTCAGTGCCGAAAGTGTTTGACGAAGGTCCATTCATTTCTGGAGGCAGGGTATGAACAGAGGATCAGTTACCCCCCTTCAGAGTTAAGAGAAGGTTCACCCCCCCGCCGCTGCTTGAGTTCGAAGGCCAGTTACCCCCTCCCGCGTACGTCGTCAGTACCGACCGCGAGGGAGGCTCTTGCAGTTTCCGGTGCAAATTCAGTGGGGCGGTCCACCCCTTCAGTTCACGCATTGCAGAAGGCTCATCCAGGTTCAGCCACAGGAAAAGAAGTATACCCCTCATTTCCACATGAGTACGTGGGCCAGTTACCCCACTTCCGCGAGAGTCGCTAGTACACGATAAAAGGGACGTATTTAAACAGAGGACCGGATCCCCCACCTCATTGTTAACCGGTCAGTGCCGAAAATGTTTGCCGAAGGATCATTCGTTTCAGGAGGAAGGGTGTGAACAGAGGGCCAGTTACCCCCCTTCAGAGTTAAGAGAAGGTTCACCTCCCGCCGCTGCTTGAGTTCGAGGGCCAGTTACCCTCTCCCACGTACGTCGTCAGTACCTACCTCGCGGGAGGCTCATTCAGTGTTCCGAGGCGGTTCAGCGGGGCCGTCCACCCGTTCAGTACACGCAACACAGACAGCTCACGCAGACCCAGATACAGTCCCAGAAACAGGCCCGTAGTACCGCATGAGCACGTGGGCCAGTTACCCTATTTGCGCACACACACTTGCTAGTACACGATAAAAGGGGCGTACGTTTGAACAGCGGGCCAGCTTCCCCACTTCACGGGCAGTCGGTCAGTGCCGAGAGTGTTTGCTGAAGATTCATTCGCTTCAGGAGGCAAGGGGTGAACAGAGGGCCAGCTTCCCCACTTCATATTTGAAGATAAGGTTCCCCCCCCGCCGCTGTTTGAGTTCGTGGGCCAGTTACCCCCTCCCGTTGGTGCCGTCAGTACCGGCCACACAGGAGGCTCATCCAGCTTTCGGTGCAGTTTCAGTGGGGCCAGTCCACCCTTTCAGTACACGCAGCGCAGAAAGCTCATTCAGAATCGTTCACAGTCACAGAGGTAGACCCCACTTTGCACACGCTTGAACCGAGGGTCGGATCCCCCCGTTGCACCGAAGTTTCGGTCAGTGTCGAAAGGTGACCGCAGCAGGCTCACGCGCTCGGCGGAGACAGAATGTGAACCGGGGGCCAGTCAACCCCGTTAGAGTCGCGATAAGTGGCACGCTCCCCCTTGCTCGCGTTAGAAGGCCAGTTCCTACCTCCCGCGCGCGTCGTCAGTACCGACGTCGCCGGAGATTTGGTGTAGTTCCGCAGCAGAATCAGTGGGGCAGTTAGGCAGTCGCAGACTCGATTATTTCGAGCCCAGGGGCTGACCATCCCCTCGGGCCCCACGCAGCAAACGAAGCGAGGGCCTAGACATTCCGCTTGCGAGAAAGCCACCTACACAAGTACCAGTGCCAAGCCGCTCGGACGCGGAGCAACTCACTTGTCAGAACCAGATCAGATTCCGCAACCGCCCAATAAACACCCGGGATTCAAAACTCAAACAGTACGTGCTCGATCACACACACACTGTAGGACCGATTGGGGGGCCTGCGGAACAGGGCCAGGCGGAATCACGCTGGCCACTGAAAGCCCAGTACACGCCTGGCCCGGTCGATTCGCGGACGGGTAACGGGTCAGCACGCTCGCGGCTTCCTGATGGGGAGTCGCTCAGTCGATCACGGGCCGAACCCCTGGTAAAAAAATGGCATGCAGACATCAAAAGGCTCGATACGGTCGACCTGGACGCCTGCGGTCGGCAAGCAGTACTGTATAAGTTAGCAGACATATGCACCACTTTGACGAGACAGTACCGCGGCATCGTAGGCGACGTAGCCAGAGCCCTGGGGGGATCCTTGGTAGCCCCGCCGATAGACGCAACAAACATACAACGATATGTCGGCGACTTCAAAGGCTTCGGGGTTATGAACGACCTGATCACGATAGTCACGAGGGGGGTGCCGGTGAAGGTAGCTCCCGCCGGAACGGGGTTGGACCGCGCACCGAGGTACGGCAAACACCGGAGCGCCGCCGAGCTCTTACCAGCGAGATCTGGGATAAACTCAGTGAAGAGGTACGACGTCAGAAGTGCATAGTGATACGGAAGGAAGCCGCACACGAAATCCCGGGTATACGGTTTCGCCTCTGGGGACGGTCGTCACTCACAAGGTTCAGATCATTAACGAGTTTTCGTTCAAGGCGCAGAGCAAAGGAACAAGAGGAAGACTCAATGCAGACCCAGACCCAGACACCGTCCCCCAA
This sequence comes from Saccharina japonica, assembly GCA_008828725.1. NCBI lineage: Eukaryota > Phaeophyceae > Laminariales > Laminariaceae > Saccharina > Saccharina japonica. Next base: position 10,609 of record MEHQ01000999.1, read on the forward strand.
TGCCTATGCGCCGAAGCCCTCCCCAAATTCACGGAACTAGCCAGTTTGAGAAAACTATACCCGAACAAGCGCATTCTGATGAGCAAGGCCGACGTCTCAGATGCTTTCCGAACGTTAGGGTAGACCCAGACAAAGCCCACAATTGCTGCTACACAGTAGGGGAGCTGATAGTAATCGATTTTCGCCTCACGTTTGGGTGGCCTGGGTCCCCGGGATTCTGGGGCGTGATGTCGGCGGCGGCCGAGCTCGCCCACTGTAACACCACCATCAAGACGCTTTAGTTTACTGAACGACGGAGTAGACATGATGGCTCACGAAAATATTGTGGACCGCCGGGAAAAAGGAAAACCCACGTCCGTCTCCGACGACGCAAGAATCACAGCGCACCGGGGGGGGGGGGGGTCGACCCCTTTCGTTGCCACCGTGTACGTGGATGACTATATACTGATGTGGGTACAACATTCAGACCACGACACGACTGCGTTAACCGCGTCGGCCTCGCCAGCCTCGGACCACGGGCAATTATTCGGGCCGGGCGAGACCGGTGCCGCTCCTATCCTAGCGCCAAAAGAGAGCACTGACTGGGATACCACAATCGACGCCCTAGGTTTCACCATCAATTCGCACACTATGAAAAATTCGCTGACACACGAAAATATCGGAGACATCGCTAGCCTGCTCCACGACCAGGGGCTTTCGGGAAGACGTCGCGCCAGAGCGAGGGGCGTTCACAGCATGGCAGGGAAGCTGGGGAATATCACATACGTAGTGCGCGCCGGCAGGTATTTCGTGTGGAGGCGGCTGAAGCTCACAGGCCTTCACGACGAGCGCCACCCCAGAAACGATAATGTAGTGCTTCTCGGAAGCGAGTTCCATGCCGACCTCAGGTTCCGGAAGTGGGCAATAAACCATAAGCCTCTCTAAGTAGGAGAAGCAGTTTGTGCCCCATGTTACACTGCGCCAAGACTCTCTGAAAAAACGACACTACCTGTCGGACGCCAGTTTCGAAGCGGTCGGCGGGTACTGTCTCGAACAACGGAGGTACTGGAGACGCTTGGGTGGAACAGCCTATCGGTCCCCGGGGGAATAAGATATTCGACATCGTGCCCCAAACCAAGAATGTGCAGAACCGACATGACTACAGCCTGTGGAATGTCGTGGTCAACGGCGGAGACCATGCTTGACTAGCTTGCTTGGACGTTACCCGGTACACACTGCCCCCTCCCCCTGCTTCATCCCGTTAATTCCTTTCGCGTGGTCCTGGTCAACACAGGAACAGGGACCAACATGTCGCGCGACACGGGCGCGGCGGCGCGTCTGGTGGCGACGCTCGCGTTCGCCTCTGCGGGGAAGAGTACCCAAAACGTGCTACTTGGCGAAGTGGAACACGCGGATGGCAGAGAGGGTAGCGCAGGGAAAGGAGGCGTGGTTGCCGTACAACCTCGACAATCCAAATCAAGTGTCGTACGAGCTGATGGAGTTCACGGCATGCCGCTGTTTCGTACACACCAATCAGCAGTCGACCGTAGGGGGGTACCTTACCGCAATCAAATTTTCCCAACAAGAACTACGCAGGCTGGGAGCTGCCAACCTCACATTGTATGATCGTCGCTATGGGAAAGGGGATTCATCGAGCTCACGGAATGGCACAGAAGAAAGCGTAGGTCAGGCCGCCCTTGACTTGGGCCTTTCCGTCACAAGGGAAGCAAGTAGTTTCAAGCATGATAGACAGGTGATATGTCATGTGGTTGGGGCTTGCGTTGTCGTATTTTTTGTTGTGCCGTGCGTCTGAGTTGTGGGCGTACGTGGACGAAAAAGGTCACCCCGAGCTCTGCTTGACGCGCAGCTGCCTCACGTTATTTCGTGGGGAGCTCCAGGTTGCGTACGAGAACAGAGCTGACGCGAGCTCTGTAAAGGTGCGGTTCGTGGCGTCGAAGACGGACCAAAAGAGGGCTGGATGCACGACCACTCGGACACGACTAGCGAACTCCGGGAAGACTGGGGCAGGTGTGATGGGCGCCTTCGAAGTTTTTCTGGAGCTCCTCGCTGTGCACCCCTCGCTCCCGAGTGGGTCACCCCCAACGGTCAGGCTTTCTCCCGTCGGCTGGAAACCGTTCACACGGACGAAAGCGGTAACAGCGTTGAGACTCATGATCGGGAGAAGTGGTCGAGACCCGGCACAGTACGCGTTGCACTCGGGGACAAGCGGAGGGGCAACCCAGCTGGCGGCGTAAGGCGTGCCAGAGCTCCAAATCCAACGCGCGGGCAGGTGGAAATCATGCGCGTGTCATGACGTACATGCGGCAGGCTGGAGAAGGGGCAGGAACGGGGTACGCCGCGCTGGCAAGAACGGGGTAGACTCGGTTCCCGGGTCTTGTGTAGATGGGACCAAAGATGTGTACGCGCAGGCTGGCCTTATGGTGTGACATGTTACTTAGCCCCGCAGGGAAGGAGCGGGGCATATGTTTCGGGTTAGCCTGTCTCATTAATCTCCGGGGGGGTTCGTACAGTAGTGGTATCTATTAACATGGTGCTGTTGGCGGGGTTTCCCACAGCACTGGCAGGCACTTTAACACGACGGTGAGCGTGCTTGCCTGCAGTAGACAAATAACAAGTACCAAAAAATCTTGAGCTATAACAAACGGCAGGTTTCCGCAGGAAACTGGCGTTTGTAAGGCGGTTTGAATTCGAGTAACATAATAGTATTTGTGAATACGTCGATGCTAGAGCACGACTCGGGAAGCGCCCACTCTCCAGTCGGCACAGGACAGTGAAGGCAGCGAGCTCTTATGAGAGTACAAAGGACACGAAGGAGAGAGCTGACCTGTCTTCACTCGTATAGCTAGTTCTTCTGGCATTGGGTTGCGGGTTGAAGACATCGAGACAAGTTTATATTGATCGACTTTCCCACCTGCCTACCCTGCCGCTCAAGAGAGGGGGGGAAACAGGTTGCAACAAGTCGGTTTGATTGTCGAGCTGTTTTATTCATTATTATACGGTACCAGGTATATAGTAGTGGCTGTGAGATGTTACTTAGCACCGCAGAGAAGGAGCGGGGCATACGTTTCGGGTTAGCCTGTCTCATTAATCTTCAGGGGGAGGTTCCTACAGTAATGGTATTTATTAACGTGGTACTGTTGGCGGGGTTTCCCACAGCACTGGTAGGCCTTTTAGCACGACGACGGTGAGCGTGCTTGCCTGCAGTAGGCAAATAACAATTTCCGAGAATTCTTGAGCTATATCAAACACATATTTCATACCCGATTTGTCGGAGTGGTAGTGTATGGAAGCATTACTTATCTGGCTATAGGACATTACCCTCCCCGCGTGCGGCATTCCCTCAAAGCTACCCCAGCCAGTCAGTGATAGAGCCAGTGGGGTTGTGGTTTCCACACCGCGTGCGGCGCTGTCGACCCGGGGGGCCTCGATTTTCGTCCCCGGGTTGTTGGAATTGTAGACGTACGGAGGGATTTCCGATCCGGGGATGGGCCCCTATCATCTTCAGGGTAGAACTGGCTCTATTCTCGAGCCAGTCAATCAGCTATAGCGCCAGTGGCGCTGGGGTTTTCACGCCGTGAGCGGCGGTATCGTCATGAGAGGTCTCGGTTTCTGTCCCCGGGCTGTTGGAAATTTCGCTCGCTTTATTTTCGAGCCCCAGCCAATCAGCGATCGGCCGGTCGGGCTGGGGTTTCCACATCATACCGAGCGGTTTCGAGCTGGGGGATCGTTTACTTCGTCCCCGCGTGGTCGGAGTTGTAGGTATACGGAGGCATTTCCAAACCGGGGATGGGTACCTATCGTCCCCAGGTCAGGAGTTGTGGATGTATGGTGGGATTTCCGATCGGGGGATGATTATCTGTCGTCCCCGGGTGGCTCTGGATTTTTATACGAGCCCCAGCTAATCAGCAATCGGCCGGTGTGGCTGGGGTTTCCACACCGTGCACGGCGGTGTCGACCCGGGAGATCTCGGTTTTCGTCCCCGGCTGTTGCAGTTGTACATGTATGGAGGGATTTACGATCCGGGGATGGGGCTTTATCTGTTCGTTTGGGTCGTGTCAGCAATGACGGTTACAAAAGTTGTAGAGGGTTGCGTATATATTCGCAGGCGTTATTATGGAATCCTTCCTCGTGCCGGAAGAGAGTTCGAGCACTCCGTTCTCTCTCTCTCGCTCTGTCCTCTAATGCAACGGCCTTAGAACATCTCATCAAACTGCGGGGCAGTCAGGGCATCCAGATTTGGAATCTACGAACACACTAGTGAGGTTGTCAAAATCTTGACGCGTTCAGGTCTGGAACAAGAAGTCAAGGATGTCTTCAAAAGGGCCAGCTCAAGAGGGGCAAGACCTTCCCAAAGATGAGGTTCAACAGCTGAGGCATGATCTTCAGCTGGTGGTCGAGCATTGGCAAGTGTCAACGATGCATGCCATGAGGAGCATGATGGCCGAGTTCATGACGGACAACGGCCGATCGGAGTCCAGCGACGCTGAGGGCAGGGTTGCTGTAGAAGAGAGGCCAGCAGAGGCAGGAGCCATTGCTGTATTCCCTGCTGTAAGAGAGACTACTGCTGCTGTTGGAGCATGCATTGGCCAATCGGAGTCCGGCAGCGCCGAGAAAAGCGCTGCTGTAGGGAATAGCCCAAGAAGGGCAGGACCCACTCCTGTACGAGAGACTCTTGCTGCTGTTGGAGCAGCCATTGGCCAATCGGAGTCCGGCAGCGCCGAGAAAAGCGCTGCTGTAGGGAAGAGCCCACAAGGGGCAGGACCCACTCCTGTACGAGAGACTCTTGCTGCTGTTGGAGCAGCCATTGGCCGATCGGAGTCCGGCAGCGCCGAGAGTAGCGCTGCTGTAGGGAAGAGCCCACGAGGGGCAGGACCCATCACTGCTGTACGAGGTACTACGGCAGGAGGAGAGACGAATTTTGGTGATGATGATTCGCGGGATTTCGGATCGACGGGACGCGGGAAAACTGCTTCTTGTCGAGGTTCGTCAGCCAGGGGTCAGCCTAACCGCCCAAGGAGGGCTGGAAAGAGGGGTGCATACCCCAGCGGTGAGTCCCGTGGAGACTCAGCCACGACTGCTGGTGGCAATGGTAGCAGCGCCAAGGCCACCGAAGGTAGTACTTTCGTAGGGAAGTGCTTCAAGTGTGGCAAGAAGGGCCATACGATCGCAAACTGTAGAGAGAAGCGGTGCAGTGGATGCAATGGACTGGTGCACTCTGCTGATGTTTGCCCCACGCCGAAAGAAGAGGCTGTGCTGTCGATGGCGAGCGAGGTTGGAGCAAAGAACATTGATATTGGTACGGCCTAGGCTTCAGCTTTCAAGGCCGAAGAGACAGGCAAGTGCAGTGACGGTTTGGGCAAAATGGGGGAAGGAGAGTCGGCTTTTCAGACAGGAGACGAGACCTGGATTTGCGATAGTGGAGCGTCTACTCACATGACGCCCTCAGCATGCTCAACTACAGAGAATGCAACCTAAAACTACGCATCACCGATGGTTCAACTCGCTCCCTTGAAGGATACGGTGATGTTCGTTTTGTCTTTCGGTCCGGAAACGGTCTCGTGCAAGTGTTGCTGACTAACGTTGCGCACGTGCCAGACCTCCGCTATCACTTATTTCCCCTGCCCACTCTCGTCAAAAACGGTCACACTTTTGAAGGGCGCCCCTCGGGGATTGTAGTCCGGCGTAAGTCAGAGCGTTCGATCGTGTTTCCGTTGAGTGGGACCCTGTACAGCCTGTACGGCTACCGGGTCAACAGCAGTAGTGGGGAAAATGCCTGTGCTGTACTCGCCCCAGGGCAACAGCCCAGTAAACCCGCGATCGACATCAACGACTATCACTGCGCGGCTGGACACTCCCACGAGGTTCTACTCCGCAAAATCGCGGAGCAGCAAGCAATCATCCTCGAGGGAAACCTGCTGGACTGCAGGGGATGCTCCATGGCGAAGGGACTTCGCAAGAGCATCAATCAATCCACGCACACGCCAGCGGGTACGAAGCTCGGGAGGATGTTTGTAGATTTGAGTGGTCCCAAGGTGGTAGAGTTTTTCGGCAGGAAACGGTACACTCTCATTGTGCGCGATGACTTTTCACGGTATACTTGAGTGTATTTTATACGCCACAAGTCGGACGCCGCGGAATTGTTCGAGAAGTTCTACGCGGATTCTCGCGCAGACGATGTCCCTTCGAAAGTGGTGATCGTCCGATCGGACGGGGGTGGTGAATTCCGTGGGGGTACGCTTGGAGACCTGTGTAGAACACGAGGGATCAAGCAGGAATTCGCGACGGTAGACAGCGCTAGGCTTGATTGAGACGGCCGCAAAGGCGGGCCGAATCCAGGCTCGCGAGCTATACCCTGGCGCGCAACTACCCGCAACTGAGTCGTTGGGGGCTGAAGCGTCGCACTGGGCGTGTGATGCTTTGAAGCGTACAGCAACCACCGCTAACCCCGAGAGAAAGTCGCCGTACGATATTTGGTATGGTAGACCCCCCCCGCTAGTACTTCTACTTTTCCTCAAGCCTGGCTACTGCAAGGTGAAGAGGGAGAACAAGTCCCAGGCGAAAGCACAGGAGTGTTTTTACCTTGGCCCTGCACCCAACTACCCCCGAGACTCGGTACGAGTGCTGACTAGACACCGTACCGTACTGATCACGCGCAACATAACCTGGCAGCGCGTGTCACCTGCACCACCTGTACCTGCCCAGTCGAGTGACTCCCTGTCTATGGAAGAGGGGGGGTCCGAGGCAGACGACGCAAGCACGTCGGATCGAGGTGGTGGGGGGGTGGTGCATGAGCTGGACGAAGGTTTGGCTCGCCTGAACGACCTCGATTTGACGTGGGGGTTCGATCTGGACGCGTTTTTGGAGGAGCGCGCCCAGCAGGCACCTGCCGCCGGCGATGCCGGCGACGGGAATTCAGAGACGACGGGCTCGTCTCAAGGGGGCGCGGTGGGCGCCTCCTCGGCCCCGGTAGGGAGGGTCGAAACAGCCGAGACGACGGGCTCGTCTCAAGGGGGCGCGGTGGGCGCCTCCTCGGTCCCGGCAGGGAGGGCCGAAAGCGACCCGGGCGAGGCATCAGCCTCCGACACCGACCAAGGGAACGGTGAGGATCCACCCGCGGTCCTGTCGGGGAGACCAGCTCACGAGCTCAGCAGCTGGGGGCGGCTCCCCGCGACAGTGAGGGGCCGGACCCGGGGTCAGAGCCAACGCTTGGAGGGCGAGCCTGCTGGATGCCGGCCAAGGAATAGGCCTGAGGTCGCGGACGCGCTGCTTGCGGTAGCGTACGAGTGGACGATGTCTAGGAGAAGCTGGAGAGTATATCCTGGACGACGGAGGACACACTGGCCTTGATGGCTGGAGGATCTGCAGCAGATAACAAAGGGGAGTTAAGCGTGCGCATGCCGAGTGGATATCCGGAACACGTAGAACCGCCCCCGCAGTCCGTAGCAGAAGGCGTTTATTGAGAACATGTTGAATCGTTTGGGCGTTAACGCATCCTCTGGCATCCCCTCTACCCCTAGGGTGGAACTAGGTCCACGAGAGGAAGAAGAACCTGGTGGAGACTGGCCTTACAGGGAGGCTGTGGGCAGTTTGATGTGGCTGTCGACCATGACGAGGCCAGACATCTCCAACGCTGTGCGTGCTGTGGCACGTCACTCTCACAACCCAACTGAGAGGCACTGGAAGGAAGTTATAAAAATTATGGCGTACCTTCACGGGACCAGGTTTTTGGGGCTGACTTTTGTGCGAGGTTCGGGACTGGATTTGAATGCGTATAGTGATACTGATTATGCAGATAAGGCAAATGATAGGCGCTCGGTATCGGGGACGGTACTTGCTCTGGGGGTTGCGGCCGTCAGTTGGGCAAGTAGCACGCAGAGGTGTGTTACGTTGTCCACAGCAGAAGCAGAGTACGTTGCCCTAGGTGAAGGGGTGAAGGAGGCTTTGTTCACGGGCGCAGTCTTATCGTTTAATTGTCCAGAGCTAAGCGGATCATGTGTCCGGGTTTTCGAAGATAACCAGGGGGGCATAGCATTGGCTCAGAACCCTCTTAGTTCTGCTCGGAGCAAGCATATCGACGTACGTTTTCATTTTGTTAGGGAGCTGCTTCGTGCGAAAAATATCGATATTCAGTTCGTAGCTTCGAAAGACCAGCACGCGCATATTTTGACGAAATCCCTTGCTGCAACCCCTTTCAAGTTAAACCGTAGGTTCTTGTTGAATCTGCCGTTGGAGGGTGAGTAAGGGGTATGAGCATTATCCGATGCACCACGTTTGAGTTATGCGAGGAGTAACTTGCCAGGTCGCCACCCCGCGCTACTTTGAGGGGCATGGGTGAGTAGGGCACCACTTGGCATCTTATTTTCTGGCCATGGTCATCGTTTGGAATGCGGCCGTTGTTTCAACTGCAATGGTTTGGAGTATATGAGTTATACAGGGGGTTTTGACCGGTGGCCAGGTTTCCTCCTGCGGGACTGCTGTTGGCTGTTAGGTCCTAGCTTGTCTTGAATGTCCTTTCGGTCTTGTCATTGCTGTCAAGAGCCAGGGAGGGTGTTCGTTTGGATCGTGTCAGCAATGACGGTTACAAAAGTTGTAGAGGGTTCCGTATATATTCGCAGGCGTTATAATGGAATTCTGCCTCGTGCAGGAAGAGATTTCGAGCACTCCGCTCTCTCTCCGCTCTCTCTCTCTCGCTCTATCCTCTAATGCAACGACCTTAAAACATATCATCAGACTGCGGGGCAGTCAGGGCATCCAGATTTGGAATCTACGAACACTATCGTCCCCGGGAGGCGCTGGCTTTATTTCGAGACCCAGACAATCAGCAATCGGTCGGTAGGGCTGGGGTTTCCACACCGTGCGGGGCGGTTTCGAGCCGGGGGGTCGTTTTTTTCGTCCCCGGACGGTTGGAGTTGTGGAGATACGGAGGGATTCCCAAACCGGGGATGGGGCCCGATCGTCCCCGGGTGCGGCGGGACTGGGGGGTTCCCCCGAGGAGTAACTCCCGCCGCGCGTGCCGCGGCCCCTGATTGGCCGAGGGCGGTCTGGGGGTCCCCCTCGACCAATGGGTGTCCGGTTCGAAAAACTCAGGGATGAAATGTTACCCATATTATATTATCACAAGCGCAAACATCGGCGCGCTGATGGTGATCCATATGGAATGACTACTACAGCTAAAACAAATAGGTCTATTAGATCGGGTTTAACAAACTTGCTGAACCTTCTTGCTCCCATTGGTGAGGAATGCTGGCTTCACGAACTTCAGCCCACAAAGCCAATCAGCCACGAGCCAGTGGTATTTGGGCTTCCACACCGCGAAAGGCGGTATAGACTCGGGGGATCACCGTGATTATCCCCGTGTTGTCGAATTTGTAGATGTACGGACATATTTATGGTCCGGGGATGACACGTTACCTTCCCCGGGTGGAGCTAGCTCCACGAACCTCAGCCACCCAGTGATGGAGCCAGTGGGGTTGAGGTTTCCATACCGTGCGGGGTGCGGGGCGTTATCGACCCTAGGAATCACACAGTTCATATCCGATTTGTCGGAGTGGTAATGGACTAAGGATTAATTATCTGGCGACAGGACCTTATCCTCCCCGCCTGCGGCATACCCTCAAAGCTACTCCAGCCAGTCAGTGATAGAGCCAGTGGGGTTGGATTTTCCACACCGTGCGCGGCGGTGTCGACCCGGGGGACCTCGGTTTTCGTCCCCAGGTTGTTGGAGTTGTAGACGTATGGAGGGATTTCCGATCCGGGGATGGGACCCTATCGTCACTGGATGGCGCTGGCTTACTTTCGAGACCCACCCAATCAGCGATCGGCCGGTGGGGTTGGGGTGTTTGAACCGTGCGGGGCAGTGTCTACCGAGGGGAACTCGATTTACGTCGCCGTGTTGGTGGAGTTATATATGTACGGAGGGGCTTCCGATCCGGGGATGGGACTTTATCGTCCCCGGGAGGTGCTGGCTTTATGTCTTGTTTCCTAGCCCCAGTCAATGAGCGATCAGCCAGCGGTGTTGGGGTTTTCACACCGTGCGAGGTGGGGCCGACCCGGGGAGGCACCATTTTCGTCCCCGCTTCGTTGGAGTTTTGAAGATATGGAAGTGTATTGATTGTGCTTGTACTCGATACAGCAGGTACGATGGCGGTTACATATATTGGGGAGTTCATATACTTGGTGAGGCTTTATTGAGGTAGAAATGAGTGCCAGGTTTCTCTCCACTTGTCTTGCTCGACGTGCTTGACTCCGCTTCGAGGTCTACTTCGATGTCCTATAATATATCTACTTAACTACACTACGTGGTTTATGTCTACATGAGGAGCGCTCCAGCACCTTGACCCTGTCTGCCTGTGTAGGGCCCGCCATGCGCCCGAGGTTGTATCAACACGCTATAGCGAGCTGATGCTATCGATCTCGAGGCTGCTGGGGGCATTCGGCGGTACAGTAGGGTGGGTCTTTCCGCATCAAGATGGATGGGGCTGCAGACACTGCGATGCAGGTGGCAGCCCTTCGTGAGCAGGTGGAGAAGATGAGGAGAGATCGTGAGCAGATGGAGATCATGAGGAGAGACTTGGCAGCAGCGAAGCTGAGTGCCGCAACGAACGAGGCTAAGCTCGCAGACTTGGAGATGGCAGATATGAGGGATGCGCTGAGGCGGGTGGAGGAACTGGAGGCGCTGCGCACGTGTAGGGCTGAACTGGTGAGCGATTTCGAGTCCTGTGTATCTGCGTTTGCTGCCGACGGTCTGGATTGGAGGACGGATGAATGCATGACTTTCGGTTTGGACCGTATTGCATGGATTGATCTTCAAATGTCCGAGATCCAGCTTATCGTGAAGAGCGTGAAGAGGAGGCAAGAGGAGGCGAGGAGAACGAGCGGCAGTCAAGCTGGGAACCGCGACGAGTGAGGCCTAGCGCGCTGATTTGGAGAGGACAGCGGCAGAGCAGAGGAGGACAACAGTTGGGACGACAGTGTGGCGACACGGGTAGGAGGCCCACGCAGGCACGTTGACCACTGCTGTAAACCATACCCGCTCTGCGCCCATCCCCGAATTCGACGAGGAAGGTACGAGAGAAGAAAGAGGAGAAAGTATGGGTGACGGAGAGAGAGAAGAGCGAGCTGAGAAGCTAAGTGGAGAGCAGACCTCTCGGGGCGGCAGCAGTGCACAGTATGGGCAGGAGGCCCTGCCACAGCCGCTTCTGATTGAGAAGGTGCCCATTGAGCCAGCTTGTTGGGTGAGCCCGGGCGCGCAAGAGCAAGTGGCTTCGTCTACGCGCCACGTTGAAACCCACCCCGCGATGGCGAAGGAGATATCGTCACACGCGAAGGAGAAAAGGGTCGGACAGATGGTTTTCTGTACGAGTGGCAGGGGGTTTCTGGAGGAGGAGCATAGAGTAGGAGACGAAGAGGACGGCGTTGGGACGGGCGAGGAGCAGGAGCATCAGCCGTTGCCACCGCCGCTGCCGCCACCGCCGCCCCTGCCACCGCCTCCGCCACCGCCCGCGGTCGGCACACGTGCAGACCTCGAGGCGGAGCAGCACGCCCTGGTAGTGGCGAGCCGTTTGGTATTGGCGCACCGAGCCCTGATATCATATGAGGAACGGAAGGAGGAGGAAGAGGAGGAGCAAGAAGAGGGGGAACGGGAAGACGCGGATATCGAGCAGCAGCAGCCGCAGCAGCAGCAGCAGCAGGGGAGCAAGCAGGGGCGGGGCGGCGACAAGCAGCACCACCTACAGCAATGTTGTGTTTGGACCAGCATGGAAGCTGGACCGCGATGGCGCCTGGGTGGTGGCCTCATGCTTCCGTTCAGCCCTGATTGAGGTATACGCTTTGTCTGTGCTGCTTGATTGATTGATTTTTCTTGTTTCTGATGATGTTTTTTTGTACGTACGATTTTGCCACTACTACTGTTCAGGTAGTAGGTGTGTCATAGAAGTAGGCTTGTTGGTTCTATTGTCTTGCATTTTTTACGCGGAATGGTAGACTACGTACTTGGCTTGGGACTTGGGGAGGATGATATATGATGCACACATGATAGGATTGAGTACGCACGTGACGAGCACTTGACGAGCCGACATTATTATGTTTCAGTTGTGTGCTTTGCTTCGAACGCTGTGCTACCATACGGCACGTACCAACCTTGTTAGATAGCAACACATCAGTATGCGTATGATAAAAGCCAACATGCAGCAGTTCTGCTGTAATTTTTACTTGGACCTGTAATCAACAGGGGAAGATACTTGGAACATGCTCATATGGTTGTTTTGCATGTCTACGATGTTTTTGCTATTTGTACGAGAAGTACTATTATACTGCTGTGAGTATACCAGGTAGAAACGCACGGTGCCTTTTGCGGTTTATGGCCGTATGGCCTTATACCAAAATACGTACCCTGGTACCAGAGAAGAGCAGTTGCAGATAATTGCAAGTGGACTCGTACTTGTTTTTGGCCGGAAAAATGCCGCATATAGAGATAAATGTGCCCCCCCTCTCCGTCCCTACTTCCCTTTCTCCCTCTGTACCCCAAAGGTTTGGGTTGGCACGTAGAGATTGGTGATAGTTGGTTGACGAGTAGTAGGATAGGGGAGTGGCAGAAAATAAAATACTGCTGTGCTGCTTGCTTTTGGTGTGCCTGATGAAAACGGTAGTGCTCTCTCTATGCGCGGAGGGCTTTTCTGACTATGCATGGAGGTCGTACCCCCATGCATATACCCGCAAGACTCTGCGTGTTACCAGGCACCAGGTACAAAGCAACTGCGAACGTACTACTGCTCAGATAGGGTTCTCATTGTTGGTACGATGTTGGAATATCCTGGGCGTTGTGATATGATATGAATATGCGATGGAATGGAGTATTGATACAGAGTGAATATATGTTTGGGCGATTCAGATTGACTGCTGTGTGTGTGCTCTTCCGCCCTCCCTCCCTCCCTCCGTAGCGAATCAGTTATAGGTACGAGATGGTTCTGATCATTTATATATGTAGCACGCATGCTACGCACTTAAAGCAGGAGAAGTGTAAGCGGGGTAGGTGCTTTAACCACGTAGATATAGCAGTTACTGCGCTCTTTGTTGGCGATGTGAAATATGCACTTGCACCTGTCTGATAACGGCATTCGAATATTAATGCATACATGAATGGGTTCTGTCTTTCCGCGCACTACTATTAGTTGGCTAAAACGCTGTTCTTGAGTCATTGTTGTTTGGTGATAAAATAGTACACTTCGAAGCTTGTCATGCACCCGGGTTTCCACCCTGTCGTGTACAACTTTCCTTGTGTGGAAAATCGCTCGAAGGTTCTTGATTATACCAACAGCTCGTGGCAAGGGGAGATCGGTTGCCCCGATGATAAGTTGGCATAAATAACCACTGCTGTAAGCTTGAAACCATAGCATAGCACGCGGTCGGATAGATTACGTTTGCGTATGAAATAAGGATTTGAGATTTATTATTTTTAGTTTCAGAGTCGATTTCAATGAAGATACTGTCTGATCTGGGCGGCTTTTCTGATAGTTCGGAAAATACATTGATTGACTGGTTGACTGACTGAATGAGCATTTGATATTTATTATTTTAATTTCAGAGTCGATTTCAATGAAGATACTGTCTGATCTGGGCGACTTTCTGGTAGTTCGGAAAATACATTGAGTGACTGGTTGACTGATTGAATGAGCATTTGAGATTTCTTATTTTAGTTTCAGAGTCGATTTCAATGAAGATACTGTCTGATCTGGGCGGCTGTTCTGATAGTTCGGAAAATACATTGATTGACTGGTTGACTGATTGAATGAGGATTTGAGATTTATTATTTTTAGTTTCGGAGTCGATTTCAATGAAGATACCGTCTGGTCTGGCAGGCTGGCCTGGGCGGCTTTTCCGGTCGTTCGGAAAATACATTGATTGACGGGTTGACTGATTGAACGAGGATTTAAGAATGGAGGATTTTGATTGAGTTTCTGATTGGGCTTGTGGGGTTAAGGTTGGGTTGTGGTTTTTGATTGATGGTTTTCGGGCATTGAAAATTCTGCCTGTTTACTGATTAAAATAGTGGATAGTGCTGTGCGGATATACTGTTTTTAGCAGAACCGTGATCGGGAGCTGTATTGTTGATTGTCAGGGAGATATTCAATGATGATAACGGCTGGTCTGGTAGTTCCGAGAATACATCGTACGGTATTGAGATTTGTATTGAGGATTTTTCAGGTTTTGAGATTCTTGCAACGTGCAGTGATTCTGAAGTTAGCACTACTTGCTGGATAAACTTGTATCGACCAATTGACACCGAGCTGATGGCCGTCTGATTATCGAGGCCAAATGTCCCTAGTTTCGGCAGCTGAGTGTCTTGGAAGATTATTGAAGTTTGAGCCAGTATGGTTTAGATTTTGGTTTTTGAATTTGAATGAATTTGCTTGAATTTCTGGTATTCAGTACTTTGAATTTGCTTGAGGTTTTGGGACATTGTGGTCCACTTTCGGTACGTGAATTTGGAATGTGTGACATTGATTCGGGATGATTTGTGGTTTTCGGGACAGCTATGAGGTGTGACCATGCTATGATATTGTGATGCTTTATTGCCATACTGTTCACCATGCAGGGAGGATATTAGTTGATGGGACTTTACACCTGTTCGGTATGCATACTGCGGATGTGTGGTGTCGCGCAGTATCGATTGCAAAGCAGGAAGGATATTGATTGTGCTTGTACTCGATACAGCAGGTACGATGGCGGTTATATATATATATATATATTGGGGGGTTCATATACTTGGTGAGGATTTATTGAGGTAGAAATGAGTGCCAGGTTTCTCTCCACTTGTCTTGCTCCACTTGCTTGACTCCGCGTCGAGGTCTACTTCGATGTCCTATAATATATCTACTTACCTACGTGGTTTATGTCTACATGAGGAGCGCTCCAGCACCTTGACCCTGTCTGCCTGTGTAGGGCCCGTCATGCTCCCGAGGTTGTATCAACAAAGTGTCATGACGCGGGGATGAAGAATGATCCTGCCCGGGTAGCGCTGACTCCCCGAACCTCAGCCAAACAGTGATAGAGCCAATGGGGTTGAGGTTTCTACACCGTGCGGGGCGGTATCGAACCGGGGGATAAATTGTGTTTTTCTCCCGGTTTGTCGGAGTTGAAGATGAACGGATTTATGTATTATCTGGGGATGGGACCTTATCCTCCCCGCATGCGGCGGACCCTGAAACGTACACCAGTAGCCAATCAGTGATAGAGCCAGTAGGATTGGGGTTTCCACACGGTGCGGGGCGGTGTCGATCAGGGGTAACTCGGTTTTCGTCCCCGGGTTGTTGGATTTCTAAAGGTACGGAGGGATTTCCGAACCGGGGATGGAGACGTATCGTCCCCGGGTGAGTAGTTGTGGATGCGTGGCAGAATTTCCGATACAGGGATGATACTTTACCGTCGCTGGGTGACGCTGGCTTTACTTCGATCCCCAGCCAATTAGCGATCGGCAGGTGGGGCTGGGGTTTCCACACCGTGCGCGGCTGTGCCGACCCGGGGGACCTCGGTTTTCTTCCCCGCTTTGTTGGAATTGTACATGTTTGGAGGGATTTCCGAGCCGGGGATGAGGCCGTGTCGTCCCCGGGTGGCGCTGGCTTTATTTTCGAGCCCCAGCCAATCAGCGATCGGTCGGTCGGGCTTGGGTTTCCACACCGTGCGGGGCGGCTTCGACCCGGGGGATCGTTTGTTTCGTCCCCGGGTGGTCGGAGTTGTAGACATAGGGAGGCATTTCCAAACCGGGGATGGGGGCCAATCGTTCCCGGGTGAGAATTTGCGGATTTATGGCGGAACTTCCGATCGGGGGATGATACTCTGTCGTCCCCGGGTGGCTCTGGGTACGAGCCCCCGCCAATCAGCGATCGGTCGGTGTGGCTGGGGTTTCCACACCGTGGGCGGCGGTGTCGACCCGGGAGACCTCGGTTTTCGTCCTCGGGCTGTTGGAATTGTACATGTATGGAGGGATTTACGGTCCGGGGATGGGATACTATCGTCCCCGGGTGGCGCTGGTTTTATTTCGAGCCCCAGCCAATCAGCGATCAGGCTGTGGGACTGGGGTTTTCACACCGTGCGGGGCGATTTCGAGCCGGGGGGTCGTTCTTTCGTCCCCGGGTGGTTGAAGTTGCAGAGATACGGAGGGATCTTCGAACCGGGAATGGAGACCTATCGGCCCCAGGTGAGAAGTGGTGGATGCATGGCGGGATTTCCGATCCGGGGATGATACTCTATCGTCGCCGGGTGGAGCTTCCTTCATTTCGAGCCCCAGCCAATCAGCGATCGGCTGGTGGGGCTGTGGTTTCCACACTGTGCGCGGCTGTGTCAACCCAGGGGACCTCGGTTTTCGTCCTCGCTTTGTTGGAGTTGTACATGTATGGAGGTATTTCCGAACCGGGGATGGGGCCGTATCATCCCGGGGTGGCGCTGGCCTTATTTTCGAGCCCCAGCAAATCAACGATCGGTCGGTCGGGCTAGGGTTTCCACACCGTGTGGGGGCGGTTTCAACCCGTCCCCGGGTGGTCGGAGTTGTAGGTACACGGAGGCATTTCCAAACCGGGGATGGCGGCCAATCGTTCCCGGGTGAGGAGATGCGGATTTATGGCGGGATTTCCGATCGGGGGATGATACTCTGTCGTCCGCGGGTGGCTCTGGCTTTGTATACGAGCCCCAGCCAATCAGTGATCGGCGGGTGTGGCTGGGGTTTCCACACCGTGACCGGCGGTGTCGACCCGGGAGATCTCGGTGTTCGTCCCCGGCTGTTGGATTTACACATGTATGGAGGGATTTACGATCCGGGGATGGGGCCCTATCCTCCCCGGGTGGCGCTGGCTTTATTTCGAGCCCCAGCCAATAGCCAATCAGCGATCGGCCAGTGGGGCTGGGGTTTCCACACCGTGCGGGGCGGTTTCGAGCCGGGGGGTTGTTTTTTTCAAGGACTATCATGGTGCCGCAGGCACCGTGTGGGACGGGACGAGAGTCTTTAGCCCGCCGCAGGCGGAAAATTTGTGCTCCCGTTGTGAACGGGACGGGATCCCATCGTCAGTTTTTCTGCTCCCGTTGTGACGGGAGGGGACGGGACAATTTTCGTCTAGACGGGACGGGAACGGGACGGGAAGATGGGAAAATTTTATTGATGGGGACGGGATGGAAATCGAATATGGTTCCGATCTTTCAGACGGGATAGGATGGGACTATCACGTTTTATAGTGGGACGGGAAACAATGGGAAAATTGCCATTGTCGATGGGAAAGACAACGGGAAAGCCAATGGGAAAATTGCCAGTGTCGATGGGAAAGACAATGGGAAGCCCACTGGGGATATGTGGGACGTTGTCAACGGGACATAGATGCTCAACTGGACGCAATACTTCCAAATCCCTGACGTTTGCTTGTTTCTCCCAACGCCTGCACCCATATTATTCACGGGAGTACCACCCATCGACAATGACCGACTTGGCTGTGCCGGAGGCTCAGCAACCGAGCCGCCGCGGGTCGATTCCGCCATGAGGAACGTGTGTGTGGTGCGTGTGTGGTGCGTCTCTCTCCAAAACTGAAAAAAAAAATGAAAAACAAATGGGAGAGCGACGGCGTGCCACAACAATAAATAATAAAATCCAAGATTCACATATGAATATATACAACTTCCACTGAAACTGCGAAACTACACGTAAGTGGGAAGTGCAAATGGGAGATTTGGGAGGTTGAGTGGGAAGCGCAAATGGGAGGAAGATGGGAACTGACAATGGGAGCAGCATGTCCACAATGGTCATGGGAACGGGAGTACGTGCGGGGATAGTGGGACGGGAAGCAAGTGGGACGGGAGAAAGTATCCTGCCAACGGGACGGGAAGTGATGGGACGGGATAAATTATCTGACGATGGGATGGGAAGCAAGGTGGGGACAGGAGGACGGGAGCATACTAATTCGGCCATATGGGATGGAAATGGGTAGGAAAACATGATGGGATGGGACGGGAGGTCGTGGACGGGAGACATTTCACGATGGGACGGGACGGGAATACCCGTCCCGTCCCGTTCCATATGGGAATTTCCGTCCCGTTGACTCCCATGATAGTCCTTGGTTTTTTTCGTCCCCGGGTGGTTGGAGTTGCAGAGATACGGAGGCATTTCCGAACCGGGGATGAAGACCTATCGTCCCCGGGTGAGGAGTTGTGGATGCATGGCGGGATTTCCGATCCGAGGATGATACTCTATCGTCGCCGGGTGGCGCTGGCTTTATTTCGAGCCCCAGCCAATCAGCGATCGGCCGGTGGGGCTGGGGTTTCCACACCGTGCGCGGCTGTGTTGACCCGGGGGACCTCGGTTTTCGTCCCAGCTTTGTTGGAGTTGTACAAGTATTGAAGGATTTCCAAACCGAGAATGGGGCCGTATCGTCTCCGGGTGGCGCTGGCTTTATTTTCGAGCCACAGCAAATCAGCAATCGGTCGGTCGGGCTGGGGTTTCCACATCGTGCGGGGGCGGTTTCAACCCGGGGGGTCGTTTTTTTCGCTCCGGGTGGTCGGAGGTGTAGTTATACGGAGGCATTTCCAAACCGGGGATGGGGGCCAATCGTCCCCGGGTGATAATTTGCGGATTTATGGCGGAGTTTCCGATCGGGGGATGATACTCTGTCGTCCGCGGGTGGCTCTGACTTGGTATACGAGCCCCAGCCAATCAGCGATCGGCCGGTGTGTCTGGGGTTTCCACACCGTGGGCGGCGGTGTCGACCCGGGAGATCTCGGTTTTCGTCGCCGGATTGTTGGAGTTATACATGTATGGAGGGATTTACGATCCGGGGATGGGATCCTATCGTCCCCGGGTGGCGCTTGCTTTATTTCGAGCCCCAGCCAATCAGCGATCGGCCGATGGGGCTGGGGTTTCCACACCGTGAGGAGCGGTTTCGAGCCGGAGGATCGTTTTTTTCGTCCCCGGGTGGTTGGAGTTGTATAGATACGGAGGGATTTCCGAACCGGGGATGGGGCTGTATCGTCCCCGGGTGCGGCGGGGATGGGGGATTCGCCCGAGAGGCAACTCCCGCCGCGCACGCCGTGGCCCCTGATTGACCGAGGGCGGGCTGGGGGCCCCCCTCGACCAATGGGCGTCCGGCTCGGAAAACGCAGGGATGAAATGTAATCCTTATTATAGTATTATTATCATTATATTTCCCCCAAGATTCCCCTTTGGAATCCCGGAGGTGTCGCAGGCTTGAAAAAGGCTAGCACAGCAGGCGTCTGTCTGTTCCTCGTACCAGCTACGTACTCGACAAGAAGAGCGAAAAACATTGGGAAAAAAAACTCTTGACCGCTAATACGGGGGACTATAGTAAATACTAGTAAATAGGACCTCCAGTACACACAAAAACCTATGTATTTACCTATTTTTTACCGACAACACTTGGTCCTATTTGCTATGGTCCCGCCCGTAATAATAAAGACAAAAAAAAAAATAGTCACGACGGGCAAGTAACCGGGTATTGCGTAACCGCTTGACAAGTAACCGGGTAATAAGTAACCGGGTAATGAGTAACCGGATAATAAGTAACCGGGTAATGAGTAACCGGGTAATGAGTAACCGGGTAATGAGTGACCGGGTAATAAGTAACACCGACCAGAAGCCCAAACGAGTTTATAGTTCGATCTCTGGGTTTACGAAAGCAATGAAGAGAGGGAAACTGGAGGAAGAAAGGCAAAGATGTTACCAGTACATCGGTACACAACACAAAACAAATGTATATTTCCCTATTTTTACTCACATTTTTTTGTCCTATTTACTGTGATCCCCCGTATAGACTATGGCCGTTGATATAAAATCCGTTTATACTCTGATACGAATATTAAGTTTTTTTTTTTTTTTTTTGTCNTTACGTACATGGATGGGATGCGGGGGGGGGGGGGGGGAGAATCGTCAACGTTTTGACCTCTTCCTTGGTCGCCAGAGAGGTTCAGCTACCTCCTGGCCATATTACTATTACGGGGTGGGCTAATGTAGTAAATAGGACCTACGGTATATTTACCTATTTTTAGTATCAAGATTGGGTCCTATTGACTATGGCCCCCCGCAACACAGCAGTGCAGTGCATCCCATTTATTATCTTCGCCCTTCCTTTCTCTCTCCTCCCTAGTCGTAACTCAGATCCGGGGTCACAAAGTAGGCTCTTCTCTCTCCTCCCCCACTACGGTTATCGCCTTGATTTCTATCGCGCAGAGGGTTCAGCCTTCCCAATGCTCGTCGATCTTCATCGAATTTTGCCAACTCACGCTCTCGCGCTTTCCGCTAGTCAAGATACATTTTGTTTTTGGCGAGAAAAATTCCCTACGAGCATGCACTCGGGGGGGCTCGAACTCGCGACCTTGACGCTAACAGGCTTCGTGGCTACCTGCTAGCCCACCGGGGCGACCGGCTTGTATGAATATATATACAGTATGCAGTAGTAGGAACATAGTAATAGGGATCGGGGAAACCTATCTGACGATAACCTGCGGTTGGTTGTCGTAGAGAGAATTAGGCGTTTTGACGCATGCTACGGCGGTAGAGGTGCACTGACTGTGCTTTTTCTCAGGCTCTTGAGTTGAGGAGTTCCATACTTTACCCAAAAAAGCTGATTCTAAATGAAATAAAAGTGGTACGTACGATATATACGCGATGAACATTACCGTTGGTCTAAAAGCATACTCTGGTACAACGGAAAAATTAGGAACACAAGAATGAAAGAAAGTCCGATGAATTTGGGTTAACCCCATTCAGAACTGAAAAAACATGTCCTACCCCAATTCCGAGTAGTTTGTGCCTAAATTGGTCATAATGGACCACTTCTTAAGGGGTCAGTCAAAGAACCCGATCATTATCATGCAGAAAAAGCATTTCACCCAAAATTTGCTTGTTCCTCTATCGTACGTACCACGGGTAGCATTCATCTTTTGGTTCATATTGTTTTGGCTTGAGTAGCTCACTTTGACAGCAGATGCTGGCATTGTTTGGCTGGTCGCGCTTGTGGGAACACCTACGTCGTGGATGCCGCACGGGACGGTGTGCTGGTAGGCTGATAGAACACGCCCACAGACAGGGCTGTTTGTTGCTCGCAGCTGGCCAGCGGTCGCTGGGCCATCAGGCATTTCGCGATTTTCAATTGTTTCTGTCATATGTACTGTTTCCAGCTGTTTTACGGACTTTGCGTCCCCTTCCCAGAGATAATGGGGGGGGGGGGCGTACTCGTGTTTTTACTGCCTTAATAATTTGGCCATTGACCACGCATTCCTTTCGAGACGGAGCACCATTCCTACTCCTGACAGAAACACGTGCAACATTTTTTGTTTGTTTGTTTGTTTGTTTGTTTGATTGATTTTTTGTCCATCCCATTGATTATCTTCGTACTTCCGTCTTTCTCCCTCCCTATTAATAGTCGTAACTCAGATCCGAGGTCACAAAGTAGGCTCCTCTCCCTCCTTCCCCACTACGGTTCTTGCTTTGCGCTTTTATCGCGAGAAGATTTCAGCACTTTCTTCCCTCGTCAATTCTCGTCGAATCTTGCTTACCCACGCTATAATATGCGCTCTCGACAGCCGGTGTCATTTGAGAATAAAAAAAACTCCATGGGGAGAATCGAACCCTCGACATCCGGCCCTACAGGCTTCGTGGCTACCAGATAGACCACCGGGGCGACCGGCTACTTTGGGCGCTCCTCGCTACGTTTTCTCCATATATTACATAGTTTTGTTTTGCTATTTTTAATAATAATCCTATCCCCTTCCTGTTTCGCCGCCTGCGGCCACCACCTATCTCCTAAGATAGCGATCGTTTATCTCGCTACTATCTAGTGTGCCAGACTTCTCCGTGTCACGTTCGTCTATTTTCCTCGTTTCCTCTTCTAATCGTACATCCCGCTCCTCCTTGTACCTATCACACTCTCCCACTATGTGAGTTGTTCTACTTTCGATTGCTTTGCCACAAGGGCACACTTGTGCACCTACTTCCTCTCTCCTCCCGGCTACTGCTGTGGTATGCCTCTTTCTTCTTCCTGGCAGGTCCAGATCCCAGATCCCCTACGAGTACACAAAATCGCGGTTTCGTCGTTTTCGCGAAGTCCAGTGAGCCGTGCAAATACGTTTTCATGTCTCTCCCTTCTCTTAACCCCCCATATATATATTTCTTAAGTGTTCCGCCCGTTTCACCTTATTTCTTAGCGCTACGTAGCCCGTCCCTTATTTCTATCCTTTTTTTTTATCTCTGTCTTGGACCCCCCAAACTTCTCTATGACCGACATCTGTTCTTGGCGTCGACGCGTGCTACCTACGATAGAGGTAGAGGTATACCTTTTTTTGGATAAAACGATAGAGGTACTGTACCTTTTTTTGGCTGAAACGTTTTCTGAATGACGGGGTTCCTTAACCCCTTATAGGACTGGAGTCCCGATGTGGGGACAAAACACTTGGAATTAGTGTGGATTGTCCCCAAAACAGGACTGCAGTCTTAAAAGGGTTAACCCAAAAATCGTCGAAAAATTCGTTTTTGTGTTGCACTATTTCCCATTTTGTACTTCAAAGCCATGGAACTGTTCATCGTGTATATAGTATACCTGGTATAGTATAAGAGCCTCGCATGGTGGTTATTGTTTTCCGGTTCAGAGTGGTACATCACAGCACACCGTTAATGCGAGTACTATTAATATGTACCACACCAGGAACTTAAAAAAATTGAACGTGTAACGTATGCTAGATGCCCCCGCCCAGAGCGGTACTACTGCAGTACAAGAGTGAAAAGCGTCCTAGAGGGGTACAATTCATTAATTTAGCGAAAGAGGGAGAAGAATAGAGCACTCTTATATATACCCCTCCAAAATCAGTTTTTTTTGGGGGTGAGGTTGGGTGAGGCATAAATCTCCTCAAGTGACCACCACCACCACCCTCAGAAGGCAATAACATGGCCTGTATGCAGGTGCACCTCTATCCTAGTACGCGTCTCTCCTCCTAGAGTATTCCATACATCCAGAGGGGNCGTAAAAAGTGCGCAGTAGTTGTATGTAACGAAGATAAGGAGAGTCCGGTAACTTGTAAGTGGAAGTGGGGAAAAGATGAAATACCGATCGTAGACCAGTTACGTACCTTGGCGTAGAGATCTCAAAATATTGCTCTTGCGATGTACACATAACTAAAGTAATAGGCAAGGGTAAGGCACACGTAGGCAAGATGGAAGAAGTCCTAACAGACTCGCACCTTGACACTAGAATTAAGAGATGTATACTGGTGAATGTGATTGTACCGAAGCTAGAATATGCAGGAGACGTATGGGAAGGGAACGCGAAGCTCGTCAAACAGCTGGAAACAGTACAGATGACAGCACCTAAAAAAGTACTAGGATGCTCAAGTACGACGAGTATTACAGCAGTATTAAGAGCAGAACTGGAAATGTACCCACTTAAGACAAATAGAGACGTGCGTAAGTTGAAATGGCAATGTAAAGTAAAGAACATGCCAAATAAGAGGTTGCCAGCCATAGCTGATAAAGCTATATGGGAGAAAGTAACCAAAGGGCGAGCTGGGATAAGGTGGGATAGCGTAGTCGAGAAAGTATGGAAGGATATAGGAAACCAAAAAGAGATGCTGGCCATAGATACATTTAGGGGGTACAAGACACAGGTAAAAGAAAGGATAGAAAGAAGAGAAAGGCTAGCGCTAAGAAATAAGTTGGAAGGGGAAGAACACTTAGAGATATACGGGGGGTTGAGAGAAGGAATAGGAATGAAAAGGTATCTGCATGGCCCAATGGACTCCGCGAAAAAGCTGAAACTGCGATTTCGTGTAGGGGACCTGGACCTGCCAGAAAGAAGGAGGAGGTATACCAGTAGCCGGGAGGAGGAGGAAGTAGATGCACAGATGTGCCCATGTGGCAAAGCCAAGAGAGTAGAATTCACATAGTGGGAGAATGTGAAAGGTATAAGGAGGAAAGGGATGTGCTAGAGGAGGAGATGAGGAAAATAGACGAGTGTGACATAGAGCAGTTTGGTACACTAAATAGTAGCGAGAAAACGATCGCTATCTTAGGAGATAGATGGTGGCCACAGGCGGCGAAACAGGAAGGGGATGAGATTAACAAAACCTTTCTTTGTAACATATGGAAACAACGTAATGAGCGCCCAAATGTTGGAGGTGTCTCTATTAGGAGTAGGAACGGTGCTCCGTCTCGAAAGGGATGCGTGGTCAATGGTCAAATGACTAAGGCGAGCAACAAATGAGTACCCCCCCCTCCACGTAAAAAGTGCGCAGTAGTTGTATGTAACGAAGATAAGGAGAGTCCGGTAACTTGTAAGTGGGAGTGGGGAAAAGATGAAATACCGATCGTAGACCAGTTACGTACCTTGGCGTAGAGATCTCAAAATATTGCTCTTGCGATGTACACATAACTAAAGTAATAGGCAAGGGTAAGGCACACGTAGGCAAGATGGAAGAAGTCCTAACAGACTCGCACCTTGACACTAGAATTAAGAGATGTATACTGGTGAATGTGATTGTACCGAAGCTAGAATATGCAGGAGACGTATGGGAAGGGAACGCGAAGCTCGTCAAACAGCTGGAAACAGTACAGATGACAGCACCTAAAAAAGTACTAGGATGCTCAAGTACGACGAGTATTACAGCAGTATTAAGAGCAGAACTGGAAATGTACCCACTTAAGACAAATAGAGACGTGCGTAAGTTGAAATGGCAATGTAGAGTAAAGAACATGCCAAATAAGAGGTTGCCAGCCATAGCTGATAAAGCTATATGGGAGAAAGTAACCAAAGGGCGAGCTGGGATAAGGTGGGATAGCGTAGTCGAGAAAGTATGGAAGGATATAGGAAACCAAAAAGAGATGCTGGCCATAGATACATTTAGGGGGTACAAGACACAGGTAAAAGAAAGGATAGAAAGAAGAGAAAGGCTAGCGCTAAGAAATAAGTTGGAAGGGGAAGAACACTTAGAGATATACGGGGGGTTGAGAGAAGGAATAGGAATGAAAAGGTATCTGCATGGCCCAATGGACTCCGCGAAAAAGCTGAAACTGCGATTTCGTGTAGGGGACCTGGACCTGCCAGAAAGAAGGAGGAGGTATACCAGTAGCCGGGAGGAGGAGGAAGTAGATGCACAGATGTGCCCATGTGGCAAAGCCAAGAGAGTAGAATTCACATAGTGGGAGAATGTGAAAGGTATAAGGAGGAAAGGGATGTGCTAGAGGAGGAGATGAGGAAAATAGACGAGTGTGACATAGAGCAGTTTGGTACACTAAATAGTAGCGAGAAAACGATCGCTATCTTAGGAGATAGATGGTGGCCACAGGCGGCGAAACAGGAAGGGGATGAGATTAACAAAACCTTTCTTTGTAACATATGGAAACAACGTAATGAGCGCCCAAATGTTGGAGGTGTCTCTATTAGGAGTATAGGAACGGTGCTCCGTCTCGAAAGGGATGCGTGGTCAATGGTCAAATGACTAAGGCGAGCAACAAATGAGTACGCCCCGGGGGGGGGGGGGGGGGGGGGGGGATCGCTAGCTGAAAAGGGAGAACACAGCAGCAGGCGTTCTTCGTTCCTCATATATACCAGCTATTACGGGGGACCATAGTAAACACTAGTAAATAGGATATTTCGTACGGTACACACAAAAACATATACTTCAAGTACATTTACCTGTTTTTACTAACGAAATTTGGTCGTATTTACCATAGTTAATAGGATATTCGTACGGTACACACAAAAACGTATACTTCAAGTACATTTACCTATTTTTACTAACGAAATTTGGTCGTATTTACCATAGTTAATAGGATATTCGTACGGTACACACTAAAACATATACTTCAAGTACATTTACCTATTTTTACTAACGAAATTTGGTCGTATTTACCATAGTTACTAGGATATTCGTACGGTACACACTAAAACTTATATATTTACCTATTTTTACCTATTTTTACTAACAAAATTTGGTACTATTTACTATGATGGTCCCCCGTGATATACGTATACGTATATACTACTCGTATACACGTACGTAGCTACCACGTCAAGAACGAGAAATGCATATATAGAACATAAAACACATCTTGAAACATGTCTTGAAAGCTAAATAAAAAAAGGAGCAGCCAGGTAGTCACCGGGCCAGCACGAGGAACGTAAAAACATCTCGTGAAAGCTCGTGAAGAAGAAAGAAGTACTCGTATATATTAAAAAATTAAAAAAAAACAACAGCTGTGAGCTCGAGGATTTCGTCGAAGCTCATCTTTGCTAGCTGAGTGTGATACTTCGATCGCGCGTACTTACGGATGTTATATGTCCTCATGTAGGATGTACATCCCGTATGAGGGGGACACAATCTGAGGCTGGCTGTAGAATTCAGGAAGTGTATGTCTATTTGTGGGGGAAGAAAATATGTATATAGCCACAGCCACACGGGCAAGTTACCGGAGCAAGTAACACCGCGACCAGAAGCCCAAAGGAGTTTATAGTTTTAGTTATAATATGATTTATTCGTAAACATAAAATACGTTTTTGTTTTGTTTTTCTGTGTTTTTGAGGGGGATAGGTAAAGTATTAAATAGTGCCGGTGTAAGCTACTCTATCGTATATGTAAGCGGCCGATCTCTCGAGAGGGATACGAGATTGTAGTTAGTTCTATCTGATTCTTCGTACAGATCAAGCATGTTGGGGTTTTTTTGTGTTTTTGGGGGATCAGGTAGGTAGAGTATTAAATAGTGCTGGTACTAAGGTACTCTATATAAGCGACCGATCTCTCGAGAGGGATATCTATATATATGCGTGGATATATACACTTTCCGCCGTACGGGGGGAGGAGGGGGGGGGGGGGGCGCGGGGGGGGGGGGGGGCCCCCATGTCGTGCACGGCCGTATTCATATGATCGTAGACCCTCGCATCCCTACAATGCCGGGACGGAGCACGTTGGGTTTTCACCAACCAGGCAGGGGGGTGGCTGAACACGTTTTTTAGTTTTTTAGTTTTTTTTTTAGCCGTGCGTATATATGATATGACGAGCGCAGGTATATAAACTCGCCATTTGCTGTATACGAGGTAGCTACTTACTGTACGTACTCAGCCAAAGAATATGAACCACAACGCCGAATTCTCTGTAGAACAACAAACTGCTGATTATTATCATATCGGTTCCCGACCCCTAATAATGATTTCCACTTCACGGCGGAAACATTATAACCTTTGGGCGCCTCGGAAAGGAAAAAAACAGCAACCGGATCGACCAGTTGGCGGCAAAAAGCGCCGCCGGAGGGACAGACGGAAGGACGGATCATCCTCAGCGAGGAAAAGGCGTGTTTGTAAAGAACGGTCTTTCCAAATAATCTCCCGTGATCAACCCACCAGGTCGCGATCTCTGCACCGCGGTATAATACCAACTGGCGCTGAGGGCAAAAGGAGGGAAGAAACCGGAGCACTGTTTGTTGCAACCAATGACGTGGGGGGGGGGGGGGGGACTTCATACTCATGCATGGCCGTAGTCGTATGACGGTAGACCCTCGCATCCCTACCATGCCGGCGGGGGGGGGGGCGTACTCATTTGTTGCTTGCCTTAAGTCATTTGACCATTTGACCACGCATCCCTTTCGAGACGGAGCACCGTTCCCACTCTTAATAGGGACACCTCCAACATTTGGGCACTCATTAGGTTGTTTCCATACATTACACAGAAACTTTTTGATAATCCTATCCCAATGGCGTATCGTGAGTAAACAATATTCGGTGAAATGTCGACGAGGGAAAGGAGCGGCTGAACCCTTCTCGCGATAAAAAAAATAAGGCAAGCACCGCAGGAGGAAAGGTGGAGAAAAAAAAAAAAAAAATCCTGTGTTTACCCTCCTTCCGTGTGACCCCGGCTGGTGCGTCAACATACCGAAAGGTGTAGGCGCCCAGAATAAATTGGACGAAAACACACACACGATGACGTGGGGGGGGGGGGTACTTCATTTTCATGCATGGCCGTAGTCGTAGGACCATGGACCCTCGCATCCCTACAATGCCGGGACGGCGGAGCATGTCGGGTTTTCACCGACCAGGCAGGCATAAACATTGATATTAGTAGCATCAAGCGCGAAGCGAAACGTGAGGTGTTCGACGAGTCGCATGAAGGGTGAGCTGCATCCTGTTAAGCACCGCCTGTGAGGCGGACTTTTGCACATGGACGACAGCCTCCAATGAATTGGATTATTTTCTGGTGTCGCCACTTACGGAGACAGCAATGGGTATTAATATGTATCTGCCCCGTGAATGCCTTACCACATACACACTACGTGATACGATAATTCCCGTTGTGCGCGGGGGGGGGGGGCATTGTGACCGAGGATTATACGGTAGAACGAGGGTTTGCCAAGGGAGGGAGGCGTACATAAAAAGGGCCACTCGATGAAGAATCTCATGGCCTACTACAAAGCATGCAACGAAAACCTATTGATATTGCAACACAAGAATCAAATTCCGACGATTTTTGGTTATGAACCCCTTTAGAATTGGTCTCACGCATTTGGGGACAAACCACTTGGAATTGGTGTAGGATTTTTTTTTTTTTCAGTTCTGAATGGGTTCAGAGGAGCCCCCCCCCCCCGTCATGCCGAAAACATTTCAGCCAAATAACGGTATACCTCCTCTATAAGTAGCACGCGTCTGTTAATAATTGCGCCTTACTACTCGTATTTGCCCGCCTTTTGTCGTATGCTGCATTGTTCTTCCCCTTTTGCTACATTAGTTCATTCCATCCACCCTATAACTGGGTGGGCTAATGTAGTAAATAGGACCTACGGCATACACAAAAACCTATATATTTTACTATTTTTGCTAACAATAGGTTATCCTATTTACTAGTGTTTACTATGGTCCTCCGCAATAGGTCAAGGAGGTACATACTTCTTTCATTTCATCCACCCCCACCATCCACACTAAAATTATTAGTATATACCAGGTATATACTTAGTATGTGATATGTTTCTGTGTTATTCGGGGGTGGAATAGCACCTGCAATTAGTAAAGTAGTACTGTAGACTGTAGACTATACCAGAGTACTTACTGCTGTACATAGGAGCGTACGCGACCGATCTCTCGAGGGAAATATTGAAGATACGTGAAAATGCTTTTCGCCGCCGCACGGGGGGGGAAGGGGGGGAGG
>MEHQ01000999.1:39807-50617 GCA_008828725.1 Saccharina japonica
GGAAGGGGAGGGGGGCTGGGAGCTGACAAGACGTGGCATGCATAACATTGTACATGGTATGTGCGTTCGATGTTTAACAAGAATGGACGACAACCAACCCCACACGAGCAGGCATGAATTATAAGTTTATTATTTTCGTACCACAGCGTACATACGTAAACTACCCCACAAATAGACGCACACTTCCTGAATTCTACAGCCTCAGATTGTCCCCCTCATACGGGATGTACACCCTACATGAGGACATATATAATCCGTAAGTACGCGCGATCGAAGTATCACACTCAGGTAGCAAAGATGAGCTTCGACGAAATCCTCGAGCTCACAGCTGTTGTTTTTTTCTTCAAGTTTTTTCAATATCCCTGCCTGTGGAAAAAAAAAAACTGGGGTGAAATAAATAACACCACATTCTGGTCGAAAATGTAATACCCGTTTTGATTTTTATGCTCCGAGTCAAAACGGGGCTTATATTTGCGGTCACAGTGGTATTAACACCAGGTAAAACATACCGGGTAAGACATAAACGATAAGAAGAGTCGTCAACGTTCGCCACAGACAGAGTAGAGGGGTTCGTTCCAGCAATCCGTCTGGAGTTTTTTTTTTTTTTTTCTCGTACATATACAGTACAGGACACCAAATAAGAAACAGGCTAATAAAAAAAACAGGCTGAGATTTAGAGGGGAGTAAGGAATTCGGGAGTCGTTGTCTTGAAAATAGTGTAGAAAGCACGCTCTCTCCCACGTAAGAAATCCAGCGTGGACCAGATTCCCTGTTTCTTATTAGGTGTCCACTACTGTACTGTATATGTATATGCCACAGGCATATATCCTTCGCGGGTGGTGTACGTTCGTGACCCCGATGTCTGTCGAGAGAACTACTGTAGTATCATATACCAGGTATATGATATACCAGGTACGTGAATGCTTTCCCCGCTGCATGCAGGGGGGGGGGGGGAGCGTACTCATTTGTTGCTTGCCTTACGAGTAGTCATTTTACCATTGACCACGCATCCCTTTCGAGACGGAGCTTGGGGGGGGCTGAACACGGCAATAATACTACTCGTACCGTACATACTGGTATGGCGCATAAGTGTGTGCGTTCACAGTGTAAGACTACACCGACGATGCCGAGCGAGCATACGTATGTATAGTTCTCTGTTTCAAAATCACCACCCGGAGCAGCAGGGGGGGCAGTATACTCCTGCATACAGGTGTCTACGTACAGATAGTACAGTACTGTACTGTACTGTACTGTACTGTACTGTACTGTACTGTACTGTACTGTACTGTACTGTACTGTACTGTACTGTACTGTACTGTACTGTACTGTACGAACATAAACAACTCTGCGTATTGAGTACCACCGGTGAACGAGAATATAATACATTTTCGATATTCAAGTGAGTGATAATATGTGGCTTATATTTCCGGGCAAGTTGGTGTCATGACACCACAGGAATACAACAGTAGGCCTACGTAGTCTATCATAGGCCTATCAGTCGGCAGCGGGCAGTGTCGCATGCCGTTTGCTCGTCGTGTGCCTCTGTGCTCTATTCGCGCAGCTATGCGCATACATCAAGCACGAGGTATACTCGAGAGTGGACACCTCTTTCCGGCTTCCTTGTGCCTCTCGCCTGGATTACGTCGGTCGTACGAGAGCCCGTACGTCGGCAGCAGAGCCCACATGACTACCAAAAGTTCATTCGGTTGACTGACAACAAAAAAGCTCATGTATACGAGTACCAGTATTTTTTCATTTCTGCACTTTACTTTACAGTGGAGTATCATGCATGTATTTATCAACTCAACGGCGAGCGAACGTTCATCTGGTACTCGAATCGAGACGTTTGTCGGCAACAGCAGTATGTGCGCGACGACTTTATCTCCATCTCGAAACCTGACGTCCCTATATATCATAATATGTACTCGTGTACATCGCTTCTCGCTTTTCCTCGTGCCGGTCAAGTGACGACAAGCGAATCGCTAAAGCAAGTCGAGAACGATCGATCGATCGCCGTATACCAAGAACACAGCAGCACCACCACCACACCACCACCGAAGCCACTACAGCAGTACAAGAAAAAGCAACCCACACCTGGAAAAACGCTCGCTCGCTGGCCTCGCGTGCGGGTAGGAGGACAGCCGCCGGATGACGAACGAACGCTTTCTGGGCGTCACGAGGATGATGCCGTTAATTGTAGCTCATCCAGGCAGCAGAACACACGAACGGACAACTGCTTGCTGCTGTTTCGTAGCGCCAGGTAGGTGTGGTCGACGAACTATATAACGTACGGCACACACAAGCATAGCAGCAGCAGCAGCAGCAGCAGCAGCAAGAAGTAACAACGAGCGAACGCGCGACCTTCTGATGTGAGCTCGATCACGCAACAGTATTATTACAGTAGTAATACGAGATCGAGCTGGAAAGACGTCCGCGACCGTAACGTGTTCAGCACGACAACGAGTATAAATATGCACTGCACCTGGTGGTGAAAAAGTAGCAGCAGCAGTAGAGGGGAAGTGCCAGCAGCCGGGGGGGGGGGGGCGATACTTCCTCCGTGTCAACTCGTAGTAGCCTCGATCGTCTGGCGTGCCCTTGTGGTCGAGTGTGAAATGAAACCTGGGACAGCTTCAGAGATCGGTATGCTTGTGTGCTGAATTGCAACCAAAGTCCAACGTTCGTTGACGTTGTTCTTCTTGTTGTGCCGTTTCGGCACAAACTCCGTTTCGGCACAAACTACGGCCTATCATTTCGCATGAAAAGTTGATGTTCCGTTTCGGAATGAACGTTACACATAAGCATCGGATATATCCTAAAAAAAACTGCCGTTACATGTTCTTGTTGTGCCGTTTCGGTACTAACTCCGTTTCGGCACAAACTACGGCCTATCATTTCGCATGAAAAGTTGAAGTTCCGTTTCGGAATGATCGTTACACACAACCATCGGATAGATCCTAAAAAAACTGCCGTTACATGTTTTTCTCAAGTCTAAGATCTGTCCGCTCGTAAAGCACAGATGATTCAACCCAGGATTCATGTGCTTTGTCATCATGCAGGATATATGATAGGGCTCCCACCCCGACAACATGATTGGAATTGACGAACTATTACTGTAGGACAGTACAGATAACAATACAGATCATACCGATCATACAGATCATACAGATCATACAGATCATACAGATCATACAATACTGACTACAAGTCGCCGACTAGCTACTGTATTGCCTGGCATTGATAGTTACAGCAGTAACTAACTGTAGTTACTAATACTGCAGTTGCGTCCGGTAATTTTGGGTAATTTCTTCCGCGTCTTTGTGTTTGTCTGTGGTCGTTTGCGGCCCTCGACAGGTGCGAGGTGTGTATGTATGTATGTGCGTTTTTTCGTTGCCAAAACTAGAGTTAAGTCAGTTACGTAGCTGGGTTCCTTTCGCCCCTGTTGTTACAGTAGTAATAACTACGTACAGCCGTCAAGTCCTGCAGCCAACTCACCCACAGACCACAGACCATAAATGATTAATCTGTCTACCCTGTTGACAGATCTAAATCGTCAGTGAATGATGAATGAAGTGGATCGGTGTGATCTGTTCTATGTACAGATGGGTGTGAAAACGATATATATACTACGTGCGACTACTTTGGCCCGAAATATATGGGCCGTTTGTTCAATGATATGTAATCCAAAGGATCCTTATATTTCGAGACAGATTGGTGTAGAATTCACTCTAAACTCGTTTGGGCTGGTCGGTGTTACTCTCCCGGTTACTTACTTGCCCGGTGGAGTCGTACTTCTTTTTTCTTCAGCTTTCACGAGAGCTCTATATATGTATATGTATGTACGTTCTTCTTGGTCGGTGGCTGCGTACGTACGGGTACTACAGTACGTGCATAGTAGCTTGTACGTACGAGTGCTACGTATTGTAGTAACTGGTACGTACGAGTACGACGTACCTGGTACGTAGTAGCTCGTACGTATATACGAGGAACGAGTGCATTACATATTGTGCTCTCCCTTTCCAGCTTGCGACCCCCCCCCCCCCCGATTTCGAGGCAACCACAATCAATCCCGAAGGGGGAACCTTGTATGTCATAACTATACGTACTACATGCTCTGTTTCGGAATACACGTTTTGTTACTGTATATGATTTTCTGTTGCACAACACCGCGACAATCACCACTGAATAAGGTATAGAGCGGCCTCCGACAAAAATAAATGTGGATTTCGTCACTCTAACCACTATTCATACTAGGCTACGAGTATACAGTCTTCATTGAATGGATAACGCCTTGCACATTGTCGGAAGGCAAATAATAGTCATACTACAGTACTATTAGACGTACGGCGTTGGTAGTACATTGCCGAGGCACCGCGCGATGTCATCAGGATGCGTTATCCGCCAGCTTCTTCTACTGCTACTCGTAGCCGTATAGGTAGGCCGAGAGCAACACCCTCATCGCAAAGCCTGTTGCAACCTCGTCACAGATCCCCCCCCCCCCCCCCCCCCCCCGCACACAATGTGGGGGTATAT
This sequence comes from Saccharina japonica, assembly GCA_008828725.1. Lineage (NCBI taxonomy): Eukaryota > Phaeophyceae > Laminariales > Laminariaceae > Saccharina > Saccharina japonica. The sequence goes on from MEHQ01000999.1 coordinate 44,338, forward strand.
ATTATACAACAAACCCTCATACATACATAAAAGAGACATTGACACTCTGTAGTATATACATTGGGCAGTATGCACCGAATTGAGAGATTTTTTTTATTTTTATTTTTATCCTCCGGCGGATGGGTCAAAATAAAGCTTACGCCCTCCACACTTCCACGTCTCACTTCGTGCACTTCGTGTCGTGTGTCAATTCACTCCATGCCCCCTCGGAAGTATCAGCCCTTGCTGTCTACGACCTTCGGGAACTTGAGCGCTTGTCGACACCTACCTGGTGGCGGGGTTGGCTACTGCTTGTGAATTGTTCCATGTCTCCACAAGGAAGTTTCGTTCCGCCCATATATACTCGTATGTATCGTGTGCCTAGGTCATACAGACAGGTGGAAACGAAGTATATGTCTTGGTATTATTTCCGGAGGATCATAATAAATAGGACCAAATATTTTTCACCAAAAATAGGTAAATATATAGGTTTTAGTGTATACCGTAGGTCCTACTTACTATGATGGTCCCCCGTGCTATTAATATTAGTATGAACTAATTTGCCCCACACTAACATCAAGTTAAGAATAAACCACACAACAAGTTCACCCCCACCGATACCCGAACACAATAGCGCAGGAGGGGGGGAGCCTGGCCAGCTGTGGTGGGCTTCCACAGATAGTTCCATCATCCTTTCGCACGACGGAGTGTATATATATATATAGCCGCCGTCATCGCCGTGCAAGTCACAGCGATAAAATCAACGGGCGGGGCTCGACACAGCGGTTGTTATTGCTGTTTTTTTTTTTTCTGTTATCCTCCGGCGGATGGGTAAAAATAAAGCTTACGCCCTCCACACTTCCACGTCTCACTGCGTGTCGTGTGTCAATTAATTCCATGCCCCCTCGGGTTGTGGCTGTTTTCGTTGATCTCACGTTAGCTTATTGCCAAAATCTAGCCCGTGCGTAGTCTCTCTATAAAGTAGGCATGGAAACAAAAACCAACCAAAACTCAAGCCACAGCAGTTCCACGACCGACGAGCATTGTACAAAACGCAAAATTAAAAAATTAAAAAATTAAAAAGAGACACTTAATCACGTGCGACTAAAACGTACCAGGTTATATATGTATATACCAGGTACATGATATGTCACTGCTTGTACTACAAGTGCGAGCGGCCCGATAAGGCTGCAGGCTACGGCAGACGAACACGTGCCCCCACTGCTCCACTGCTGCGTGTTACATAATGGAGTGCTCTGCGTGCCCCAAGGCTGCCCGTGCTGGACACGACTACCCGTAAAGCTGCACCATCTGAAAGTGTGCGAGTGCTGCCCGCATCTTCTGCTGAAGAGCAAAACCGAGAGAAAAAAAAGAACGAAAAAAACAGCAGTCTGATTGATTTTCTGCCTGATGAGATGCCTTTTCCGGCACACAAGCAGTTGAAGAAAGGCGAAGAAAACAGGCAAAACAACACACAAAGAAGTCACGAGGAGCAAAACGCTGACACGATGCCCCCCCCCCCCCCCCCCCCCCCCCCCCCCCCCCCTTGACTTCTTCGTTAGAGCACATTCACCTCAATCAACACCTATCGAGCCTGTCGTCCCCTCTTTTGCCTGAAAAAAGGCGATCACGTTGTGTCCCATTATCGGCCGATTATTTAATGCAGAAACTGTATTGTTTTCGCGGGCGGGAAGGGTTCAACCAAGCATCCCCCCCCCCCCCGTGCTCGCCTGGTCAGTGCAAACCCGACGTGCTCCTTCCCGTCAGTGTAGGGCTGCGGGGGTCTACGGTCATACGACTACGGTCATGCATGGCATGAGTGCACACCTCCCCCCTCCCCCCTTCCCCCACCCGCGCTCGTTGGCGATCGATCTCAGTTCCTTCTTCGCTGCCGAAGCCAGGTTTTACTCCTTGGGTGAGCGCGTCGCCTTTCTGTCCAGGCAGCACCTATCAGCTTTCCGCGACGGTGTCATTCTGCCTCCCCTCCGCACACACACGGCATCCAGATGGCGCAGCAGGTACTCCCGTTTGGTATTAACGCCGCGAGTCACGAAAAAAATGCTTTTGTGTCTTGGCACACACCGCCATTGACCGAACGCTACCAGACGCGTGCTACGGTAGAGGTAGCACTTTTTGACCGAATCGTTTTCTGAACGATCGGGCTCCTTAACCCAAATTCGTCGGACTTTTTTTCATTTTTGTGACGAATAATGTTTCAGAGTATACTTCGGCCATGAGATTTCGCATCCGGCAACACTTTTATTTTCCTCCAAAACCATTTTTTCGGTGAGGTATGACGCTCCCTTAAGCGAGGAGCTCAGAAAAAACACGGTGCACCTCTATCGTAGCATGCGTCACCACCAGCCACCAATCCAGCTTACACGATAGTCAGCGCCAGTGGCCAGAAGTTACCGCTCTGTGAAGGGTTAATTCAGCCTTACATCGCCGGGACGAGAGCCCCCCCCCCCCCCCCCCACGCGCTTGCCGGGGGCAAAGCATGGTGGCACGGAGACAGGGAACAATCGTAGACGATTATCATGACGAAAAGAGCGATTTTAACTGAGCCTTGAAAATCACCAAACGCTGTTAATTGTTGTCGTTGCCCTCGCAGCGCACCGGCAAAAGACAGCAGCAACATCAGGACCCGAAGTCGTGTCACAGGCATCTATGAATAGACTATACATGTATTCTAAGCGCCAGAGCCCATATAGAGAGACTTGTAGCCCGACTGGAACGGCAGAGTGTGGAACAACACAAAACGTTCAAAACTGAAAATCGATAATTGAAAAAAAAAAAAAAAGATAAAATAAAATGTTTCACCTACCTACCTGTTCGACTTGAGAAGTTGGGGTGCCCAACTGTTTAGGGTGGGAGACTCGCAGCCCACGCCTCTGGCGGGTTTTTGTAAATAAAAAAAAAGACACCCACACACAAGAGCTTTCAACAATCTACAGCAAGCAGTACCCGTACGAGAGATCCGGAGCTAGCTTCGTAGAGCTGCATCTCTTTGGTGGAAGGCACAGCTATTATTGTAAATCTTCAAAATAAAACAAAAAAAAATACATCGGAAGAAGGCCCTGCCCCGCCCCCTCCCCCTCTCGCTCTCTTGCCTCTTAAAAAAACGTTTGACGGGACGAACCGCAACGGACGGAGAGCGAACAAAAAACACGCTCGTCGTTTTTGCCCTGCCACTGCGAAAACGCCAATTACGGGGTTTCAGCTACGAACGTAGGCGCCACAAAGGAACAAAAAATACGCCCAAGGACGCGCATGAACCCGACGGGAAACCATAATAAAACAATCAAGACGACGTACTCGTACTTCTGGCGACAAGGAGATAAAAGAAAGGTCAGTGATATGTAGCTATTGCATCGCAGAGCTAAGCTACTGTACAGACAACAGCAACAATTCCAACGCTGGTGCAGGCACGCGCTACGTACTGTACGGTACTCGGCGCATACAGCACAAATACGACAACGAAGACGTTTCGCGGGGCATGTGTCTCCTCCTTCCATCTCTCCCGCACACAAAACCAACAAAAGGGCAGGAGCGCAGAACCAATAAACGAAAAAAAGGAGAGGGAAATCGGAAACACAAACCAGAAACCCTTGGACGGAGTGGCGGGGGCACCTCACTACCCAGCACTCACTGAGCTAACACACGTAGCCCGACTTAAATCCCCTGTGGCATGCTAAACCGAACGAAATAAACAAGAGGGGAAACGGAACCCGACGACGAGGGGAGGGGGGGTATCTCGTTGGGGGTCGCTGGCATAGCACTCGCCCGCCCGCCCACCCACCCACCCACCCACCCACTGAGCTATCTGAGCTAAACTTATTACTCGTGCGTGCATCATGTGCTTTTTTCCTATTCACGATTTTGATAAGAGGTCGCGGGTAACGTCCGGACTCCCGACCTGCTCTCTGCGCGATAAAGCCCGCCGTGGCTTGTGGCGTTGCCATCGAGGCACGAAACCAGCCCTCGATTACCGGCAAGTCCCCGCGAAACCGCTGACGCCAGGCAGGCTGGCGAAACCCTAACCCTAGCCCCAACCTGTGCGAAAATATACCCCTGGTACCCCCCCCCCCGGTACCGGGTGGGCTATTTGCATGCCCCCGCCGCCTCGCCTTACTGTGTTGGGCCCAGAAGGCTATCATCCAACAAAACGCCTATTACATATGTGGGATACTTGCTATATAGTTCGAGCTCAAGGGTGGGTGGGTGGCGGCAGATGGTTGCCGTGAAGCGCGTACAGCTTTTATTTTCGACGAGCATTCCACCCTCTCGCGCTCGCTCCCTCTGGAGGCATGCCGCAGGTATACGAACATCCTGCTGTCAGGCGCGGCTAACGCGGACCGGGGTAGCAGGTTCAGCTTCAGCAGCAGCAGCAGCAGCACCAGCACCAGCAGCCGCAGCAACGAAGAGAGGAACCCTACACGTAGATAAAAACAATTGCCGGCAATGCCAAAGAGCCCGCCCATCGTTGGTAACACCGCAGTGAACGTCCACTGCTGCTGTTGCTGCTGCTGCTGCTGCTGCCGCCGCTGTTATTGCTGCTACCCAGTAAAAACAGCTATCAAGCAGGCAGCAGAGCGCAGAGGAACCTGGCATGACTGCTGTACTACTTGTATGTACTATGTACGACTGCGAGGTCCTTGCCTCCCCTTCCTTCCCCTCCTCCACACTCAACAAACGCTCGAGATTGGGCCATCGACAGTGACACGGCGGGAGCGGAAGGGAGGCACAACCCACAAACATCCCTGCCCCCAACAGTAGACGCAGGAGGGTCCAGGCCGAAACCAAAGCAATCACTCAATCACTCGCCTCACAAACCCATCAAAATCAACAACGACCCGCCAAGTCGCCCATCAAAGCCACAGATACACTGTTGCCCCCTCCCAACCCTGCAAGCAATGTCTACCTGGTCGGTGAAAACCCGATGTGCTCCATCCCGGCATTGTAGGGATGCGAGGGTCTATAGTCTCATGACTACGGCCATGTATGACATGATTACACCCCCCGCCCGCCCCACCCCTCCCCACCCCCGTCCCTGTCCCTGTGCCCGCCTCCCCCCCCTACCCCAGTTGTGCTACTAGTCGAGAGAAACCTCTTTGGTTAACGGGCACTTTCGCGAGCGAATCACGAATACCTCGTCGCCGCCAACACCACCCCTTGCCGGGTACTCTTTCGGCTCCACCTTGGCCCAGACGGCGCCGCCGCCGCCGCCGCCGCCGCCAGCAATAGAGCCCCGCCGGCTGAACAAGCCTTCGCCGGTCTCGTCGTCCCCCCCGACCGAATCGGCCAAGCCCCGCTCCCCCTGCTCCCACGTACTCGTCGCCCCACCCCCCGTGTGGAAACCCCAACGTTCACCCGCGGCCTCGCTCGCCTGCGGCCAGGCCCGCAGAGGCTCGTCCGGAGCCGGGTTGATGTGCGTGTAAGAGAGCGTGCTTCCCTTCGTGCCGGAAGGCCGGTACAGCCCGAGTGGCACGGCGCCCTTGCTGATGAGGTGCCGCACCAAGTACCCGTAGGTTTTGCCGGCGAAGGAAGCCGCCACTCGCAGCTGGGCGAACTGGCACCTCCCGTCGTTCGCCGCGGAGTCGCCGAAGTCGCACTCGGAGCGCGTCGTCGTCGTCGTCGAGCCTTGACTCTTATTTCTGCCGCCGCGGCCGCGTCCTTTTCTCGTGCCCTGCCGCTGCTTCCCGTCGGACTCGGTGCCGCCGCCGCCGCTGCCGCTGCCATCGCCGTCAGAGTCATCATCATTTTCATCGTCATCGTCGTCGTCGTCGTCGTTGCTACTGTAATCGTCGTCCCCGCCACCGCCGGTGCGGTCACTACCACGACCGTTAGCCCCATTGAAGCTTCTCCTGCCGCCACCGACGCCTCCCGATACCTCCATGTCCTCCTTCGTGTCCCCGGCCTGGGGATCGGAGACAGTGCCGCCATGTCCACCGCCGCCGCCTTCGCCGTCGCCGCCGCTCCCGCCCCCGCCGCCCGCCTGCTGGGTCTTCACTCCGCCCGAAGCCCGCAGCTGCCGTTGCCACTGCTGCTGCATTTTCCGACGGCGCTGCTCCTGGTGCTCTTGTTGCCTCTGCCGCTGCTGCTGCTTCCTCTGCAGCTTCTGCTCCTTCTGCTCCTTCTCGTGCTCTAGCTGCTGCGCCGTCATCGTCTGCCTTGGGTGTATGTGCAGCACTGTCTCGAAGAAGGACAGCACGTGCGCGTTGAAGTACGTCCGCACGGCAAAAACGTCCATGACTTCGCTCGATGGCAGACCGCGCCGAATGGCGTTGGAGGGTAGGGGGGG
>MEHQ01002979.1:12068-23439 GCA_008828725.1 Saccharina japonica
TGGGGGGGGGGGGGGGGTACTCATGTCGTGCACGGCCGTAGTCATATGACCATGGACCCTCGCATCCCTACAATGCCGGGACGGAGCTTGGGGGGTACTGTATGGGTTGTGCCCATTATTTTCTCGGGAGCTTTTTTCGCTAGAGGAGCTTCATACGACGTATCTATCAATAGTAGCCCTGAAATTGGTTTCGAGGTAAATCGAACAATCCAACCCGATGAACTGCTGTGACTGGTAAGTTCGCGTAGCGCGGTGGACTGGGGGGGCGGGGGTACTCATATCGTGCACGGCCGTAGTCGTATGACCATGGACCCTCGCGTACCTACAATGGGAGGGGCGTCCCTAACAATGGGCGGGGGCGTACTCGTGTGTTGCTTGCCTTAGTTATTTTACCATTGACCACGCATCTCTTTCGAGACGGGGCTATGGTGGTGGCTGGTAGTTAGCGTAGCCGCGTCTACTTTTGGTCGTCAAGGGTAGGGGTGGGAGTGCAGGTGGGGTCGGGTTGGGAGAAAGAAAGCGGTCTACGATAGGGATACGTACGTACGCGCAGCAGTTTTTGGCTAAAATGTTTGTGCCTGATAAGGCCGCTCAACTGAGGAATTACCTACCCGATAAGGCATGACTTATTGTACCCAATAAGGCATAGTAACTATTAATACCCACAGTATATACCCAATAAGGCGTGTCTTACTTTGCCCAATAAGGCATAATGACTATTAATACCTACCCATTAAGGCATGCCTTATTATAACCAATAAGGCATAGTCCCAATAAGGCATAGGAGCTACCTACCCAATAAGACATGCCTTATTGTACCCAATAAGGCACAGTAAGTCACAATAACTACTTACTCAATAAGGCATGCCTTATTGTACACAATAGCACTCGTCCCACGGTAGGTATAGGGGTTGTTGTAGTTAGCTTTTGCCTTCCGGGGCGATATTTTCTGACTTTTTTTGCCTTCTGAGGTAATATTTTCTGACTTTTTTTTTTGCCTTCTGAGACAATATTTTATGGGCTTTTTTGCCCTCTCAGGCAATATTTTTATGACCGGTTGAGCTTCTCAAGTGACTAACTACCGGTTAATGTGACACTTTTTTTCATTTTTTTTTAGGACTAGCGCATACAGCGCATATAGCGCATACAAATCTTGGTCGGTTTGCGCGAACAACCTTATTCGAAGTCATGATTCGGGGTGGAGATATTGAGCTCCTCATGTGAGGGGCTCAGAGAATAAACCGTCATCCTTACAAGGGCATTGCTCAATAAGGCACAGTAACTACCTACCCAATATAAGGCATAGGAACTACCTACCGGAAAAGGCATGCCTTATTGTCCTCAATAAGGCATATAAACTACCTGTAGCACAATAAGGCGTAGGACTACGCCCATGCATGTATATCGAGTACTCTGCTTTGCGCTTGGTGCAAGTAATACCTGCCTGGTCGGTGAAAACCCGACGTGCTCCGTCCCAACAATGTATAGGGATGCAAGGGTCTATGGCCATACGACTACGGCACTACGGTCGTGGATGACACGCGGCTAATGCGTACACCCTCCCCCCCGGGAAAAAGAACATAATGAGCGCCCAAATGTTGGAGGTGTCTTCTGTGTCTATTTTGGAGCAGGAACGGTGCTACGTCTCGAAAGGGATGCGTGGCCATTAAGACCAAATTACTAAGGCCAACAACGAACGGGTACGCTCGTACGCCCCCCCCCCCCCCCCCCCCCCCCCCCCCCCCTCTGCCATCAAAAAAAATATTTGTTTTCAGCTATCCACGCCGGGGGGGGGGTACCCATGTCGTGCACGGCCGTAGTCATATGACCATCAGACCCTCGCATCCCTACAATGCCGGACGGGCACTTTAAAGGTTTTCACTCACCAGGAGACATTGCTTGCACAAGCGCAAGCGCCGTGAGTAATTGGGCGATCGCATGGAGGGTGAGCTGCATCCTGCAAGAACCGCCTTGAGGCGGACTTGCATATGGCACGACAGCTTCAATGAGTTAATAATTTTCTGGTGTGCGACACTTCGGAAGACAGCAATGGGTTTTACTATGTAACTGCCTCAGTGCGATGCCTTACGCATATTAACACTACGTGAGCACGACAATTCGACTTGTGGCGAGAGCAAAGGTTCTCCACCCGTGCACAAATGATCTACTCGAACCGCCAGCGTATGGTGACGCGCGCCAAAAAAAAAAAAACGGCACCCTGGTTGTCTAGCTCACGCAGCGAGTGACCAGTGTTTTACAGCTCTATGCAACCGACGCCAACCGCAACGCTATAAATTATATCATATATTTAAGGGGGGGGGGGGGTGTACTGCATGTTGTGCAGCGCGTAGTCATATAAGACCATAGACCCTCGCATCCGCTCCAGACATGCCGGAGCGGAGGACGTTGGTGGTTTCACCACCAGGGCAAGACATTGCTTGGCACCAAGCGCGGGGGGTTAAGGAAGGCGACGCGTGCTACGATAGAGGTACTGCATCTTTTTTTGGCTGAAACGTTTTCGGAATGGTCGGGCTCCTCCTTAACCCAAAATCGTCGTTGCAATTTTTTTCATTTGTATATACTTAGGGCCCGTTTTAACGAAGAACAAAAAAAAAAATGGAAAAAAAAAAATTCAACTCCGCTTTTCATTGGTCAACACGCGCACCAGCACCAAAGATTAGGACCTTGGGGGTGCTGGTGCGTGTGTTGACCAATGAAAAGCGAATTTGAATTTTATTTTTTCCAAGTTGAATTTATTTTATATTCGTTAATATGGGCCCTTACGAGGTCATGGGAGTGTTAAATCTACTACAGAAGTAGCACGTACGAGCACTTTTTTGTTTTTTGTTTTCCCACACCAAAATCAGTTTTTTTTTTAACTTACTAATAGAATAGAGCTCCTCCGAGTGACCACCACCGCCAAAAAACAAATGCGTCAGGCCCTCCTCTCCTGGGTACAGGGTGGACGGTTAATTACGAGTAACATTATCCCGTTTGTAACAGTAAAGGCTCCTTTATAATGCCGGTTTAATTATGCCGGTTCCCGATATAATGCCTGTGAACCTGCCGCCTTGAGGTTCGCGTCATCGTCTGCGTTCTGTGCACCGGTCCCCTCGCCGCCTAGGTTTTGTAGTGAATATGTGGAAAATCACGGCGCGTATACCTGTGGTAAGTCTTTGGTGGGTCGGGTGAAACGGATATACATGTTTTTGATTTTGGCATTTTTGTGGCTTGTTTTCATTCCACGGGAAGCAAAGCGGGTGCTTTTAGTGTACAATGCCATTTTTTCTACAGTTCAGTATAATAAACACCGCTACTATTAATATTTAGGAGGGGTCATGGTAGTCGGTCGCCCCGATGGTCTAGAGGTAACCTCGAACGCTTCTGAACGTTGATGTCTGGAGTTCGAATCTCACGTGGGTCGGACTTTTGAGTTTATTTGCAAAAATAAATAAAAAACGGAATCAACTGCTGAGAGCGCCAATTAATAGTAGCGTGGGTAGGCACAATTCGATGCGAGTCGACGAGGGAAGGAAAGGCTGAAGTCTTCTCGCGATAAAAATGCAAGGCAAGAACCGTAGTGGGGGAGGAGGGAGAGGAGCCTACTTTGTGACCCCGGATCTGAGTTACGACTAGGGAGGAGAGAGAAAGGAAGGGCGAAGATAATAAATGGGATGGACAAAAAAAAAAAAAAAAAAAATAGTAAATAGGACCGAATACTCTTACTAGTAGTAAAAATAGGGAAATTTACAGGGTTTTGTGTGTACCGTAGGTTCCTATTTACTGGTGTTTACTATGGTCTCCCGTAATACTACTACTAATTGCCGTCAAAAGTATGGTCGTGCTGGCTGGCGGTGCGCGGTTGAACGTCGTAGAAATTTCCAGAAAATTTCCGTGTTGAGGTCATGACATGACATTACATGACATGACATGACATGACATGATATGACATGATATGACATGACATGACATGACATGACATGACATGACATGACATGATATGACATGACATGATATGACATGATATGATATGACATGACATGGCATGGCATGACATGACATGACATGACATGACATGACATGACATGACATGACATGACATGACATGACATGACATGACATGACATGACATGACATGACATGACATGGCATGACATGACATGACATGACATGACATGACATGACATGACATGACATGACATGACATGACATGACATGGCATGGCATGGCATGGCATGATATGACATGACTTGGTATGATATGATACGAACGCCCGTCGGAACTCGCACAATGCACGCACACGCTTTTGTTTGAAGACGCTTTGCTTGGATTTTAAGAGAGAGAGAGGGGGTGATTTTTGCTGAGTAAGTACGTAGAGGGCTTAAGCTTTAGCTTTACCCATCCGCCGGAGGGAAAAAAAAAAAAAAAGTGAGATAAAAGGGGGGCCGCGGCTTCGTTTTGTGTTGGATGAACCAGTAGTACTGGTTTGGTGTATAAAACTGCATCAATCAGACCTGAATAACTTACTACTTGACAGAAGTAATACGACTCCAGATTATTTCCGGTGAAGCGGTGTAAGCTCCAGCTTAGGGACCGCCAGGAAGCAAGAAGGAGCAGGGGGCGGGGGGGGGTGACATACTCACGCCGATAGCGTGGGGATGGAGCCCGGGTGCAACTTAAGATCTATAACAGAAAATACGAGTACTGCGTGGTGGAGAAGGAAGGAGAACAAGGGCAGCAAATAAATGGAGGAGCAGAGAAAGCTCAAGCCGGAAGCATATACCAGAAAGGAGTACGTACGTATCGTAGACTTTTTTTTGTCCCAGAGGGAGGGGCTTTCTTTTTTTCTTTTGGTTTCCTCCGTGGTTTTCTTCTCTTTCGGGGTGCTTATGAGTGATCCATGTTGAAGCTCATCATGCTCACACATTTGTTTGTTTTTTGATGGCAAGTGATCAACTAACTGATAATAGCACTTGGCGAGACACAGGGTATCCCCTTGCAGGTTTGTCTATTTAAGCATCCTTGGTGTTACTCACTCTCACGTACTATACAATCAAGCGTAGAAGAGAAGCAGCTTTTATTATTTCCCACAGCCGTGATTACACCTGGCCCGGAAGGGGGGGCATCAGGCCCCTTCCGATCTTATAAATTCCCCGAATACGAATGCCACCCAAGTTATACGAAAACGGACCAATTACCTATACAGGAGGTAATTACCGACCTTCCTAGCCCATACCATCACACAATGTTGAAGTTCATGCTCACACATTATCGGAGGGCAAGGAAAATCATGCCGTACGTTATGATAATTATTATCTTTGCCGTCCGATTTTGTTTAACATGAGATTCAACAGTAGTGAATAATAATAATCACTCCGAAAAAAAGAAAATGATGCAGTTGACCACTCCCCCTTATGAATGACTCTACTGACTCCTATAACCAGAGATGGGTACCGTTTTGAAAATAAACGGTTCATCCGCGGTTATTGGAAGCCGATCAGGCGTCTATGGCGAGTGACGGTTTATTTATGCTGGTAACCGGATGATTTTCGTCCTGGTTGTACCATTTATCCAATAACCGCTATATACCCGGCTATAACCGGCTACAACCGGCTACAACTGGCTATATAAAAGGCGACAACCGGCTATAACCGGCTATAACCGGCCGGTTAAACCGGATATATCAGGTATACCGGTTAGCCAGTGTAACCGGTGTAACCGCCATAACCGGAAAAGCTTGTATTTTGATTATGGAAAATGTAAGCAGTGCCACTACGTTTACTCTGATTCAGAAGATACAACCGGCTATAACCGGCTATAACCGGCCGGTTAAACCGAATACATTGAGTATACCGGTTAACCGGCGTCACCGGTGTAACCGCCATATCCGGAAACGCTTGTAGTTTGATTATGTAAACTGTAAGCAGTGCCACTACGTTTACTCTGATTCAGAAACGGCGATATGAATACTATATATACCCCACAACGCTTTGTTCTTATTTGTTCGGTTTGGCTCGTGTCGTTGTGTTCTCATACCCGGTACGTTGGCATTTCACTTGCTTCGCCTACATACCCATTAATTTGTGTTTATTTTGGTTTGGTTTTTCCTCTTGTCTCCCAAGCACTCTGTGACCACATAATATGTATCTCTCCAGGATTAGGAATCAGGACAGACACTGGGTGGACTGGTGTAGTTGGGTAGAAAGAACGGGTTTAATGTGAAGACAACACCCACTGAACACTACCCCACCCCACCGTGAGTCATGGCTACGTACGGCACGAAAATCGCCGCCTGGTGTAAAACAACATATTACATAAAATATATATAATATATATATATATATCATGGAGAAACAAAACCAAATATATACATATGATATATACCACAGCAGTATGAATTTTTAAGTTTTGCCTACTTCTATATATTATATACATGACACCCACGAGACCGTTCACACGCGGCCACATACCCCGAGTAGCTCACGAGCTCACCAGACACGAGACACCAGGCCAGAAGTCACAACAGTCAGTCTCGCACGGGCCGTTGCCGTTCGTGGTGCTATTTCCTCCGGCCTATTCGACGAGTAACTTCAAATAGCAGCACAGCTCTTACGGCACGTCACCAAAAAAACGAGTGGCCCTACATCGCACGGCCGCAGTGTCCACACTAAAACCTAGTAGTTACGTGCATATTGCCGTCACGTCACACGCGAAACTGCCGTAATGCCGTCACGTCACATGATAAATCGCCGTAATTCCCCATGTCCATGGCTTTCGCATAGCATGGTAGAAGTGAAGACGATGTAAGGACAGGTGAATCTCGTCCCTGTTAGAGTCAAGGTCGTGAGTTCGAGCACCCCCCGAGTGCATGCTCGTACATAGGTACTTTTTATCGCAAAAAAAAACTTGACTATATACGTAGCGGAAAGCGCGAGGACAGCGTGAGTTAGCAAAATTCGATGAAAAATCGACGAGCGTTGGGAATGCTTAAACCCTCTGCGCGATGAAAATCAAGGCACGAACCCTAGTCGGGGGGAAGGAGAAGAGCCTGGTTTGTGACCCCGGATCTGAGTTACGACTATGGAGGGAGAGGGACACAAGTGCAAAGTTAATAGATGGGATAGAAAAAAAAAAAGTCACCGTTTCGCCGCGCAGTGACGTCGGTAGGCTGGCGGATATATAAGTATTACCACCTCGGGGCGGTCGTTGGCCTTCGATTGTAGGGTTTATTAAGCTCGGAAACCGTTTTGTCCCTACGTAACAACCGTGGGTAGTGTGTGTTCTTCACATTAAACCGTCTGTTCTACCCGTCCCGTCGACATACATATGTCTGCTACGTTCGGGTTATATCTAGCGGTAAATATTGTCGGGTATATTATTGTCCTTCGTGTATGGCGGTGAATCTTCTTACGCGAAGGCTGAAGGATGTTATACTTATTAGTATGTTCGTCAGCTGAATCTTGCGCCATGGTTGAAGGATGTTCGTATAAATATATATTTAAAAGAAATAAAAAAAAAAACAACAGCTATATATATGTTGTTTGTCATTTTACGTCTGTTTTTTCCATTTTTTTTGTTTTCCAAATAGCAGACCGCCCGGTGGGCTAGCAGGTCACCACGAAGCCTGTTAGTGTCAAGATCTTGAGTTTGAGCCCCCCCGAGTGCATGCTTGTATATACGAATTTTTTCTCGCAAAAAATATATATCGTATTGACTAGCGGAAAGCACGAGAGCGTGAGTTAGCAAAATTCGATGAAAATCGACGAGCGCTGGGAAGGCTGAACCCTCTGCACGATAAAAATCAAGACAAGAACCGTAGTGGGGGAGGAGGGAGAGGAGCCTACTTTGTGATCCTGGATCTGAGTTACGACTATCAATAGGAAGGGAGAAAGACAGAAGTAGTGCGAAGATAATAAATGGGATGGAAAATAAAAGAAAATAAAAGTGGAATGCGAAGCCATCCGATCATTTTGCCCTTTGAAGAATTTCCAACCTTTGGAAATGTTTCCTGTTTTTCCTGCTTTTCTTGGAAAACAATATTGGATTTTTTGGAAAAAAAAAGTTGCTCGATAAGAATGACCCTAACCTGAAAGAAAAAAGCCTCTGGCAAGACTGAGCACCCACTATGCTATGATGGAGCTGAAAGACGAATCTTGGGCCGGGGATACACTCGTGAGATAGATGCCAACGGTTAAACAACAGGCTATGTATGGGAGAGAGTCGAAGGCCAGAGGAGGTGGCGAGCCAGGGCGGCACAAAGATAGAAGATGCGGAAACCGAGTCCAAGGAAGAGACCGAAACGGGAGATAGACAGACGCGTGCTACGATAATAATCGAGTTATATTACAGGGGACCATACATACATAGTACATAGGACCAAATATTGTAAGTAAAAGTAGGTAAATGTATAGGTTTTTGTCTGTATACCCTATGCTATGTTAATAGGACCAAATATATAATCGTAAAAATAGGTAAAATAAATGCATACCTGGTAGGTTGTTGTGTGTACACTAAGTCCTATTGCGTCACACCGGTTTTGATCTGTCGCATGATACTGCTACGTACGCTTTTGATCTGGAAGAGTTCTTCACTTTCTGTTCTCTTGAGTCTTTTTTGGAACAACACTACACTACACATTGTCGGATGGCAAGCATAATCATAATTTACTATGATACGTTGATAGGACCAAATAATGTTAGTAAAGTGCAATCCCACGCTAGGGGTACCACTTTTAGGCTCAATATTTTCTGACCGGTTGTGCTCCTCACGTGAGTAAGTAACCACCGGATACTATTATTGTTTTACTGGTATTAGAGTATCCGCATTGGAAGGTTCGGGTCGGGCTGCTCGAGCGAATGTTTCCGAAGGCATGTTTCGGGTGAGATATTGAGCTCCTCATATGAGGAGCTCAGAAAATTCTGCTGCGCCCCCTACCGTGGGATGACTCTAAATGTATTGGTTTTTGTGTCTACAGTAGGCCCTATTTTTTACTATTATGGCCCCCCGTATTACCTTATTTTCATATTTTGTTTGTGAATTATCGGGCTCCTTAACCCAACTCCGTCGGTCGTTCAGTTTAGTCTCGGTGGGGTTGCAATTCATTGTTTTTTTTCGTTGTACAGGCAGGCCATGGGATTGATTGTCCATCCGGAATTTGTAGCACTTTTTTATTTTATTTTTTTTCTTCCAAAAATCGGTTTTTAGATGACTTTACAGTACAGGACACCTGATAAGAAACTGGAAATATGGCCCAGGCTGGGTTTCTTATTCGAGAGAGGGTGCTTTTCACACTAATTTCAAGATAACGACTCCCGAATTTCTTATTTTCCTCTAATTCTCAGCCTGGATTTCTTAATAGCCTGTTTCTTATGAGGTGTCCTGTACTGTAGTATTTAGTATAGAGATCCTCAAGTGAGGAGCTTTAGAAAATGTACTGTATACAGAGGTGTACCTCTACCGTAAGTAGCATGCGTCAGACGGGAAACTAAGGAACAAAAGCGAGAAAAGAAGGCACGCTGCGAATCATCGAAGAAAGAAAGGTTTCTAACATACAATAACGCGACACGGCACTTAAGAACTCGGCAGTTAAGAATTTCAGGCTGGGTTTGTAGACGAAAATAAGAACATGAATTATCCCTTTTGTACTGAAAATAGTGTAGGACACACCCTGCCTTACCTAAGAATTCCAGCCTGGCCAGAAATAAGAGATTGTTAACTGGTGTCGCGTAATGTATGGACCTGGAAAGGATTGCGTGTTGATGTAGGTACCATGCTACAGCAACAACAGAGTAACCAGTAGCCTACTGAGTCGCTGATCGAACTTTGCGTAGTAGGACCAACTTGCGAGCCGAAGGGAAGACGACGGAGGAGGAGGAGGAGGTCGGCCGAAAGCAGAGGCGCAAGGGCGCGAAGGAAAATCTGAAGGCTGAATGAAGCCGGTGGTAGTAAAGAAAAAAAAGCGAAAAAGGGACGCTGCTACGTATAAGCTGTGCAAAGAAAGCGTGAAAAGGGGGGGGTCTATAACGTAGGGACCTACATAGAGAGGGTAATGGCAACAACGTGGGGCCAAGGGTCTAAAATGTGGGACCCGGAGAGGCTAGGTGGCAAATGCGCTATTATTGTGATAAGACTGGGCGAGACACAGAGTATCCCCTTGCAGGTTTGACGCATGCTACGATAGAGAGAGGTGGTGCACTCTGTTTTTTCTGAGCTCCTCACTTGAGGAGCTCCATACGAATAGTAAGCCACCCGCCTTTGGAGGAAAATACAAGCGCTACGTACCCGATGAAAAATCCCATGGCCTAAGTTGTATATACCATGAATATTAGTGCAACACAAGGAATGAAAATCCGACGATTTTTGGGTTAACCCCTCATAGGACTGGAGTCCCGTTTTGGGGACAACTTACTTAGAATTTGAGTGGTTTGTCCCCAAAACGGGACTGTAGTTCTAGAAGGCCTCCGATCGTTCAGAACATTTTTTTTTCAGCAAAAAAAAATGTTCTACCTCCAACGTAGCACGCGTCGTTTTTGTCTACCAACCCCTGGGGACAAACTACTTGGAATTAGTGTAGGGTAAATTTTTCAGTTCTGAATGGGTCAAGCATCCTTGGTGTTAGTTACTCACTTTCGCGTACAAGAATCAAGCGCCCTCGCGATCTTACAAATACCCCGAATACGAATCTTTTTAAGTGGATGTAAATAAATGTACTTTCAAGTGATTAAAAAAACATGTATTAACCTAGCAAATAAGGCACACGGTCCGAATACGAATGCCATCCAAGTTATACGAAAACGGACCAATTACCTATTATACTGAGGTAATTACCGGCCTTCCAAGCCCATACCATTACACTATACTGGGGACCGTCGTGAATAGTAAATAGGACTTATGGTAGACACAAAAGCCTAACAATTTTTCCCCTTTTTACCAATCAATGGTAGACACAAAAGCCTATTAATAACAAATTTTCCCATTTTTACTAACCTATGGTAGACACAAAAGCCTAACAATTTTCCCCATTTTTACTAACAATTATTGGTCCTATTTACTAGTGTTTACTATGGTCCCCCGTAACACTAGCGCAAGCTATTATACGTACTATACGAAGTGAAGGACGACAAAAAAGGCAAGAGACTTTTACTGTAAACGTCTCGCTGTTTCAATCGTGTAGCGGAGGAGTTTCACCGGCTATAACCGGAAATCGGTACATTAACCGCGGTTATAGCCGGTCGCCCCGGTGGTCTAACTGGTAGCCACGAAGCCTTTTGGGCCGGATGTCGAGGGTTCGGTTCTCCCCATGGAGGTTTTTATTCTCAAATGACACCGACTGTCGAGAGCGCATATTTTAGCGTGGGTAAGCAAAATTCGT
>MEHQ01003280.1:0-159286 GCA_008828725.1 Saccharina japonica
TTCTCGCAATTTTCTCGCTAGATGCAAAAGCGGCGCAGCCGCGTTTCTCGCCCGTTTCTGGTCCGTTTTGGGTCCGGTTTGGGTTAGGGTTAGGGTTAGGGTTAGGTCTATGCCCGTGCCTTGATCCCACCAGGAAGTGCTTCCTAACTCGCAAAGCAATGCGAGAAGTGAACAGCCCGCCCCTAGGAACCGAGCTAATGCATTGTATAAGGGGCTCGGAGTAAAACAGATAGTCTGGAGCCCTCCGCTCCCCTCTACACGCTATGTGAACGTAAAAATAAAACTGGAAAGGTCAACATCACCAATCGGGGGTATACGCCCCCTGACCCAATCTTGGTGCCCCTATAATGCCGGAGTGTTCCGTGCCGGGTTCACGCCGGTCAGGCAAACAAATCGAGTCCTTCATCCCGATTATAAACGCAGACATGATACGGGGGAAGAGAACTATGGTCCCGTGCGACTGATGTACCCCCGGCCTGAGAGCAGTGTAACTGCAAAAGGTCAAAAGACATACGAGTATTATGATGTTTTTGCCATAGGCACTGCTTGCTGCTGCTGCACAGCCTTTATCTTTGGTTGTCGAAATGCAAGCCAGGACGAAAAATGAGCGACAAAGTGGTAATATAACGTCTGGTCTCAAGCCTTGGTCTGTTTTCGAATTTTTTAATCGAATTGTATTTTGTTTTATATTGTCTGCCACATCTCCTCCGGGAGAAGCACGATACGCATATGCATTGTTGTCGTTTGTTATAGTTTCTTTTTTTTTGTCGATCTGTTCCAATAACCCTAGAATTCTACAGCCTCATCGCCCCGATCGCCCCGATGGTCTAGAGGTAACCTCGAACGCTTCTGAACGTTGATGTCTGGAGTTCGAATCTCACGTGGGTCGGACTTTTGAGTTTATTTGCAAAAATAAATAAAAAACGGAATCAGCTGCTGAGAGCGCCAATTAATAGTAGCGTGGGTAGGCACAATTCGATGCGAGTCGACGAGGGAAGGAAAGGCTGAAGTCTTCTCGCGATAAAAANCTCTTCTCTCGGTCCTAGCCCGGTTCGCGCCTTGGTTTCCATTGACCGGGTGCAGCCGTCCCAGCCAACGCCGACACTCTCGTCCTTCCTGTCGCGTATGCGTACCCACGCGATGGCCAGCCTCTCCACTCCCCAGGCTGCACACCTTGCGCTCTCTGCTGTGGTGATATTCCCGCGTTGCTGTCAGGGGGATGAACTCCTTGGCGTTGGGGTTTAAAATAAAAGGCATCACCGCCACCCCGCGCGGTCTTTACGGCGACAGGTTCGCCAGCCAGACCGCGCAGGGTTCCCTCTCCACCAAGCCCGAGGCTCGCTTGGGTGTGCCGCTAGACCGTTGCGGATCCTTGCGGGATTCCTCGGCCAACCCCAAGGCGGGGCAGGCCAGGGGTAGGGTGTACGCGGGTCGGCAAGAGGTGGGAAAAACGATTGAATCCTTGTTGGTCTTAAACTTATAAATGTAAAGCACGCACGTACGGTACTGCTGGAATTGGGAAGGCCTAGAAGTGCCTACATAACAATACACACACTTGGTGATCCGAGATCTGAGTTACGAAAATTATAACAAATCATTGAAGGGCGGGGGCAAAAGTAGAAAAGTCATTTTTTTTGCTTTTGTTTTTTTGTGTCACGTAATGTCGAAAACTGACTGTTGTTCGGGTCGCTCTCGTCGAAGTACGTGGTCAACATACGTACTGGTTTCTCCCTGGTCGATTAAAAAAACCAATAGAACAAGAATAGCACACACGGGGATGTGAACCGAAAATGAAAATGGACTCGGTCGGTTTTTCGGTTTCTCACCGAAAAGTCGGTCGGTTTCGGTCGGTTTTTTATTTTACACCGAAAAAACGAAACCGAAACCGAAAATTTCCGGTCGGTATTTCGGTCGGTTTTCCGACTAAACTAGCCAATTGGTCCACATTATGAAGGGTTCGGCGCGCATGTGTTGGCATATTGTGACGAGATGAGATCGTGGTGTGGTGTCAAGTGACCCTCCTGCAGTACCTGCGTCTGCTGCGCCACACACGGCACAGGCCGACATGCATATTTATAACCTGCAGCCGACAAAAGCTACATTCAGGTACATGTAACAGCTGTTGCTACGTACAATAAAAAACAGTAGGATAGTATTTATTATACGAGGGCACTGCTGATGTGTAGTCTAGATACCATGTATGATGTAATGATAGATGATAGATACATCTTGCAGCGTACAGCTATTATACGTCGTAACACCATCAAAAACGCTAGGTTGCTGGAGGGGGGGCTGTGAGTATACCCGCCTCTGCCTCCGGCTCGCAAGGTCAGAGTCAGCACTGCCGCATGAACCGGAGATGGTTATCCTTCGCAGTCTCGCGACGCACTGCTGTACCGCTGTACCCTGCGCCCTGTGCGGTTGTTGTTGTTGTCGCTGCTGGTGCGGGCTGTGTGCTATGTGCTGTGTGCTGTGTGTCCATGTCAATTCATTAGAGATGGCTCCCGGATTCGTGGGAACCGGTCACCCGGAGGCGGGTACCCGGAACCGTCGGTACCGGTACCGTCCCGGTTCCATTTTCATTACCCGCGGTACTGGGTATACCGGGTATCCGTTATTAGTTACGCTCCACGGAGCCCCCGATAGATAGCGCACAGCGCACAATGCACAGCATACCCTACCTACCTTCACACAACACGCCATATACACACACGAGACCCCCACCAGTTTCCAGCGGAATAGAGATGGCTCCCGGATTCGTGGGAACCGGATACCCGGAGGCGGGTACCCGGAACCGTCGGTACCGGTACCGTCTCGGTTCCATTTTCATTACCCGCGGTACTGGGTATCTCGGGTACCCGGGTTCCCGGGTACCCGGGTACCCGGGTTCTTTCGCATTTTTAGTAATTGAGAGAGAAGACATGAAAGCTTTTGTCCTCCCGCTTTCCGCCTCACCACGCCTCACCACCCCGCCTGAGGACCGTCCATGCCGCTCCAACACAAGAGTGGAGCGAAATGCACATGTAACTCCGGGTACACGTACGGGAACCCGGGTACCCGGGAACCCGGCCCCCCCGGGAGGGCCCCCGGAGGGCCCCCGGAGGACCGCTGGAGGCGAAAATGTTGGACGTATGTGCGTAAATGTACTCAAAATGTGCGTCTCATTCGCTCGTCTTGCAAATAACACACAGACAAGCACAGTCTCTGTATTTTCGATCCTTTCAAGCCTTGTTTTATCCACGGACATACCAAACCGTCAGAAATTTGAACTCAGTGCCCTCAAAAAAGAAAGCCACAAACAAATTCAGCAGGAAATTGTCGAATAAATCACAAGAAAAAGGACTAAAACAAATTCGCCTGCGGCGAAAACGGACCCGAACAAAATTACGCCTGCGGGGAAAGTACGCCCCGAAATTTGTTTTCGCCCACGGCGAAGTGGCCCCGCACAATTTTATGGCCTGCGGCCAAAGAGTGTGCGGGGGCCTAAAAAAGATGTGCGCAAAGCCGCACATCTACTGTTTGTTTTGTGCGCTAAAGCTGATATTTCAGATTTTTGGTGCAATTGCGCACGTTTCACCAACTAATTCGAACCCTGGTGCCTATATCCAGGGGCGTCCTGAAAAAAAAGAAAACGACACACCACAGCCCCAGAGGTCGGAATAGAAAACCGTTGCAACCGTTGTGATCACATACATGATTTTTTTTTGTTTCGTCCATCAGATTTATTATCTTCGCCCTTCCTTCCTCTCTCCTTTCTATTAATAGTCGTAACTCAGATCCGGGGTCACAAAGTAGGCTCTTCTCCCTCCTCTCCCACTACGGTTCTTGCCTTACTTTTTATCGCGAGAATATTTCAGCCCTTGCTTCCCTCGTCAACTTTCGTCGAATTGTGCTTACCCACGCTATAACATGCGTTCTGGACAGTTGGTGTCATTTGGGAATGAAAATCTCTATACGAGGAGAATCGAACCCCCGACCTCCAACGCTAAAAGGCTTCGTGGCTACCAGTTAGACCACCGGGGCGACCGTGGGATAAGAAAATGGGAAAAACAATTATCTTTATTTTCATTTTATTACTTGGTTGTACTGTAGTACCCCCCCTAACGAACAAAAAATTATGTGAGATGTCGAAAAATAAGTTTTCGACCACCCTCGCTATATCATATGATATTTTTTACGTACCTTGTTTATACCCGGTAATCGTATATAGGTACGAGTACCCATATAGCGTCGTTCGGTGTACCTGCTGATTCAATTCGGTGATCCCGTGCACGCTGAAGACGCCGTGAAAGTCCTGCGGGAGTTTTTTTCCGTGCAGCTTGGGTTTTCGTGGGATTTGTGGAAGCGAAATTTCCACGTGAGTTTGGGGCACGGTCACTGGGAACCACGGGAAATGGTATATTTCCAGAATAACTGTTTGGATGGGAACGGGATATCAAGATTTCTTGGGGAAGTGTTTGGATGAGATCGCGGGAACGGATATTTGCACGGGAACGGGAAAAACACTGTTTCCCGTGAAATCCTGCGGGGATGTGATCCTTACAGTGTGTAACGTCACTACATATATACGTGGATACATGGTTATTGTGTTGAGGCATTAGCCTGTTGGACTGCTAGTAAGAAGGTCGAAATTACTATCAACTACACAAACTAAGCCGTACAAAACTCTCGCTCTCTGAAACGACCCGGACATACGGGTCGGCGCGTGTGGTCAGCGTCGCTGTTCCAACGCTTCGGGATCCAGACGTGATTGATTTGCTCAGCTGAAGATGGTGAGCAAAGTGGGAGTGAACAGGTAGAGGCGGTGCGCGTGTCTGCGCTCACAGTTGGAAACAAGCCAAGAGGACGACCCCCTTATTCAAAGTCAGGACCATTTTGTTTCAGCAGTAACTCTTATCCTACATGGTACACGAACATCGCGCTTGCGTTTTATTTTAGTTACTTCAACAACTCAATAGTATACTACCACCGGTTTCCGGAGGGATACTGAATGGATGTCCTTCTTCATGTTCCCCAGTGCGTACGTGCTACAACCCCCGCCAGTACTTCGTACCAAGTAATATACACCAGACATGATACAGTACGCGACAGATGATAAGAATCTCCTATTTTGGCTGAGGCTCGCGTCTTATTTTCTTGCTGATTTCAGCACAAATGCTTAAATCCACATTATTATCTGGCGAAAGGGTGCAAAACGCCAAATTCTTAAAATGCGTATGCTTATTTTGAAAAACATGAGCTTCGATTCCTGCTGCCCTGAAGAGCTGCGTTTATACACGAATACTAAATATTTGATGCAAACAACCGCGGTAGTACAGTAGTACTGCTGTGGTGTTGTGGATTATGAGCGATGGGTGCCACGTAGTAAAACATGCATGTAAATGATACGTGGTATTGCTGTATATCTTAATAACAACCGCTCAAGAAAAAATGGTCGTAGGCACGCCTTTGCAGAAAAAAAAAGTTTGGAACGCCGAATGGATTATTATTTACAGAGTGTATAATACAAAATACCACCCCGTGCGTGGTTTCCCTTCGCCGCTACATTACCACCTTATGCTGTTCAGGTGTCTTTGACAATGGGGAAGACCCGCAGACCCTGCTGGACGACGAAGACGACATGTCACCGGAGGATGAGGCGATCGGGATGGTGATTCCAGACGGGTTTCGTCTCCAGGAGTCGAGACCAGCTGCTTTAGATAATTTGTTACTGAAACGTGGAGTGTTAGTGAGACTGGGCATGCGGTGGTTTGGTGGCCTGATCACTCGTAAGAGTCAGGAGCGGACGAAAAATGTGTACGACTACCGCGTGCGTCTTGAAGCCGACCAAAGCGTGCGTAGCATGAAGCTACCATTAGCTGCATACAGCACGGAAAACAGCGCGGCGGTGGGTGCGTGGGTTTTGCTAGAGCTAAATGACGCAGAGCAGACGGGGGGTACAGTCGGAGAGGGCGGGCAGACCAGTCAGCCCAAAGGTTCAGAAGCAGGCAGGGAAATACCGTCAGTCAGTAGCAGGGGGGGAGCGTTAAGGCCCAACGTGCGTAACGTAGACCGTGTGGATTGAGTTCATTTTCTGGCTACAGCAGTACGAAGTACTACCATACAGTAAGGGAGTCGTTGAAGGTGGGCAACATGAGCTTCGATTCCTGCTGCCCTGAAGAGCTTCGTTTACACACGAATACTAAATATTTGATGCAAACAACTGCAGTAGTACCGTAGTACTGCTGTGGTGTTGTGGATTATGAGCGATGGGTGCCACGTAGTAAAACATGCATGTGTGGAATGTAGATGCGGAGTAGGAAGCACGGCGAATAGATATATAGCAGGTACAATAATTGGGTAAAAGGTGCGTATTCTATAGAAGAAGTTGTTGAATGAGAGTGGTGGTATTCGACGAAGTGTGTCAGCTTTTTCATTCTGAATGAATAATACCCTGCACATTGTCGGAATTAAAATAATATATTAATAATAGAACAAGAATAGCACACACGGTGATGTGAACCGAAAATGAAAATGGACTCGGTCGGTCTTTCGGTTTCATCACCGAAAAGTCGGTCGGTTTCGGTCGGTTTTTAATATTTAACCGAATAAAAACGAAACCGAAACCGAACATTTTCGGTCGGTTTTTCGGTCGGTTTTCCGACTAAACTAGCCAATTGGTCCACATTATGAAGGGTTCGGCGCGCATGTGTTGGCAAAATGTGACGAGATGAGATCGTGGTGTGGTGTCAAGTGACCCTCCTGCAGTACCTGCGTCTGCTGCGCCACACAAGGTACAGGCCGACATGCATATTTATAACCTGCAGCCGACAATAGCTACACACAGGTACATGTAACAGCTGTTGCTATGATAGGTACAATAAAAAACAGTAGGATAGTAATATACGAGGGCACTGCTGATGTGTAGTCTAGATACCATGTATGATGTAATGATAGATGATAGATACACCTTGCAGCGTACAGCTACGTCGTCACACCATCAAAAACGCTAGGTTGCTGGAGGGGGGGCTGTGAGTATACCCGCCTCTGCCTCCGGCTCACAAGGTCAGAGTCAGCACTGCCGTCTGAACCGGAGATGGTTATCCTTCGCAGTCTCGCGACGCACTGCTGTACCGCTGTACCCTGTGCCCTGTGCGGCTGATGTTGTTGTCGCTGCTGGTGCGGGCTGTGAGCTATGTGCTGTGTGCTGTGTGTCCATATCAATTCATTAGAGAATGCTCCCAGATTCATGGGAACCGGGTACCCGGAGGCGGGTACCCGGAACCGTCGGTACCTGTACCGTCCCGGTTCCATTTTCATTACCCGCGGCACTGGGTATACCGGGTACCCGGGTACCCGTTACTAGTTACGTTCCACGGAGCCCCCGATAGACAGTGCACAGCGCACAATGCACAGCATGCCCTACCTACCTCCACACAACACGCCATACACACACACGAGACCCCCACCAGTTACCAGCGGAATAGAGATGGCTCCCGGATTCGTGGGAACCGGATACCCGGAGGCGGGTACCCGGAACCGTCGGTACCGGTACAGTCTCGGTTTTATTTTTGTTACCCGCTGTACTGGGTATCTCGGGTACCCGGGTTCCCGGGTACCCGGGTACCCGGGTACCCGGGTTATTTCGCATTTTTATTAATTGAGAGAGAAGACATGAAGGCTTGTCCTCCCACCTTCCACCTCACCACGCCTCACCACCCTGCCTGAGGACCGTTCACGCCGCTCAAACACAAGAGTGGAGCAAAATGCACGGGTAAACGTACGGGAACCCGGGTACCCGGGTACCCGGGCCCCCCGGGAGGGCCCGCGGAGGGCCCCCGAAGGGTCGCCGGAGACTAAAAATTTGGACGTATGTGCGTAAATAAATGTACTCAAAATGTGCGTCTCATTCGCTCGTCTTGCAAATGACACACAGACAAGCATAGCCTCTGTATTTGCGACCCTTTCAAGCCTTGTTTTATCCACGGACATACCAAACCGTCATAAATTTGAACTCAGTGCCCTCAAAAAAGAAAGCCACAAACAAATTCAGCAGGAAATTGTCGAATAAATCACAAGAAAAAGGCCTAAAACAAATTTCGCCTGCGGCGAAAATGGACCCAAAAAACATTACGCCTGCGGCGAAAGTAGGCCCCAAAATTTGTATTCGCCTACGGCGAAGTGGCCCCGCACAATTTTTTGGTCTGCGGCCAAAGAGTGTGCGGGGGCCTAAAAACGATGTGCGCAAAGCCGCACATCTACTGTTTGTTTTGTGCGCAAAAACTGATTATTCAGATTTTTGGTGCAATTGCGCCCGTTTCACCAACTAATTCGAACCCTGGTGCCTATATCCAGGGGCGTCCTGAAAAAAGAGAAAACGACACACCACAGCCCCAGAGGTCGGAATAGAAAACCGTTGCAACCGTTGTGATCACATACATGATTTTATATATATATATATTGTGTCCATCCCATTTATTATCTTCGCCCTTCCTTCCTCTCTCCTTGCTAGTCGTAACTCAGATCCGGGGTCACAAAGTAGGCTCTTCTCCCTCCTCCCCCACTACGGTTCTTGCCTTGCTTTTTATCGCGAGAAGATTTCAGCCCTTTCTTCCCTTGTCAACTTTCGTCGAATTGTGCTTACCCACGCTATAACATGCGCTCTCGACAGTTGGTGTCATTTGGGAATACAAATCTCCATACGAGGCGAATCGAACCCCCGACCTCCAACGCTAACAGGCTTCGTGGCTACCAGTTAGACCACCGGGGCGACCGTGGGATAAGAAAATGGGAAAAATAATTATCCTTATTTTCATTTTTATACTTGGTTGTAGTACCCCCCCTAACGAACAAAAAATTATGTGAGATGTCGAAGAATATGTTTTCGACCACCCTCGCTATATCATATGATTTTTTCACGTACCTTATCTATACCCGGTAATCGTACATAGGTACGAGTACCCGCACATAGCGTCGTTCGGTGTACCTGCTGATCCCATTCGGTGATGCCGTGCACGCTGAAGACGCCGTGAAAGTCCTGCAGGAGTTTTTTTCCGTACAGCTTGGGTTTTCGCGGGATTTGTGGAAGCGAAATCTCCACGTGATTTTGGGGCACGGTCACTGGGAACCACGGGAAATGATATATTTCCAGAATAACTGTTTGGATGGGAACGGGATATCAAGATTTCTTGGGGAATTGTTTGGATGGGATCGCGGGAACGATATTTGCACGGGAACGGGAAAAACACTATTTCCCGTGAAATCCTGCGGGGATGTGATCCATACAGTGTGTAACGTCCGTACATACGTGGATACATGGTTATTGTGTTGAGGCATTAGCCTGTTGGACTGCTAGTAAGAAGGTCGAACCTACTATCAACTTCACAAACTAAGCCTTACAAAACTCTCGCTCTCTGATACGACCCGGACATACGGGTCGGCGCGTGTGGTCAGCGTCGCTGTTCCAACGCTTGGGGATCCAGACGTGATTGATTTGCTCAGCTGAAGATGGTGAGCAAAGTGGGAGTGAACAGGTAGAGGCGGTGCGCGTGTCTGCGCTCACAGCTGGAAACAAGCCAAGAGGACGACCCCTTATTCAAAGTCAGAACCATTTTGTTTCAGCAGCAACTCTTATCCTACAGGGTACACGGACATCAACCCTGCGTTTTATTTTAGTTACTTCAACAACTCAATAGTATACCACCACCGGTTTCCGGAGGGATACTGAATGGATGTCCTTCTTCATGTTCCCCAGTGCGTACGTGCTACAACCCCCGCCAGTACTTCGTACCAAGTCATATATACCAGACATGATAGACCTTGTAAACTGCTGTGTGCCATATCTTCCAAGATATTACTATATTGCTATTCTCTTATCCGTGGATACTTATGAACATACTACTGTAATAGCACCAGCGTTAACAGGCACTTTGCAATCAGTTCATCTGCATACAACGCATGCCACGGTATAGAGGTGCACCATTGTTTGTGAGTGTAGTCACTGGAAGAGCTCTATACCACACAAAAAAAAACTGATTTTGGACGAAACCAACAGCGCTACCCGATGATCAATCCCATGGCCTAACGAAAACACACATATGCATATATGTATATATATATTCGCGGACAAAAACAGTGGTTTTCCGACGATTTTGGGTTAAGAAACCCCGCCATTGCGTTATGTTTGGGCCAAACCGTGGCACCTCTATCGTAGCTCGCGTCATATAGACCCCACGTATACAACACGAAAAAAATAGCACACCGCCCGGGAAGATGTTTCGAGATGATTTTCTGCCGAACCAACGTGGCGCACGCGCTCAAAAACGATGGCTTTCAAAAGACCTCAATGAGGGTGCCTTCGTAATTTCCCGCACCTCCCCGCTGTGGAGAAAGTCGCTCTGAACTTTGCCATCAATCGTGTTTGCCCATTCCCAGAACTGATAACAAAATGTCTTACGCTAATTCCAAGTAGTTTGTCCCCAAATTTGTGTGACTAGTTCTCAAGGGGTGAAGAGTACGTGTCGCGTGACACAGCAGACTGACAAGTTTGCAAGAGAGTATGTATCGAAGTACACTACTCCTGCTGCTATAGTACTTCAAATAGGCAACCGCTGTAAGCCCAGAACGGTAGGTGGATGCTCTATGTTATCGTAGGAAGCACCAGCTGGCCACGCGCCTGCAAAACAAGGCAAGGTCTATCCAATTCACAATACGGAGAACCATTCCCGGGATGTGACGGTCATTCTCTCGATAATTATGCATCCTAGCTCACCGTGTGTTTGAAGCGCAGCGTGGCTTTCTTCCGTTGACTTGTATATGCCTTGATATCCTCCGGACTACCCCAACAGCTCTAGTACAGAGGTGGTTAGTCAGGATGTCGTCTAAATTCACGGGGGCGTGGTGTAATATATGCAGGGGAGGAGGTGTGCGTGTGAGCGGTGGGCCTGGTGTTGCAAGCTTGCACCTCCAGTAGACCTCACTACCTTTTCGACAAATGCAATGGTTGAGGTACACTGTGTACGAGACAACGATGATAACGACAGCCAGTCGTTGAAATGGTCTGATCTGATTGGCTAAGGGTTTCCGTTCGGAGTAGGGTTCGTTTCGATTTGTTATGCACGCAATCACCCTTCACAACGTTCTCGAATACGAATATGTGGTACAGTAAGTACCATTCAGCTTGCTATCTTTTTTAACCGTTTCAAACTTCACGGGGCATATTAGAGTTCGGGGTACACCCTTGCAGCCTGTATATGGGACCAATACCTGGCATGCAGCGTATGTTTGAAGACCGGCGTACCACCTACTGTACACGAAAGAACGTAAACACGAAACAAAAGGGCATGCGAAAATACGGAAGGGAAGGGAGTACACCCCAAAGACGCGTAACATAAAAATATACGTTGGTAATCGAACCACTACGTGCAGTATGACGCTTTCCCCGGGGTGTTTCAGAATATCGCGAATAAATCAGCAGAACCACTGCAGTTGTTGTCATTGTGTTAGATTGTGTTAGAGGCATGCTACGGTAGAGCAGCATCTCGTTCATTCTAGGGCTCCTAACTTGAGAAGCTCATTACTCGCCCATAAACGTAGTTTGCCAAATATGTAAAGTGCAACTCGATGAACCATGCCATGGCCTTAAGGTATACAACGGATAATAGCGCCGAACGAAAATGACCTCCCGACGATATTGGGTGAAGGAGCCCTGTCATCCACAAAAAAACAAATATCTAAAAGGAACTCCCTCGATCGTAGCACGGGTCGTTACGTTATACTGAGGTTGCAGTAAACTGCCGATGTGATATTCGCAATGGCCCGAACAGGTCGTGTATGGGATGTAATATCCATTGGACCAAGCGTATTTCGTAGGAGGTATACGGTAGCGTACGTTCGTGCCGGGTGGCTGTTTACCGTTCTTCGGCCTGCCCATACTTGCGGGGGGCGGAGGATTCCCGCCAAGATTTCCAACGGACTACTGAAGTAGCGGCACGCAAAGGGGCGCGGAGCCTCGAGCACCGTAGGGAGAGAACACGGCGCACTCTGCCTGTTGAACCCGTCTGTCACCGCAAGAACCGCGTGGGGTGATGGTTATGGACCCGTGTTACGATAGAGGCAGCACGTTTTTACCGAAACGTTATTTTCAACGATCGAGCTTCTTAACCCAAAAAATCGTCGGACTTTCAGTCTTGTGTTGCAATATTATTCGGGGAATAATTTGGTCATGAGGTTGTTCAGTGGGTAGCACTTTTATTTTCATCCGGAATTCGTTGATTTGGTCAGTAATAGAGCGGTCCTCAAGTGCAGAGATCAGCAAAACCATGGCGCACCTCTACCGTAGCATGCGTCGATGCTCTATACTTTGACCCTCAACGCCAACGAGTGCACCCCCATGAGAGCAACACAGGAATATCACCACAGCATAGAGCGTTTTACGTGGAAACTGGGGAATGGAGATACTGGACATTGTGTGGGTACGCTTGCGCGGTAAGCAAAAAACATGCGGGTGTCGACCTCGGTTGGCCGGGCTGCACACCGGTCAATGGATAACCAAGCCGCGTACTGGGCTACGAAACCGAAAGCAAGATAAACATGCGGGTGTCGACCTCGGTTGGCCGGGCTGCACACCGGTCGATGGAAAACCAAGCCGCGTACTGGGCTACGAAACCGAAAGAAGGAGGCATACTCGCAATAAACGGAAATAAAAAATATAACCAATGCACACCGTAGGAAGGGACGGGCCTCACGTCGGCTGGCGAGAAAGTCAGTGAATGAGGCTCGTAACAGGCAGAAAGCGGCACCTGCGGCGGTTGCGTATACAATGTGCGCACCCTGATTGTACTGGGCAAGAACGAGTATGAGCGTCATGAGCGCGTCCTGTCGAAGGTTCAACAACTTGGCCGTGACGCAGGCTACGATAGAGGCGGACCATGTTGTTTCTGAGCTGCTAACTTGAGAAGCTCCATACGTCGCCGAAACATGGGTATCGGAGGAAAATGACAGTGCTACCCGATGAACCATTCTATGACCTGAGTCTATTAATAGTATGAAGAGTAATACAACACAAGAACGAAAGTCTGACGAGTTTGGGTTAAGGAGTCCGATCATTCCGACAAAAAAGTTAGCCAAAAAGTGCGTGCCTTCGTCGGCTCGCCGGAAACTCGATAGTCGGCAGGGTCACATGCCGCGCTGCTCGGTATCTAGCTTTCTGTTCTGGTTAAAAGAAAACAGCGCATCAAAGCAGCGCTTGTACTCGTACGTACATAGATAGGTGGATTGGCATTCAAGGGGAGGGACGATATGTCAAATATCTCTGTGTGAACTCACGAATTCATAGACGAACACGTAGTGTCGGTGCGCTCCGAGTCGGCTGTGGTGAACACGAGGTTGTTAGTTTCGACGTTGCGTACGCTTCAACAATGTGTACGAAAGAACACCAGCTTAGACGAGTTTTCTGCCAAAAGCTGCAGTAATTAGTCGGATGTATCCTAACAAATACTCGTAGTGTTTGCTCGTAATGATGGAAAATCTACTGCAAACGGACAGCGTGCGGTGATACCAATCGAGTACTGTGAACATACGGGCGAGATATCATCAACGACAATGAACGCATGCTCTACGGTAGAGGTGCACCATGTTTTTTCTGAGCTACTCACTTAAGGAGCGTCATACCTTACCGAAAAAATGGTTTTGGAGGGAAAAAAAAAGTGCTGCCAGATGAGACAAATCATGGCCGAGGTATACGCTGAAACATTATTCGTCAACAAAAACGAAGATTTCGACGAATTTGGGTTATAAAGAGCCCGATCGTCCAGAAAACGATTCAGCCGAAACGTGCTACCTCTACCGTAGCACGCGTCAATGCCACACGGTTTATGTCGTTTGCTACCAATGACAACCAAGCTCTCGCGAACACACATCGTTTAGCACACGCAAGCGCGGAATATCACATACACACAACGGCTCCGGTCCGATTTATCGTATGTATATGCACGTTGATTACATCAATATTCGACAACCGCATCGGTATATTACGGGTAACCATAATAAATAGGACCACGAATGTACAGTAAACCCAGCTACATATATAGGTTTTTGTGTGAACCCAAGGTCCCTATTGCTATGCTCCCCCGCAACAGTGTACAGTATATCGATGTCTACTACCATTTGTAACTGCCGTGCATCTACAACTGAGGAACACTACCCCTATAACATCGGAAAATATTTGACTGGAATGCTTTTACATTGGCCTCCATTGTGGCACACCCACTAATAGGCCACCCTGTTTCACTCTATTGTGCTTCTTTCGATTTATTGTAAGTCATATCTTATATTTCGGCCTCCGGTGGACGGGGGAAAATAAAGCTTATACCCCCTGTCGGCTTCTGCACGCCTTGCCAAGAAACCGAAAACCGTTCGGTGCCCACCCCTACCGCCGCACGGGCCATCAAACTGACACTCAACCCGGCGCACAATCATATTCCATGGCCTACAAACAACCGGTCGGTGCTATATACGGTAGAGCGAGAGTACCTCCCATGTTCGCTCCCTTGTATATGCTACTCGGGCGAGTGGCTCTGTTACGCCACTAAACGTGGGACTCTGCCCACGAACATTTGTTTTGGTTTGCAGAGAGAGGAGGAAAGGAGCCCTATAACGGTGAATACATCGCAAAAACAGAACGCCTTTGGAGGTTTCACAGACGGCCCAAGAAATAATTTGGTCACTCGGCCGAGTACGTAGGTGTCGTTATCAGCCGATAATCGAGGGCTTTGAAATCGACCCACATGCCGTAGCGCCAGGCTTGGAGGCAACAAAGGAGAAAGTATACCTGAGAACCGAACGATTAGCCTGCACATAAAGTCGCTCAGGCGAGAATGCCCATGAGTCAATAATAGTTTGGCCGACAACCGGACTATTTCGTGTATACCCTAGGACTCCTTTGACAAAAGGCGTCTACACATATCTTCGAATGACATCGTTCGTGCAGCCCACAATCAATGTACACGTCCACTCTAATCCTGCAGCCGAACAATTTCACGAGCGGAACTGGCCATACGGACCGGGAGGTGTTCAGGCAAGGAGCTTAGTCGGTCATACAATATTTCTAGTTAAAACAAGTGCAACCCCTTCCGTGGAATGAGTCGTTACGGAAACAGCGACATTTGGCGCCAACACGCACGCACAGCAAAGGCGAGCATACTTCCGAGCATACTTCCTACTACGGGAGCCGCTGAGAGGAGTGACAGCACCCTTGCGAAGCTGTGTCATCAGACGCATTCTATGATAGAGGTGAACCATGTTGCCTTGGAAGGGTGGTTACTTGAAGAGCTCTATACCTCACCCCAAACTGATCATTAAGGGAGGAAAGTAAACGTGCTATCTGATTGAAAATTCGATGGCCGAAGCAAACAAGGAACAATATTGCAACAAAATAATGATCAAAGTCCGCCGATTTTGGGTTAAGGAGCATTACTATCATTCGGAAATAAATTAACCCACAAGTGCTATCTCTATCGTAGCACGCATCATCATCCTGTGCAGCAACATCACCTAGTACCACCGGGCTTCCACGACGCACGTGTACCCACGAGGGAGAAATCAAGAAAAAGCTGTTGTGTTTGTTGTTTCGCTAGGAATAGCAGCACCTCACGCCCGCTTCGGCCGTCGTAGCACCTACGTTTTATGAGTCTCCCAAATTGAGGAGCGATACACTTTTTTTTACAAGCAAGCCAACTTAGAAAACGAGATTTTGAGGAAAGTTAAACGTGCAACCTCATGAACAACCCCAAAGCCTACGTATCTCATTAAAACCTGTTGGAAAACCCTAAAATGGTGTTCCCTCGCAGAATTGGGGTAAGGAGCCCGACGAGTGAGAAGATATTCCGGCAAAAAGAAACAAGTCCGCCTCAAAGGTCGCCATGACTAGTTATACTCACTCCAAAGACGATAGGCTACCCAGGCTACACTCAACAGTTAGAGCCCCATCCTTCCCTCAATGAAATGCAACGATTTACAATACTGCCAGTAGCAACTACGGTGGTGCTACTGAAAGTAGATGAAGTATCGGCCAGCTAGCCAGCCTGCCCTTGTACTTGATATACCCCTTGCCACTCGTGAGGGGCGGTTTCTCATGCAGGAACAAGGAAGATACTCTGGGTATAGAACATTGGCCTTGAAAGGAACGACTCCCTCCGTTGTAACCCGGTCTGCTCAGATACCAACAGCAGAAAAAAAGAGATATTATGGAAAACATAACTAAAAAACAAACAGGAAGGGACAACCTCCTCTCTCCGTTTCAACCAATCTAGTCCCAAAGCACCAACCGACGCCCTAATGCCCTGTAAGGGTAGGACGTGACGTTTCCGACCACTCTGATTCGAGGAGCGCCTTACATGGTAGCAAGTAAAAATCTTTTTTTTGAACATTCGTCACTGCGTGATGGCTCCTCTCCCGACGAGCAATCCCATTGCATACATATGTGGAAAAACGAATACACAATGCACCGCGAAACGGGACATGTACAGGGTGGTCCTTCAGCTAAGGGCTATCATCCTAACAGTCGTTCGGAAAACGTCCAACTCACAAAAACGTCCTACTGCATCTGTCGTAGCAACGCCGCGAGCCTCAGATTAGGCGATAGAAGTCGAGCCGTCAGCGAGCTCGGCAGCAGGGATGCTACTGCTACTGCTGCTGACGCTGACCCTTTCTTCCACCCAGTCGTGGCCGCACGCTAGTTCGTTAAGCCAACAGCCGTCGGCGTCCAACTTGCACATCGAGTAATTCACAAATTGGTCGTTCTCCAGGCACTCCTTCTCGGAGATATCGTTCAAGCAGCAAACATCAGCCACGTTGCTCAGGCAGTGTTTCGAAGAACTATTGGGGGCGTCCGCCGTGGCTGCATCGGAGCATCGGCCAAACTCGGCTCTGCTCCCCTCCGGGACAGAAGAGCAACTGGTGCACGTCTCGTCCTCTTGGCAGGCGGTGATTTCCGCTCCACACACGACGGCGAGATCGTCCGAGGCGTACCCGTGCGCATTGGCTGCGTGGGCGAGCGTAGTAGTCGTAGTAGTAGTCGTCGTCGCGGCTAGGAGAAGAGGTACCCCCGAGGACATGACGCGAACGAACCCGGCCACCATCGTGATAAGGTATGTTACTAGTGTCGTGGAGGCGTGTACGGGGGGGGGGGTATGGCCTGACGCGAACGAAGGCAGCAGAACAAGAGACAGAGGGAGGGGGCATACCAAGTAAGTAGTTGGTCGGAGGGTGATAGCTAGACACAAATCAGGGAACTGCGACTGTACGAGTAGATACCAGAACACAGTCCGCAAAACAGTTTTCGGGGCTATTCGTTTGTTTTCGATATGCGTGGGGTAATCCTACTTGTACATGATGCGCACAGAGTAGCTATACCTGCTGCTTACGAAGAGGATAGACTCCCCTGATTGCTACCATGGTGAACAGGGCGATATGAAAAGAGTGGTTTTACTTTGTTGAAACGCCTGGTTTGAGTTATAGAGGTGTATAACAGCTCCTCAATGGCGAAGTGTCGGATTGAGTTGGGTTCAGATGCATTCTGCGACGGAGGTGGCGAAGCTTGGCCAAGGTATGGTTTTTACACACAGGGGGGGGGTTAAGGAACTACCCAACACTAGAAAACAGACCGATTTTAACGGTTTGATTCGTCGTATGTATATACGTAGGACACGGACTTTCATTTTTCCTCAAAAACTCAAGAAGGAACACCACGATGAGGTACTTGACGCGACCGTCCGACGCCTCCTCTCTGTGGGGGCAGCACATTGGATGACTAATGAGCGGCTCACTCGTTGGGCGATGGTTGGGACGATGCCTAGTGGGGAGAAACCGGGGATAAAGCCGGTCAGAAACGCACTTGGCCCAATCCTTACCAGACGACCTCAACGGTGTCTCAAGACCTCGAGGGGTTCACGGAAACCTCCGTTTTTCTGTTCGGAGTAAATACGGAGTGTTGTAGACGAGGACGACTTAGGCGAGAGGGAAGTGGAATCGGGGGGTTGTCAAAACGGCGGACTGTTTCATGGGGAGGTTAGACTGGGGCGGCGCGTAGAAGGACTGGGTACGCCACACGGTATAAGACGCCAGAGCGGAAAAGAGGCGGAGGGGGGTGATAGGGGGGCAGCCGTACTGACACAGCTGTCCATGAGTGCAAAAACATAACTGTAGATCGTGCGGCAGGGTACAGGCTCGACTAATGTGTGGAACATTGTTTGCTATACGGGTAGCCCTGACTTACATAGTTTTGTGTTTGTTCGGTTTGGGTGGTTTCGTGGTGGGGCGCGACATCGGCGGTATCAGCACTTGGCACCGCTATTGACGACAGTAAGCTGGAGATGGCAGATGTGGTGGCACGGTCCTTGGGACGGTTTTGAAGCAAAGACTGGAACCCATATTTCTATCACCGAATTGAATGCGATTTTTGTTTGTTTTTCTCGTATTTCTTATTTTGCTTGTTTTGCTCGTTTCTCTCTTTAGTTCGGTATCATATGTGTTTTTCATTGCTGTGTCGGTAGCTTCTTTGCAGATGTCGGTTCGTTCGTCCATAATATATATGCTCCTCTTCAGCACATACCTCGTACGTACATGTTTCGTTTCGCCGCCTCTTCCCTATCATTTCTCAGCAAAAATCTGTGTCAATCCATAGTTAGTTTCGTTTGTTATATTAAATTGTAATCCTGTATATTGTATGGACTTACATAGTTTCATGATGCTCGATATATGGTTAAACGTATGCAGGATGTATTGCTGCAGTCTTGGAATCACAGGGTCCAGTCAGTTTAAGAGGCATCTTGTGTTTTATGAACAGTCTGACGACGAGAGACAGGAAGGGTAGAGCTGGGGAAACAGTGAGAATGTAGACCTTTTGCTTCGAGGTGTCAAAAGCCTTTTCTGCTCTCACTAATCGCCCGCTAGATGGGTAGCTAGAAGAGTCCGAGAGGGGAACTTTCCTTTGTTGCTTACTCGTGGCTATTCCTCAGCTGTCGCCTTTCCTGTCCAAGGGGTACTACGGATCTTGTGCAGTCGTATTACACCTTGATACATGTACAGACAGTAGGTGGTCCCTTTTGCTCGCCATACGTGGTCGTAGTGCGTTCGGGATTATTAAGTCTCTCGTGTATCGATGTCCCGTATCAGAGTTGGTACCCGTCTAAAACGCTATTATTAGGAGGGGACAAGAGTGGTGGCCAGAAATATCAGCTCTCTTAAACAAACAAACGTTATAGTACCACTTCGACGCGTGCTATAAA
This sequence comes from Saccharina japonica, assembly GCA_008828725.1. Lineage (NCBI taxonomy): Eukaryota > Phaeophyceae > Laminariales > Laminariaceae > Saccharina > Saccharina japonica. Next base: position 19,266 of record MEHQ01003280.1, read on the forward strand.
TATATACGTACGATAAAGATACGAGCGCACTTTTTGACTGAAAGGTTTTATGAACGATCGAGCTGCTTAACCCATTCAGAACTGGAAAACCTGATCCCACACTAATTTCAAGTATTTTGTCCCCCAAAACGGGGGACCAGTTCTTAGAAGGTTAAAGCAAAATAGTCGGACTTCCAGTCCTCTTGTGTTGCAATATTTTCATCAGTAGATTCAGATAACGGGGTTGTTCATAGGGTAACACTTTAATGTTCTTCCAAATATTATTTTTCGTTGACGTACGGAGCTCCTTAAGCGAGGAGCTCAGAAAAGAAAGGAGGCACCTCTCTATCGTAGAGGCTGTTTGTGCTTCCCGACTAGAAGTTCGCCACCCGTCGCGTGCTAAGATAGAGCTATAATAGCACTTTTGGGCTGGATGTTTTTTTAATGGTCCGGCTCTTCAACCCCTATTCGTCAGACATTAACTGTTGTTGTGATGCAATATTGTGTATTGCATACTTAGGCTACTATGGTATTGTTCATCAGGTAGCACTTTTAATTTCCCTCCAAAAAGTCATTGTTTGGGCGAGGTATAGATCTCCTCGAGTAACCACCTCTACCGCCGTAGCATGCGTCACCCAAAGATCAAGGCAGTGCAAAAGCAGCGCCTACGGACAAAAAAAAACATATTTTAGTGTCCGTACCGAAATACTTGACGTATCGTTTTGGCGTTAATAGTGCGCGGCGTACGTACATATGATACGTACGTATCGTTCTCGTTTGCGGTGCCAAGGGCATAATACATGATCGTACATTTTTCCGGACCACCAAAAAAAGCAACAAGATGACGGCGTATTGTGTATTGTGCCTGCTGCCACCATGTCAGGGGTCAGATAGTGGCGAGACACCCCTTTATGTTGGATTTTCTAACCTTGGAAACATGCTTAGTGGATCTCATTTGGTCTCCATATATATGAGGGCTAAACCCATTTTCTTTCGTAGGCACCATTAGGTCGCCCCGGTGGGCTAGCAGGTAACCACGAAGCCTGATAGCGTCAAGGTCGCGAGTTCGAGCCCCCCCGAGTGCATGTTGGTAGGGACTTTTTCTCGCTAAAAAATATCTTGACTAGCGGAAAGCGCGAAAGCGTGAGTTAGCAAAATTCGATGAAAATCGACGAGCGTTGGGACGGCTGAACCCTCTGCGCGATAAAAATGCAAAGCAATAAACCGTAGTGGGGGAGGAGGGAGAGGAGCCTACTTTGTGACCCCGGATCTGAGTTACGACTAGGGAGGGAGAAAGACAGAAGTGCGAAGATAATAAATGGGATGGGAAAAAAAAAAAAAAAAACTGTTGCTGATAGCATTATCAACGAGCCACAAAGCGGTACGCGTACCACCACGTTTGGTATTTTTTAATATATCGTTTTTTACGTAAAAGGCACTACGAGTACCTGTTGTACCTATATACAAAGAAAGTCAAAATACTTGTTTTGAAGCTGGATGACTGTCTGCTTACGCTCCGCCCACCACGTATGTATTGCAGCTTTGCTTATTCGTTTTGCACTGCCTGTGAAGCAAAGAGGTCTCCAGTTTCGAAAATCGTAATTTCGAACTTCGACGATCGGCGTGCGACCGACAAACGGTTAGTTTCCGGTGAAACTCTAGCATTCAGCACCACAACGTTGCGACAAGTTTCTTTGGGTTCGTCCGGCCGCTGTACGTGGCGGAATCAAATCATCTACGAGTCATCCCACCAAATAACCCGCACTTTACTCTTTACCGTGTTCTGTATCCGACTTTCCATTCCTTAGGGCCGTTTATATCGGAGCCATGAAATAATTAAAAACCCCAATTTTGTTTTCGTGGTATTTTGTTTTTACCATTTTCCTATTTTTGTTTCACATTTATTGGAACGCGTGCCTTCCAATAATCATGTTTCCCTCGGAAGAATTTCCCTAAAAAGAAAAGAAATATATATGTTTATCTTGCTCTTCTTTATTTGAAATTATGGAGAAAATTGCTCGACGATAAGAATGACCTTGAGTATGCTCTGTTTTCTGATTAGAGATGGGCACCGGATGGCATATTCGAAAAACCGAAAACCGGATAGGAGGCGTTATTCTCAAAAACAAAAAACCGGTTTAATCGGGTTTTTTCAGCCGGTTTTAACAGGTTAACCGAAAACCGGTTTAACCTGTTTGGATGCGGTAAAGCATCCATAATATTGAAAACCACAGGTGGTTTCTCTTTGATTTGCACCCCTTATTGCGCACTCCCCAAGTGTGAAGGTAAGACCCTCATCATAGGACACAGGAATGCCGATGCTGGCCAGGGCACGCTTCTCCCTATCGATAGTAAAGTTCTTCGTGTTGCTTATCTCATGGTAGAGCTTGATAGGGTGCGAGAACGGAGTACGAAGGTAGGGCTCAGCCAAGTACCAGCCTGATCCCATCTTCATACATACGATCTACGGAGACGTTTCCGTATCTAGAACGTCACACGCCACGCGATCTTACACGTTCGTACGCATTTGTCTATCTATACTCACTCGTAGTAATACGTATTGCACCTCCCTCAAAGCTACGTGATACCATCACATTAGCCCACCCTGAATAGTCGTACATGCAGATCCCACGACGATCAAATGATCATATCATCCCAGAAATCGGAAAGGGGGTCGAAGGCGCGGCTATTCGAAACAATTAAGTGAGGACACAAATCTTCACCACCTCGTAATGAGGCTTCAACGCCTTACGCGTGAGACAAGCATGCCATACGAGAATAAAAGGCTTCGATATGCCAACATCAAGCCGGTTACGATGAAGACGAAAGCCATGTAAGCTAACCGTGGCGTGAAAATGAAACTAAACGAAATCTTAAAGACGGAAGCTGGAAGGGAAAGACAATAAAGCGAAAACAATGCACGCTGCGATGGAAAAAGCCAAGGGACTTGAAGTGGCTACGTAGCGTGGAGCCAGTGGTTGGGAAACTGAATAACAACAACAGAACAGATGCCCCATCAAACAAGTGCGTTAATAGTGGTTATGTTCTCAACTGTGCCTCTTCGATGGAATAGTGATGTCGACCAACCAGATGTTTATATATTGTTTTACCTGGTACTATTTCTTGGAAAAGCGTCACGTCGATTGTTAGCGAAACCACTACAACGAGACCCGCACACTGCATGCTCCCGAAACTGCACAGTTCACCATCAGGGTTATAGCGTCGTGCGACGAGTACAAGCAACAGTCGCCCTCGCGTTAGTCTACCTGACCCGACTCAAACTTTATGCAAAATAAACAATATCCTGACCCGCATACTGTAAACGAAGGCACGAGCCGGTGGATATACGAAGGGTTGTACAAGGGGGAAAGCACCTGTGAACAAGACTTTTGTCTAGAACGCCGTTGAGTGTGAACGCTCCCACCAGTTGAACTGGAAAGTTACTGTCAAAAATAAAATTAAAAACAAAATACATTTCGAAAATGCTCCACCCGTTTAAATACTCAACACAAAGATTGGCTCGTCTGGGGTCCCAACCGGCAAATATTGGCTCGTCTGAGCTACTGCTGTCGTCGTTTGCCGCAGCCACGTCATCGACTACAACCACCCCTTGGCTCATGTTGGAGTTGTGCTAATTAAAAAAAAGTTGACTTATTGTTTTCTGGGATCACAACGGTCCGGTTCTTCCCTCCAATATAGGGGGGGGGGGTTGTGGGGTATCTGGGATTCAGATCCGCGCATACCCTTGATTGATAGCGTTTCCGTTCCCCTTGCGCCATTTTTATTATTCGGTTTCATTTCAGAACTCGATATGTTGTTATATTAACAATACTAGCGTATCATTCCTCTCTTTCTGGTACGACTGGCTTGACAATTGTGACGTTGTCTTATCGTACCCGGTACGTTCGCTTTTCACTTGATCTACCCATTCAGGCCACCTCTCATGGCGCATGTTTGAGGGACAGTTTTCCAAACCAATCGTCACCCTTATTATATGGGACCGAAAGTCGTCATTTGGGATGTTGTAATGGTTTGTTAATGTAACTCTCGGGACGGCCTCCACTCGGAAATGGGGCCCTATTTTCTAGTTTCGATTAACATCGCGATCGAAACTGGTGCCCGGATTTGCATCGTCGTTAGTGTCAACACATCGTAGGAGGCAAGAAGCGTTACAGTGCATCTATCCGTCAACTAAGCAACCGGACCTAAGCTGCTTGCTGTGCCCCTCTACCCACCCCCGCCCGCCTGACAGGCATCACCACGAGCCGATGGGATCAGTTTATAATTAATTGTGTCTGCTACAAGACCCTTGCCACTCCCCTCTCGCCACTTCGATGTCGCTCAATCTCAACTTGTCTCGTTGAGGATGGGAGGGTATAGTCGCGGTCTGATGAACGAGATGGTCAACGCAGACAGCGAGGACAAATATACGAGTTCCAAAGACAGCTCTCCTACTAACTACGTGTAATGTTTCCCTCGGATTTTGTTTTCGTGGTATTTTGTTTTTACCATTTTCCTATTTTTGTTTCACATTTATTGGAACGCGTGCCTTCCAATAATCATGTTTCCCTCGGAAGAATTTCCCTAAAAAGAAAAGAAATATATATGTTTATCTTGCTCTTCTTTATTTGAAATTATGGAGAAAATTGCTCGACGATAAGAATGACCTTGAGTATGCTCTGTTTTCTGATTAGAGATGGGCACCGGATGGCATATTCGAAAAACCGAAAACCGGATAGGAGGCGTTATTCTCAAAAACAAAAAACCGGTTTAATCGGGTTTTTTCAGCCGGTTTTAACAGGTTAACCGAAAACCGGTTTAACCTGTTTGGATGCGGTAAAGCATCCATAATATTGAAAACCACAGGTGGTTTCTCTTTGATTTGCACCCCTTATTGCGCACTCCCCAAGTGTGAAGGTAAGACCCTCATCATAGGACACAGGAATGCCGATGCTGGCCAGGGCACGCTTCTCCCTATCGATAGTAAAGTTCTTCGTGTTGCTTATCTCATGGTAGAGCTTGATAGGGTGCGAGAACGGAGTACGAAGGTAGGGCTCAGCCAAGTACCAGCCTGATCCCATCTTCATACATACGATCTACGGAGACGTTTCCGTATCTAGAACGTCACACGCCACGCGATCTTACACGTTCGTACGCATTTGTCTATCTATACTCACTCGTAGTAATACGTATTGCACCTCCCTCAAAGCTACGTGATACCATCACATTAGCCCACCCTGAATAGTCGTACATGCAGATCCCACGACGATCAAATGATCATACGATCATCCCAGAAATCGGAAAGGGGGTCGAAGGCGCGGCTATTCGAAACAATTAAGTGAGGACACAAATCTTCACCACCTCGTAATGAGGCTTCAACGCCTTACGCGTGAGACAAGCATGCCATACGAGAATAAAAGGCTTCGATATGCCAACATCAAGCCGGTTACGATGAAGACGAAAGCCATGTAAGCTAACCGTGGCGTGAAAATGAAACTAAACGAAATCTTAAAGACGGAAGCTGGAAGGGAAAGACAATAAAGCGAAAACAATGCACGCTGCGATGGAAAAAGCCAAGGGACTTGAAGTGGCTACGTAGCGTGGAGCCAGTGGTTGGGAAACTGAATAACAACAACAGAACAGATGCCCCATCAAACAAGTGCGTTAATAGTGGTTATGTTCTCAACTGTGCCTCTTCGATGGAATAGTGATGTCGACCAACCAGATGTTTATATATTGTTTTACCTGGTACTATTTCTTGGAAAAGCGTCACGTCGATTGTTAGCGAAACCACTACAACGAGACCCGCACACTGCATGCTCCCGAAACTGCACAGTTCACCATCAGGGTTATAGCGTCGTGCGACGAGTACAAGCAACAGTCGCCCTCGCGTTAGTCTACCTGACCCGACTCAAACTTTATGCAAAATAAACAATATCCTGACCCGCATACTGTAAACGAAGGCACGAGCCGGTGGATATACGAAGGGTTGTACAAGGGGGAAAGCACCTGTGAACAAGACTTTTGTCTAGAACGCCGTTGAGTGTGAACGCTCCCACCAGTTGAACTGGAAAGTTACTGTCAAAAATAAAATTAAAAACAAAATACATTTCGAAAATGCTCCACCCGTTTAAATACTCAACACAAAGATTGGCTCGTCTGGGGTCCCAACCGGCAAATATTGGCTCGTCTGAGCTACTGCTGTCGTCGTTTGCCGCAGCCACGTCATCGACTACAACCACCCCTTGGCTCATGTTGGAGTTGTGGTGTGTTGGACTTGCGAGCAGAGATGGGTGGTGTGTGTTTGGTGTGTGCGAGTGTTGGGTAGTGTTGGGTGTGCGGGGAGAGGGGGGGGGGTTGTGCCGCAGTGAATCCACCGAATTTAGGCTACCACCCTCTCTCTCCCCACGCCCACGTATGGTCGCCGTGTTTATTGCTGCAGTAGTTGCTACGTTCTAGAGAAGGTACAATAGACGTCGGATCAACCAGCGTTGACGTTGTCACGTTCACTGGCACGTTTTAGTGTCGATGGGTTATCCGGTTTTCTGGTTTAACCGGTTAACCGGTTAAACCGGTGTTTTTATCCGGTTTAACCGGTTAACCGGTTAACCGGACCTCAAAAACCGCCGGATTTTATATCGAAAAAACGACTAATCACACCCGCCTGATGGGTTTCCAAAAACCGCGGTTAACCGGTTTTTTCTCTATCCAGTGCCCATCTCTATTTCTGATACAAGCAAATTTCGTCTTCGGTGTGTGTGTGTTTTCTGTAAAATGTTATATTCATGTCAACACAACGACGTCATCTGGACACTCAGTGTGTTATATTCATATCAACACAACGACATTATATGGACACTCAGAGTGCTACGGTAGGGGGGTCGCTTTTAAGTCCATTATTTTCAGCGGATGAGAGCCACTCCGCCGTGTGACCACCACATTTCTTCGCGACTTTTTAAGTCTTAACGCTTTACGTTATCGAGATGTGCACCACCATGGTATGCTTGCTACTCTGCGACGACAGCATATGTCTGCGTTCAGGTTTGAGTGGGGTACAGAGCCACTCGCCCGAGTGGAGTAAACGTGGTAGTGAAAATCAGGCTACCCCCCCTACCGCAGCACCAGCAGTCCGTACCGATTACTTATCCTAGAGATAAACAAAACACTGATGATGATGTTGTCACAAACTGAGACAGAGGAACAAAACAAACGAGTCGGAAAGGGTGAAAGGGGAAGCAGGTGAAATGCTAACAACGTATGACATCATGCCAGGTTAGTGCGAGAGCGCAAAAAAGTCAATGTCATGATGAGGTGCTCTGGAGCTACAAGTATATACGTACGACGTAATGGTTGTGAGTTGTAAGACAACCGTACACGTCCAAAGCCTTCTGCCATCTTTATAAATGGTTCGTGTACTGGAGATTCCTTGATAACCTTTAAGGTAGGCAGTAGCGTGGAGGCTTCGTAAGCCCATAGAAAGGTTCTGAGCATCAACATAGAACCCGTCGAATTAGCTTATACCGGTATATAATAGTCAGGAATTTTGAATTTTCAAATTAATACATTTCGTTTCAGAACGCACTTGTTCGTGTGCCGTATGTCACCCCTACGAGTAGGCTGCTATCATGCTATCATTGGTACGTACGTACGTAGCAGGGTATGGTATGAATAAAACAATATAACGACAAAAGAAAAGGTCAGGTCTGGGGTCGGCGAAATCTTCGAAACTCATATTTTATGATATCTACGGTAGTATATGTACGTGCTGCTGGATTTTGTGGGTGTGACCTCACCAAGGATTTATATTTCCGAACAAACATTGACCGCTGCAGTGGAAGTGAGGGAGATTGCTAAGTAATACCTACCTGTAGTATATATGTCATATAGATGACATGCCATATACCTCGTATATATGATATTATATACGTACTCGTATGATACATAAAAGGGTTTTGCGTCACTCAAATTCGGACGCAATTGTTTTTGAGTTTTAATCGCAGAGTGAGTATAGTGCGGATAGCACCCCCCCTAAGGCGGTTCCTTTCATACACGAATACACCGTATATACGATTTTCTTCTATTGATACAAGGGCGTAAAAAAAAAAGAGAAAACGACACCACACTCGTAGGAAGGTCAGAATGTTTTCTAGTTTCGATTAACATCGCGATCGAAACTGGTGCCCGGATTTGCATCGTCGTTAGTGTCAACACATCGTAGGAGGCAAGAAGCGTTACAGTGCATCTATCCGTCAACTAAGCAACCGGACCTAAGCTGCTTGCTGTGCCCCTCTACCCACCCCCGCCCGCCTGACAGGCATCACCACGAGCCGATGGGATCAGTTTATAATTAATTGTGTCTGCTACAAGACCCTTGCCACTCCCCTCTCGCCACTTCGATGTCGCTCAATCTCAACTTGTCTCGTTGAGGATGGGAGGGTATAGTCGCGGTCTGATGAACGAGATGGTCAACGCAGACAGCGAGGACAAATATACGAGTTCCAAAGACAGCTCTCCTACTAACTACGTGTAATGTTTCCCTCGGCGCGAGTACCAGATACCATGCTTCTGTGTGGTGGGCTGAGATACTCCGGATCGACGAGCCCCGGATAGTCTACATATAGCAGGGAGGCAGGGAACACCTCTCTTCGTCCCGTTGTTGAATATATATATATATATATATATATATGAGAACATAGCCCACCAGCATTCCGAAAAAAAAGGGTCACAATAAGGTTGTCGGTCGATATTGTGCGTCTGTTCTTTTTTAGGCTGGAGAAATTCATCAAGTTTTCGACTGTCTTTGAGATTTTGTGTTTGTGTTTTCCCTGGTCGGTGTAATCAGAAGAATTTGTACTCGTACCTTTCCCCAGTTGTAGGAAACAGTGTACGGACGAACGGAGGGAAGAAAGCGCGGCTTAATGTGACAAGACAACACAAAACTTTACACGCGATCGAAGTACATCACGCTCCGCTTGCAAATATAATATTTATGACATGTATGTGTTTCGAATAAATGGTCGACCTCATCTCGACCTGACAGATATTTTTAATATATGATGTACACTACATGTACTACTTCGAAACATACGAACGAGTAGACAGAGAAGAGAGTAGTAATATGATTACATAAATATAAAAGAAAATTATTAAGAAAAAACAGCTGTGATATCGAGGATTTCGTCGAAACTCATATTTGCTACCAGGTACGTAGCTGGGTGTGATACTTCGATCGCGCGTACGTACGGGTTTTATACATTTATGTCCTCATGCAGGACGTACATCCCGAATGAGGAGGACGCACTCTGAGGCTTTAGAATTCAGGGAGCGTGTGTCCATTTGTGAGGCGGGGGGGCGGGATGGTTTGCACCCAACTTTGCTACTAATATTACATAGTCTGGAATAAACATACTATATACTTGTGACATACTGTATATGACGACGACAGTGTATATCACACCCCCTGGGGTGAATTTCAAAGCCAATTTTCTCCATAATCAGGGGGGGGCACAGACGACGAAAAAGGAGGCTTTTGGAGCATCTCGTCGAGATCTTTCCATATACGGGTCGCTCGGGGCTAGCGCTCGACCGGTCATCGAGCAATTCAGCGTTGAAATTCGTCCGATGGGGTGTGGTATACAGTGTCATATACGGTAAACAAACGTGAATCTTGGCACGAGTGTGTGTGCGTGTTCTTCACATTAAACCTTCCTTTCTACCCATCGACATCCAGCACACCCAGTGTCCGTGCCGATTCTTCATCCTAAAAAGGTACCAGTTCTGTGGTCACAAAAACTACGACACACACAGAGATACTACGCTCAGTGCAGTAAGCAGAGCAGACAATGCAATGCCATATACGACAGGCAAGACCTACCCTGCTAGCAATCCAGGTGCATGCAAGATAAAACAAGAGAAAAAAGAAAAAAGCGAAAAGGAAAAAAGAATAAAAAGTAAATATACTGAAGCTAATCAACAATCAAGCAACCAAACAAAAAGCATGACAAAATAAAAAGAAAGAAAGTGTCGTGCTTCTCCCAGAGGAGATGCGACATCCAATAAATGAGCATGTAGGAAGCAGAAAGGTATACGTAAATATAGATATCATACGTAAATCAAATATATTGAACGGGATGGGTAAACGGAAGAACATAGCAGTGGCCTGCTCTTTCAGCCCGTTGCCATTTTTTTTCGTTTTCGGTACCCTTCGCTCTCCGCTGCCCCTCCTTCCAGCGAATATTCCTAGGGTTCGGGTTGATTCATAGCTCTCGAGTAGACTGAACCAGGCGTTGTATATTTTGTTGCATACGTACATAATACGTATAATTTTGGTTGTATCATTAATCCCATTCATTGGCCGGTCGCCCCGGTGGTCTAACTGGTAGCCACGAAGCCTGTAGGGCCGGGTGTCGAGGGTTCGATTCTCCCCATAGAGGTTTTTATTCTCAAATGACACCGACTGTCGAGAGCGCATATTATAGCGTGGGTAAGCAAAATTCGACGGAAGTTGACGAGGGAAGAAAGTGCTGATTTTTTCTTGCGATAAAAACCAAGGCAAGAACCGTAGTGGGGGAGGAGGGAGAGGAGCCTACTTTGTGACTCCGGATCTGAGTTACGACTACGAGGGAGGGAGAAAGACGGAAGTGCGAAGATAATTAATGGGATGGACAATATATATATATATATATATCTTCGTCCTTCGTTTCTCTCTCCCTCTTGGAGGGTCGTAACTCAGATCCGGGGTCACATAATTATGTAGGCTCTTCTCACCCCTCCCCGCTACGTACGGTACGTGCCTTGCATTCTTATCGCGAGAAGGTTTTAGAGCTTTCTCCCCCCGTCGACTGGCGTCGAAGTCCATATAGCTTATACGGTACTAATTCCAGTATGTCTACGAGTACGCTACTCTACCGGCCCTCTCGCAAGAAAGTGCCCCGCACGAAACTCGGCCTAAACATTACGGGGAAATAAGAAAGTCGACAGCTATTATACTGAAGTTAGTGTCGGACACACCCCTTTCTCAACTAAGAAAGTCAGCCTAAGCCCGATTTCTGGTTTCTCATGAGCGGGCCGGTACTGTATGCGTGTGGCTTTCCTTGTCTACTCTACTATATCCATCAATATATTGATATTCATAGCACGTTGCGCGACCATGAAATTAAATTTTAGTGCACCCCCTTATTATGTGCGATGCACAGAGGCAAAGCCCTGTGTGGTTGTTTGCCTTTGTTCGCTCGTGTTGGAGCTCTGTATCATGCGGGATCGCACCTCTTTCCTTTGCCCACCAATACATACCACGGCCTTGTGTCTACTTTAATGAGCGAGGGTTGTCAGACACCAGTCTTTGCATACTCTGTACTCATCACATAAAATGGTACACCAGTACAGAAGTTACTGTAGCTGATCTAGGGACAGCAATCATCCAAGAAAAAGTACATTTTCAAAGACCAGGCTGGGATTGTTGAACGAAATACATGTGAAGTTGGAATCCAGAAAAACAGAACAACAGCTCAAACCATGGCAAAAAATTGAGAAACAGGAAATGTTTTCAGAAACCCTGTATGCGACAAACGACAGACAAAATGAACTCCATCGGTGGTAAATATTGCGACTCGTGCTGCTGCTGGGCAACACGTACTATACCGGCCCTATCACAAGAAACCTGAAATCGGGCTGAGGCTTATTTCCCTATTCTTGGCGCGCGTGAAGGCACACTTTCTGATTTTGCGCTTTCTTATTTCGGCCCCGGAGAAGACGTTTTCCCTACAGAGTACGTAGTGCTGCACAATGAATGATGGCTTGAACCCAGGCATGCCACAGGAAGGGATCACTTTATTTTAGCCTATTAAGCACTGACTAGGCTGAGAGCTTTTCTGTTTTTTTCCTTGCGTCGGGCGGACTTTCGTGTGAGTTTCTTTGCAATGAGCGGGCCGGGCCGGCTGTATTCGCATACGTGTGCTTGCTACGTGCTACGCACCCTGTATAATGGGCTTAAGAAAGCTATGAGCTACGTTTGTTAGTATTACTACTGTATAGGCTAGTCGTGCAAATGTGCACACGATTCACGTCTTCACATGCCCAGTACTGGTACCGGCGGCACACACCGTCGACCAGGGATGGGCTTGAGAAAGCTTTCAGTTATATACGTACGTACGTCATTGCTGTTCGATCTTCGTCATGACTCGTGGCGGGTACGGCAGGGTGCGGCTTTACCGCCTGCGACGTTCTTCGCATGCTTTGTTTTTGATTGCGGAGCACAGGAGGGTACCTCCTCACCAAAGTAATACAGGCAATTGCCAAGTACAAGTAGTACAGGCAGGACACCTACGAGTATTACGAATCAGGAAAGCTGGCCCAGGCTGGATTTCCTTTCCTATTGGAGAGAAAGTGCTTCTACACTAATTTCAAGATAACGAGACCCGAATTTGGTGTTTTCCTCTGAATCTCGGCATGACTTTTCTGTTAGCCTGCTTCTTAATTTTAATAGGTGTCCCGTACTGCTGTATTCCGGGTACGGTCGAGTGGTAGTCTTTTTTATTGGCTAACCTCTTCAGCATCAATGTAACAAGATGCGACTTTTTGCACATCGTTCGTTGTTTTTGATTGCGAAGCTACGACAGGTACGAGAGTGCGTAAATTACGCGTAGGAGTATTTCGTTTTGTCTAACTCTTTCAGCATCAATGTACAGTAGTAAGATGTGGGCTCGCGGCAGGCAGAAATCCAGATACATATCGATACATACACGGAGCTCTAAAAACGGTCAAATTCGAGCAGAGGAAGATAGCAACCTAGCAAAATCGGTGGTGATGCTGCTGTGGTTAGGGCCCACAAGATGATACATACGTAGGTCTTTGAGTCTGGACTACGGTCGCACACTGTCTCTTAGCAGCGCTGAACAGATACTCCGAGTACCGTGGAGTAAAGTAAGGTGTATTTCTGAAGATAAAATACTTCAGGTGCTTACGTATTCGTGTCCTCGGAGTATTTCGGGGTTCGATACTCCGGGATACAGCTCGTACTCGGAGAATTTCGGGTTTGAACACTCTCGACGCTGCTTGTGCTCGGAGTGTTTCGGGGTTCGATACTCTGGAATACTGCTGGACTCTGGAATACTCCAGTTGTTGGTTGTGATGTTGGTTAGTGCAAATAAATGTCATACAGCAGTACCGACGTACGGATCCTCTCAAAACGAAATCGGGCTAAACAAAGGTCGTGTAAACGCGGACTTTAATTTTCTGTGAGCGCGCGTTCAAATTTTGGTTCCCGATAAGAGACGTTTACGCTTCCATAATTAATAGTCCTGCGCAATAGTTGGGTAGAAATAACGAAGACAACACACACACGATGGAAAGTGCCATGAGTCCAGGCCGGCCGCCCGATTGTCTACTAATAATATAATAGTCGTACTCTCGAATGCATCTAAGATTTGGCTTACGGGGTTCAAATCTCACGTGGGTTGGACGTATTATGTATTTTGTGAGTTTATTTGCTAAAATATATATTAAAAAAAAACGAAATCATTGAAATCATCTGCTGAGCGTCTAATAATAGTAGCGTGGGTAGGCACAGTTCGATGCGAGTCGACGCGTGAAAAAAGAGCTGAAGAAATATTCTCGCGATAAAAACACAAGGGACGAACCGCAGTGGGGGCGGGGGGGGGGGGGGGGGAAGCCCTACTTTGTGACCCCGGAACTGGGTTACGACTATTACATATATAATAGGGAGGAGAAACAAAAGAAGGCCGAAAAAAATGAAAGGGGGTAAAAATAAACACACACAGCGAGGGCTACTCGTAGCTTTCGTAAACCTCACCTGGCACTGGTAGGCAGTAACTAACTGTTCATAGATGCGAGGCTGAGGGTGTATCTAATGTTTTCCAAGTGTCAGGCTTTACTTTCTTTCGAGAAAGTTTCTTACGGGCGAGACGGCACTGCTAGCATATGATATAGAAAAAAAGATGTATTTGTGTACAGTAGCCCTCGTTGATGTCTACGTTCTATGCTGAAACCCCATCAATTATATCACGAAGAGTGCGCCTACCCGCACTATGGAGGGTTCTGAGAACCCTGAATACTGCGCCTACCCGCACTTTGTATGCAGGCTCGGATTTGTATAGTGCGCGCGCCCGCTAGAGTGCGGGGTTTTTCGCATGTCGCAAACCCGCACTATAGAGTATAGAGGGCCCCCACTGTTCAGCGGTACCATAACAACAATATGAGGCTGTAGAATCCAAATAATCGCCGCCCATCTGTCAGAAAGAAAAAAAACGAGTTTGCACGTAACTTTTGCCACTACAGTACTGTTAATATTATATAGTCGGAAATAGAAATACCTGGTTTTTGTTCAGTGTTTTCATCCCATTTACGTATTATATTCGCCCGTCGTGACTCCCCCCTTCCTAATAGCCGCAACCTAGATCTAGGGTCACAAAGTAGGCGCCTCTCCATCACCCCCCACTACGGCCAATGCCTTGCATTTGTATCGAGAGAATGCTTCAGCACTTTCTTCCCTCGTCGGCTAGCGGCAAATTCCACCTATGTACCCACACTACGAAGGCGCTCTCAGCAATTATTGGTTCATTTTTATAGTGTTGCATATAAGAGTAAAAATCTTATCACGGTGGGATTCGAGCTCGGGTACCAACAATGCTCAATGCTATATATTTTTTTAATGCTTCGAGTATATATTAATCTAAAATGTTAATACCCTCGTAGTCGCATTTGAAGCTTACCACTACTCACAGACTACCGGGGCGACCGGCTACGTCTGTTTTGTAAAATTAGACGGGTCTTCGTCAAGTTGTGTTCTTCGTCATAGACGCTACGTATTTACAATGCAGTCGACGTGGACACCCGCCACGCACGCATCTGTCCCAGGGCAGGGGCGCAAGCGAACCAGCACCAGCCGTTCGTCCACGCGATGTCCCGCACGTTGAAGCGTCTGGGAATTCAACACCAAGTGGAGAGCGGCGAACCGTTCACCGTAGACCGATATCTGCGGATGGACATTGTAGTCAGGAGAGGAGGTCTCCGGGGCGCTCCAAACAGGGAGTACAGGGAAAAGTCCATCCTGCTGGACGTCACCCATGCTGACCCCCAACCGCAGGTACACCTACGAGGAGGAAGTGCTGATCACGATGGATCAGCTGCCTCTACCTCCGAGGCGTGCAAGCGGCAACACTACGATTGTCCGGGACATGTGTCCTTCGACGAACGGAGTCGAAAACTTGCCACCTGAGCGGTGGAAAGCTTTGGGGGTCTCGGGGTAGAGGGGACGCGTGCTACGGTAGAGGTAGCACTTTTTGGATAAATCGTTTTCTAAACGATCGGGCTGCTTAACCTGAATTCGTCGGACTTTCACTTCTGTGACGAATACTGTTTCGGAGTATACTTCGGTCATGAGATTTCTGATCCGGCAGCACTTTTATTTTCCTCCAAAATCATTTTTTCGGTGAGGTATGACGCTCCTTAAGTGAGGAGCCCAGAAAAAAGATGGTGCACCTCTATCGTAGCATGCGTCAGGGCAGCAATTTCATCGACCAGCTGGCTGCCAGTGTCGTGGGGGTGGGTCGATGGCTAGTAAAGGGGTGGTGAAATAACCCCTGTTGCAAATGGTCTCGGTGACCACACAGGTCACCAATTTCAGGAGGGTGTCGCGGTTCAAAGTCCAACTCAAGGACCGCCAAGAAGCGAGGAGGAGCAGGGGAGGGGGGTGGTGACAGACCCACACCGATGGCGTCGGGATGGAGCTTGGATGCGGCTTAGGACTTAAGAAAATAACGTGGAGGGTACATATTGGGAATGATGAGGGAGCAAGGACAACAGATGGAGTATTATTGTGCATAAATCTGGGCGGGAAGTAGACATATTAATAGAAGGATGTTAGACTTTGCGCATAGGTTTCCTTGGTTTCCGTGGTTTTCTGCTCTCGGGAATGTATTGTTATGAGTGATCTATGTTGAAGCTCATGCTGCACATTGTCGGATAGCGAAGACAATAATAATAAATTATTATTATTATGGACATGATATATATAATATGCTGATGAGCGCCATGGTCACATCTCTATCTCTGAACAGGTGACTCACCCTGCTGCGCGACGCGTAGTAGGCACTTCGTTGATCCCGTTGCTCGCTATATAGCTTCCCCGATCTCGTCCGGGCAGTACCTCACAGAGCTGGCAGTTTCCAAGATAGATAACGTGTGGAAGGTCGAAGACAAGAAGCCGGTATGAGTTATCGGATGTGCGTGCGGCGTGCTAGCAAGCTTCCTGGTTTGTCTGGTGTGTGTGCTTGTTTTTTTGTGCAAGCCTATTAAAAGCTGCAAGTTCGCTTAACAAGTTTATGAAACACGTACCATAATATCCAATCTCCTTCTCGCGGGAATAACGAATTCAATACAATACTTACAAAACCAACCCCCCTTTTTTTTCTGTACAACCACACCACGTATCACGATGCCCGCAGGCATGGTATCACGTACCGTATCATGTCATGCTCATAATATACGTACGAGCTGGGCCAGCCAAGACTCTGCTAGAACAGTCAATCGGCTATGCCCCGCTCAATAATGCGTGTTTTGACGTGATTTTTTGACACGGTGTTCCTTAAGTATCAATCAACCTTTTTGATGTCATCCCTTTTTGTTTTTGTTTTTTCCTCGGGATATATGACCGATCCAACGAGCCGTAAAAATGAAAAAGTGGTCATAACAGGTCCGAAAAAAAAAGAAAAAAAAGGGATGACACGGAGTACATTCGCATGTGTGTTTCAAATACGTGGTAAAAAAAGCAGTTCGAAAAGTGAAAAATTGAGCGGGGCATCGCAGTAAAACTGCCGTTTTCGTAATTACTTGTTTTCAGTATAGAATCAGGTTTTTGTTATATCTCTTGATGGGTGGTGAATTCGGCAATACAACCTGCATCGATCGTCTCCTTGTGTCTCAAGCATTGTCTACACCAAATTTCAGCTTGATCGGGAATGGCGATTTTTTTAGCTGACATGTGAAATTAGCGTCGAAATCTGGTAAAAAATCAGATATTTTGGTACTTTTGGGTTTTCGCGGATATCTCGCCGAAATCGAGTCGTTTTTTTTAAAAGTCAAGAAAAGTCCATACACTATTTTTGTTGCATCTCCAATAATATGTCAGGATCATCTCTGCCAAATTTCTAAGTCTAACTCGCAAAATTGGCGGCGCTATAAGCTCACAACAGAAAATCCGTTTTATGGCTGGCCCAGCTCGTATACCATCAGATTATGTACGATATGGTTTATGACATTTTATATATGATCATTCCCGAAATAAACGTGTTATTTGTAAGTTGTAAAGTCTCTAGCCGGTCGCCCCGGTAGACTAGTGGTCAGCTTCAAAGACTACTGGCATCGGTCCCCAAGTTCGAATCCCACCGTGGTGAGATTTTTACTTTATTATTGGAAACAATAAAAAGGAACCAATTGCTGAGAGCGCCTTCGTGGCGTGTAATTCTACTTTTCATCCGTGTAACCCTTTTCGGATAGTCTTCCGCATTCTCATCATCCTACAATAAACTTCTACGAAACTTCTTTCCACTCTATTATGCTTGGATGCATGTTGTACAGCTCGATGCCCAGCGATAATACGTAAGACCCATCTCCCCATCTCCTATTCTCGGTCATCTCTGAGATGTGACCACGACCTGATATGTTTCTCTGCCTTTTCCTTGGGCACCAACTTTTCACTTCGTCTCGATTCGAATATCTTCACTCTCTCGTCAACCCGTCACTATCATACTCCTTCGTACCCGTTTCTTATCACGTCAAATCTCCATTGTATCCATTGCTTTTGACTTCTTATAACATTTATACCCGATCTGTAGCTGGAAAAATACGCCACTTTTAGTTTTATATCGCGCGAAAGACGACTGACTAAGGAAATGTCCATACGTTTTTATGTGTAAATAGTCCAAATATATCACGATATAGAGTTTTTTAAATGTCTTTTGTGGCTCGTTTATAATCTTATCAGCAACATAGTGCCAAAGAAAATGTGTGTGGAGCACTAAGTTATAAAGTTGGCGACTATGTCCCCCAAGATTGAAACATCCAACAAAAAGGGGTGTCTCGCCATCATCTGACCCCTGAGATGATGCCAGGCACAATACGCCATTATCTCGGTTGGCTCTTTTATTGTTCCGCAAATGTATACGATAATAATAATAATGCATGCCTCGCAGTGGGAGGGGGGGAGGTGCTGCTGTAGTCGAATGGAGATTGCGGGCGTGTGGTCCAGTTTTGGACACGCATAAAATACTGCTGTAAGGATTCGAGGTGTACCTCTTCGGACTTACTTGTAAATTGTGTATCCTTTCCCTGCTAAGTGTGCGTGTTCTTTAGGATTCTCTGATGGCTCTAGCACTTTTGTGACCACGGGCTGTGATCTTGCTAGATCAGACTATAGGGACTAGCAACTGAAACGAGTTTAATGTGAAGACAACAACAACAACTATATACGAGAATAATACGTATAATATGTACGTATGACGTACATCGGGCACGTACGAGTATACGAAAACGATACGGACGATATTTTGAATGTTGTTGTTGTTGTTGTTGTTGTTGTTGTTGTTGTTGTCTTCACATTAAAAACCGTGCCGGTCTCTCTATCAAGTACCTCCATCATCTGTCCGTACTAATCCAACACTTGACACGGTCGATTCCCGTGGTCACAGGCTAACTTACCCGAAAAAGGTATACTGAAATAAAAGTGGAACCCGAAGGGTCCGCAAAGCGATCAAAGCCAGTCAAAAACAGATAGTCTGGAGCCCTCCGCTCCCCTCTACACGCTATGTGAAGGTAAAAATAAAAATGGAAAAGTCAACATCACCAATCGGGGGTACACGCCCCCTGATTCTATCTTGGTGCCCCTATAATGCCGGGGTGTTCCGTGCCGGGTTCACGCCGGTCAGGCAAACAAATCGAGTCCTCCACCCCGATTATAAACGCAGACATGATACGGGGAAAGGGAACTATGGTCCCGTGCGACTGATGTACCCCCGGCCTGCGAGCAGTGTAACTGCAAAAGGTCAAAATACATACGAGCATTATGTTGTTTTGGCCATAGGCACTGCTGCTGCTGCACAGCCTTTATCTTTGGCTGTCGAAATGCAAGCCGGGAAGAAAAAAGAGCCACAAAGTGGTACTATAACGTAAGTCTTGGTCTGTTTTCGAAGTTTTTAATCGAATTGTTTTTTGTTTTATATTGTCTGCCACATCTCCGGGACAAGCACGATACATATATCTATCTATTATATATAGTTCGTCTGATGCCCAAAAAACAATACTTTAATCAAGTAATCTTTGATGCCCACTTTATCATAGCAACTTAGAGTGGCGCTGATGGAAAAAAAAAACACACAGTTTGCTTTGATGCCCAATTTTTTCAAATCAACCACAAATAGAACGTATATTCTGCATTCAACGGTTGACTTTTGATCTCGATATAGACTCAGTCCACGACTAACTAACTTCGTACCGGGCAAGGCCAGCAAATAAGCATAGCGGCCTCGAAGATATCATTACGATTCGTGGTCTAGGGGGCGAGCGTTTGCTTGCGGCGTCCGACGGTCTTCGTCCAAAAACCTTAAAAAATTGTCTTTCTTGCGATCGGAGATCTTTGGTATTCTGTTTTGAACTCATCATCAGCTGAAATGTGTTTTCACCAGACGCCTGATCGGCGCCCTCCACATATCATCGACCGAGGTGTGTGGAATGTGACACTAAGGTGGATCGGAGGTCCTGACCGGCGCGACGCGTTCAGAGTCCATGACGCAGTCGTTGGGTCTGTCGATCGATATGTCAAAATGTCAAACTTGAAAAAGTGTGATTTTTTTCTTGTATGATACGTACCTGGTATATAAACCAAGTATACCCCTGTCGTATATGCGTACGAATACGAGTACTTGACGTATGCTCGTACTCGTATGTGTTGTCTGGTATGTACGAACCAGGTATCAACTACGTATTCCCGTCGTATATACGTACTCGTACGAGTATGAGTACGGGCTCAGGTTCTGCTTGATTGAGCCTATGGCACTTTCCTTTCTTGTCTGTCTGTGTAACGTCGAGGAGACGCCAGGTTGTTGGAGCATCCAGGCTCGACGACACGATAAGAGACGGAGATCTTATGACAGGGGGATTTAGTGATACTTGCATGGGAGATCCTTACGGTGATCTCCGGATATGCGCAGGTTGGGCGAGCTCGGGACAGCTTTGAACACGAGCAGAGGAGGAGAGGATGTTGTTTAGGGGCCTGCAGAGACTCCGTCCGTTTCTAAAGCAGTGAGTGGTGCTTTCGTCGCGCACGGCGGTGACAGGCGACGTACGTATCATATGATACGAGTACCACCATAGCGAGGATGAACGGTACAATCTCAGCAAAGATTAAAAGTAGCAACCGCACTGCTGCGATACTCGTACGTAGAGCAGCCGCGAATCACGGAGACAAGCACGGCGCACGTACGAGATGTACTACAGTATGCCAACCTGCGACGTAAGAAGACGGTGCCGGGCATGCCGGCGTAGGGAGAAGCGTGCGTTTTGAATGCGTGTGTGGGAGAAAAAACTGGATTATTCTTGTTTGCATTTGCTCCACTCTAAGTTGCTATGATAAATTGGACTTAACACTAAGTCTAAGTGACCCATCAAAACCATGCAAGCACGCGCAAAGGGGGACAAGGGGATCTATGATTTGGGTATGTCACTTCTGTACGTCTTCCATCCATTATTCGATATTTGGGACTTACTGGTACGAGGGATATTGTACATGGTATATTAGTAGTGCTTTGTGAGGGTATCACCTACTGACCTATAGGGGTAACATATCGATTAACTACCCAGCCCAGGGTAATCCTTATAGCACTTACCCCCCCTGTGAACGGCGGAATGTTTGGGACGTCGGTACCGTATACGGCCGTACGTGAACCTACCCGCTTCGTTTCGATAGCTGGGGAACCAGGGAGACGTGTTTTTTAGGGACGCACGCTCAAGCGTTTCTGTAAAAGAAACTTTCGAAGTGAGATTCGAACCCGTGTCCTCGACGATGTCAAATGTGAGGATATTACCTACTTAGCTATAGGGGTAAAATATCGACCAATTACCTAGCCCAGCGTAATCCTAACCCCCCCCGACAATGTGTAGCGATATTATTAGTGTAAACTACTGCTGCTGTGCCAACATGATGAAATTTCACATCTTTCGTTCACCCAGGCCCCAATAAGTCCACACCTAAAGCGGTGATTTGCAACCGCCGACACTACGAAAACTAGGTGTCTTCAATTAGCCCTACACCTTCAACCTCCTCCCCGTTGACTTCCGAGGAGGCATCGAACAACAACCCCCTCTCCATACGTATAATGTCCTTGTTTGCAACTACTACATTATGAAACAGAAACAAGCACAATCCTTCGATATTTTTGCCCAAATAATCGTAAGTATTCTTGACACCCGACAACAATGTGTAGCATGAGCTTCAACGTTCATCACTCATAATAAGCACCCGAACAAAAAAAACAGCAAAAATAAAGCGTGTCCTTCCTATTGAGTAATTTGTTTTTAATATATACGAGCCGCTCACACTTGTGGCCCTACCGCCGTGGGGGCGGGGGGGCCTCTTATTCCCTAGTATATATATATTGTTGTCGTTTCTTATCGTTTCTTTTTGTTTGTCGATCTGTTCCAATGCGTGGGTAAGCAAAATTCGACGAGAAGAGTTGACGAGGGAAGAAAGTGCTAAAATATTCTCGCGATAAAAATGCAAAGCAAGAACCGTAGTGGGGGGGGGAGGGAAAGGAGCCTACTTTGTGACCCCGGATCTGAGTTACGACCAGGCAGGGAGAAAGACGGAATTGCGGAGATAACAAATGGGATGGACAAACTAAAAAAACAAAAACCATACGTATTATATTGTTTAGCGGGTACGTCGCGGGTACGTATTATTTCTTGTTTCCAGTTCGTTTTTTTCGTTTTCGTCTTTGTTTTCGCTTTCGTTTTTTTTTTTTTCCTTATCTCTCTTATAGCAGCTGGATACCCAGCAGGGCAAGTCGTGCCTGTCGTATATAGTCATTGTTATTTATTTATTTATTTATTATTTATTTTCCCGTCCCATTTATTGGGTTGTCGAATCTGCTTACTGCATTGCAGCATACCTGGTAGTATTTATGTGCCTTAGTTTCGCGACCACATAATAACTGGAACGCCTCCTGGACGAATATTCGGCGCGGACAAATGGGTGCGCTGGATGTCGACGGGTAGAAAGGACGGTCTAATTAAATATGAAGAACACACACACACATTTTACTCGTCCTGTGCTCACAGCGCGTCATTCGGCCCGTTGGTGTACGCGGGTCGACGAGAGGCGGGAAAAACGCTTGAATCCTTGTTGGTCTTAAACTTATAAATGTATGGCACGCATGTACGGTACTGCTGGAATTGGGAAGGCCTAGAAGTGCCTACATAACACTACACACACACTTGGTGATCCGAGATCTGAGTTACGAAAATGGAAACAAATCATTGAAAGGCGGGGGCAAAAGTAGAAAAAAAGTAGTTTTTTTTTGTTTTTGTTTTTTTGTGTCACGTAATGTCGAAAACTGACTGTTGTTCGGGTCGCTCTCGTCGAAGTACGTGGTCAACATACGTACTGGTTTCTCCCGGGCCGATTCGAAAATCAATAGAACAAGAATAGCACACATGGTGATGTGAACCGAAAATGAAAATGGACTCGGTCGGTTTTTCGGCTTCTCACCGAACAGTCGGTCGGTTTCGGTTTGTTTTTTATTTTAAACCGAAAAACAACGAAACCGAAACCGAACATTTTCGGTCGGTTTTTCGGTCGGTTTCCCGACTAAACTAGCCAATTGGTCCACATTTCGAAGGGTTCGGCGCGCATGTGTTGGCAAAATGTGACGAGATGAGATCGTGGTGTGGTGTCAAGTGGTCCTCCTGCAGTACCTGCGTCTGCTGCGCCACACACGGTACAGGCCGACATGCATATTTATAATCTGCAGCCGACAATAGCTACATACAGGCATGTAACAGCTGTTGCTACGCACAATAAAAAGCAGTGGATAGTATTATACGAGGGCACTGCTGATGTGTAGTCTAGATACCATGTATGATGTAATGATAGATGATAGATACATCTTGCAGCGTACAGCTACGTCGTTACACCATCAAAAACGCTAGGTTGCTGAAGGGGGGACTGTAAGTATCCCCGCCTCTGCCTCCGGCTCAAGGTCAGAGTCAGCACTGCCGCCTGAACCGGAGATGGTTATCCTTCGCAGTCTCGCGACGCACTGCTGTACCGCTGTACCCTGTGCCCTGTGCGGCTGTTGTTGTTGTCGCTGCTGGTGCGGGCTGTGTGCTATGTGCTGTGTGCTGTGTGTCCATGTCAATTCATTAGAGATGGCTCCCGGATTCGTGGGAACCGGGTACCCGGAGGCGGGTACCCGGAACCGTCGGTACCTGTACCGTCCCGGTTCCATTTTCATTACCCGCGGTACTGGGTATACCGGGTATCCGTTATTAGTTACGCTCCACGGAGCCCCCGATAGACAGCGCACAGCGCACAATGCACAGCATACCCTACATACCTTCACACAACACGCCATACACACACACGAGACCCCCACCAGTTACCAGCGGAATAGAGATGGCTCCCGGATTCGTGGGAACCGGATACCCGGAGGCGGGTACCCGGAACCGTCGGTACCGGTACAGTCTCGGTTTCATTTTTATTACCCGCGATACTGGGTATCTTGGGTACCCGGGTTAAACTAACACGATACTCGTGTTTGTGTACGCTGTTGTCAAACGTGCTCTGTGTAGCCACGTGCCTATACCGTGGGTCGTCAAGGAGGAGAGGTAGATAATGTACACTCGTATCACCACGTACCAAATACACACACAAGTAGAGCCAGTACCTGTCGTCAAAGGCCCATCATGAACACCACACAGGAGTGAGCCGTACCTTTCTGTCACGCTCCACCCTCACATGTATACGGGCAGTATCTTATCATCAAAGCCCGGGTCTGCGATAACGAGGATGCGACCCGGGCTTTGATGATAAGATACTGCCCGTATACATGTGAGGGTGGAGCGTGACAGAAAGGTACGGCTCACTCCTGTGTGGTGTTCATGACGGGCCTTTGACGACAGGTACTGGCTCTACTTGTGTGTGTATTTGGTACGTGGTGATACGAGTGTACATTATCTACCTCTCCTCCTTGACGGCCCACGGTATAGGCACGTGGCTACACAGAGCACGTTTGACAACAGCGTACACAAACACTCCCGCCTTCCGCCTCACCACGCCTCACCACCCCGCCTGAGGACCGTTCATGCCGCTCAAACACAAGAGTGGAGCAAAATGCACATGTAACCCCGGGTACACGTACGGGAACCCGGGTACCCGGGTACCCGGTCCCCCCGGGAGGGCCCCCGGAGGGCCCTCGGAGGACCGCTGGAGGGGGAAATTTTGGACGTATGTGCGTAAATGTACTCAAAATGTGCGTCTCATTCGCTCGTCTTGCAAATAACACACAGACAAGCATAGTATCTGTATTTTCGACCCTTTCAAGCCTTGTTTTATCCACGGACATACCAAACCGTCATAAATTTGAACTCAGTGCCCTCAAAAAAGAAAGCCACAAACAAATTCAGCAGGAAATCGTCGAATAAATCACAAGAAGAAGGACTAAAAAACAAATTCGCCTGCGGCGAAAACGGACCCGAACAAAATTTCGCCTGCGGGGAAAGTACGCCCCGAAATTTGTTTTCGCCCACGGCGAAGTGGCCCCGCACAACTTAATGGCCTGCGGCCAAAGAGTGTGCGGGGGCCTAAAAAAGATGTGCGCAAAGCCGCACATCTACTGTTTGTTTTGTGCGCTAAAGCTGATATTTCAGATTTTTGGTGCAATTGCGCACGTTTCACCAACTAATTCGAACCCTGGTGCCTATATCCAGGGGCGTCCTGAAAAAAAAGAAAACGACACACCACAACCCCAGAGGTCGGAATAGAAAACCGTTGCAACCGTTGTGATCACATACATGATTTTTTTTTCGTCCATCAGATTTATTATCTTCGCCCTTCCTTCCTCTCTCCTTTCTAGTCGTAATCAGATCCGGGGTCACAAAGTAGGCTCTTCTCCCTCCTCTCCCACTACGGTTCTTGCCTTGCTTTTTATCGCGAGAATATTTCAGCCCTTTCTTCCCTCGTCAACTTTCGTCGAATCGTGCTTACCCACGCTATAACATGCGCTCTGGGCAGTTGGTGTCATTTGGGAATATAAATCTCCATACGAGGAGAATCGAACCCCCGACCTCCAACGCTGAAAGGCTTCGTGGCTACCAGTTAGACCACCGGGGCGACCGTGGGATAAGTAAATGGGAAAAACAATTATCCCTATTTTCATTTTTATACTTGGTTGTAGTACCCCCCCTAACGAACAAAAAATTATGTTTAATGTCGAAAAATAAGTTTTCGACCACCCTCGCTATATCATATGGTATTTTTCACGTACTATGTCTATACCCGGTAATCGTATATAGGTACGAGTACCCGCACATAGCGTCGTTCGGTGTTCCTGCTGATCCCATTCGGTGATCCCGTGCACGCTGAAAACGCCGTGAAAGTCCTGCGGGAGTTTTTTTCCGTACAGCTTGGGTTTTCGTGGGATTAGTGGAAGCGAAATTTCCTCGTGAGTTTGAGGCACGGTCACTGGGAACCACGGGAAATTATATATTTCCAGAATAACTGTTTGGATGGGAACGGGATATCAAGATTGCTTGGGGAAGTGTTTGGATGAGATCGCGGGAACGATATTTGCACAGGAACGAGAAAAACACTATTTCCCGTGAAATCCTGCGGGGATGTGATCCATACAGTGTGTAACGTCCGTACATACGTGGATACATGGTTATTGTGTTGAGGCATTAGCCTGTTGGACTGCTAGTAAGAAGGTCGAACCTACTATCAACTACACAAACTAAGCCGTACAAAACTCTCGCTCTCTGAAACGACCCGGACATACGGGTCGGTGCGTGTGGTCAGCATCGCTGTTCCAACGCTTCGGGGTCCAGACGTGATTGATTTGGTCAGCTGAAGATGGTGAGCAAATCGGGAGTGAACAGGTAGAGGCGGTGCGCGTGTCTGCGCTCACAGCTGGAAAAAAGCCAAGAGGATGACCCCCTTATTCAAAGTCAGGATCATTTTGTTTCAGCAGCAACTCTTATCCTACAGGGTACACGAACATCACCCTTGCGTTTTATTTCAGTTACTTCAACAACGCAATAGTATACCACCACCGGTTTCCGGAGGGATACTGAATGGATGTCCTTCTTCCATGTTCCCCAGTGGGTACGTGCTACAACCCCCGCCAGTACTTCGTACCAAGTAATATACACCAGACATGATAGACCTTGTAAACTGCCGTGTACCATAGCTTCCAAGGAATTACTATATTGCTATTCTCATATCCGTGGATACTTACGCGTATACTAATAGCACCAGCGTTAATGGGCACTTTGCAATCAGTTCGTCTGCATACAGCGCATGCCACGGTAGAGGTGCACCATTGTTTGTGAGTGTAGTCACTGGAGGAGCTCTATACCACACCAAAAACAAAAACTGATTTTGGACGAAACCAAAAGCGCTACCCGATGATCCATCCCGTAGCCTAACCATAACACACATATATATAATATATAAATATATGTATATATATATATATATTCGCGGACAAAAAAAGTGGTTTTCCGACGATTTTAGGTCAAGAAACCCCGCCATTGCGTTATGTTTGGGCCAAACCGTGGCACCTCTATCGTAGCTCGCGTCATAGACCCCACGTATACAACACGAAAAAATAGCACACCGCCCGGGAGTATCTTTCGAGAAAAAATTCTGCCGAACCAACGTGGCACACGCGCTCAAAAACGATGGCTTTCAAAAGGCCTCAACGCGGGTGCCTTTGTACCTGCCCGCACCTCCCCGCTGTGGAGAAAATCGCTCTGAACTCTTCGCCATCAATCGTGTTTGCCTATTCCCAGAACTGATAACAAAATGTCCTACCCTAATTCCAAGTGGTTTGTCCCCAAATTTGTGTGACCAGTTCTCAAGGGGTGAAAAATACGTGTCGCGTTACACAGCAGACTGACAAGTTCGCAAGTATGTATCGAAATACACTACTCCTGCTGCTGTAGTACTTCAAATGGGTAACCGCTGTAAGCCCACAACGGTAGGTTGGATGCTCTATGTTATCGTAGGAAACACCAGCTGGCCACGCGCCTGCAAAACAAGACAAGGTCTATCCAATTCACAATACGGAGAACCATTCCCGGGATGTGACGGTCATTGTCTCGACAATTATAGCATCCTAGCTCACCGTGTGTTTGAAGCGCAGTGTGGCTTTCTCCCGTTGACTTGTATATGCCTTGATATCCTCCGGACTACCCCAACAGCTCTAGTACAGAGGTGGTCAGTCTGGATGTCTTCTAAATTCACGGGGGCGTGGTGTAATATATGCAGGGGAGGAAGTGTGCGTGTGAGCGGTGGGCCTGGTGTTGCAAGCTTGCACCTCCAGTAGACCTCACTACCTTTTCGACAAATGCAATGGTTGATGTATACTGTGTACGAGACAACGATAATAACGACAGCCAATCGTTGAAATTGTCTGATCTGATTGGCTAAGGGTTTCCGTTCGGAGTAGCGTTCGTTTCGCTTCGTTATGCACGCAATCACCCTTCACAACGTTCTCGAATATGAATATGTGGTACAGTAAGTACCCTTCAGCTTGCTATACTTTTTAACCGTTTCAAACTTCACGGGGCATCTTAGAGTTCGGGGTACACCCTTGCAGCCTGTATATGGGACCAATACCTGGCATGCAGCGTATGTTTGAAGACCGGCGTACCAGCTACTGTACACGAAAGAACGTAAACACGAAACCAAGGGGCATGCGAAAATACGGAAGGGAAGAGATTACACCCCAAAGACGCGTCACATGAAAATATACGTTGGTAGTCGAACCACTACGTGCAGTGTGATGTTTTCCCCGGGGTGTTTCAGAATATCGGGAATGAATGAGCAAAGCCACTGCATGCAGTTGTAGTCATTGTGTTAGAGGCATGCTACGGTCGAGGGACACCTCGTTTTTTCTAGGGCTCCTAACTTGAGAAGCTCATTACTCGCCCAGAAGCTTAGTTTGCCAAATATGCAAAATGCAACCCGATGAACCATGCCATGGCCTTAAGGTATACAACGGATAATAGTGCCGAACGAAAATGACCTCCCGACGATATTGGGTGAAGGAGCCCTGTCATCCACAAAAAAACAAATATCTAAAAGGTACTCCCTCGATCGTAGCAAGGGTCGTTACGTTATACTGCTGTTGCAGTAAACTGCCGCTGTGATATTCGCAATGGCCCGAACAGGTCGTGTATGGGATGTAATATCCATTAGACCAAGCGTATTTCGTAGGAGGTATACGGTAGCGTACGTTCGTGCCGGGTGGCTGTTTACCGTCCTTCGGCCTGCCCCTACTTGCGGGGGGCGGAGGATTCCCGCCAAGATTTCCAACGGACTACTGAAGTAGCGGCCCGCAAAGGGGCGCGGAGCCTCGAGCACCGTAGGGAGAGAACACGGCACACTCTGCCTGTTGAACCCGTCTGTCACCGCAAGAACCGCGTGGGGTGATGGTGATGGACCCGTGTTACGATAGAGGCAGCACGTTTCTACCGAAACGTTATTTTCAACGATCGAGCTTCTAAAGTAAAAAAATCGTCGGACTTTCAGTCTTGTGTTGCAATATTGTTCGGGGCATAATTAGGTCATGAGGTTGTTCAGTGGGTAGCACTTTTATTTTCATCCGGAATTCGTTGATTTGGTCAGTTATGGAGCGCTCCTCAATTGCAGAGATCAGCAAAACCATAGTGCATCTTTACCGTAGCATGCGTCGATGCTCTATACTTTGACCCTCAACGCCAACGAGTGCACCCCCATGAGAGCAACACAGGAATATCACCACAGCATAGAGCGTTTTACGTAGAACCTGGGGAGTGGAGACACTGGACACTGTGTGGGTACGCTTGCGCGGCAAGATAAACATGCGGGTGTCGACCTTGGTTGGCCGGGCTGCACACCAGTCAATGGAAAACCAAGCCGCGTACTGGGCTACGAAACCGAAAGCAAGATAAACATTCGGGTGTCGACCTTGGTTGGCCGGGCTGCAACACCGGTCAATGGAAAACCAAGCCGCGTACTGGGCTACGAAACCGAAAGAAGGAGGCATATTCGCAATAAACGGAAATAAAAAACAAAACCAAATGCACACCGTAGGAGGGGACAGGCCTCACGTCGGCTGGCGAGGAAGTCAGTGAATGAGGCTCGTAACAGGGAGAAAGCGGCACCTGCGGCGGTTGCGTCTACAATGTGCGCACCCTGATTGTACTGGGCAAGAACGAGTATGAGCGTCATGAGCGCGTCCGGTCGAAGGTTCAACAACTTGACCGTGACGCAGGCAACGATAGAGGCGGACCATGTTGTTTCTGAGCTGCTAACTTGAGGAGCTCCATACGTCGCCGAAATATGGGTATCGGAGGAAAATGACAGTGCTACCCGATGAACCATTCTATGACCTGAGTCTATTAATAGTATGAAAAATATTACAACACAAGAACGAAAGTCTGACGAGTTTGGGTTAAGGAGTCCGATCATTCCGACAAAAAAGTTAGCCAAAAAGTGCTACCTCTATGATTATCGTAGAACGCGTCCCTTGCCTTCGTCGGCTCGCCGGAAACTCGATAGTCGGCAGGGTCACATGCCGCGCTGCTCGGTATCTAGCTTTCTGTTCTGATTGAAAGAAAACAGCGCATCAAAGCAGCGCTTGTACTCGTGCATAGATAGGTGGACTGACATTCAAGGGGAGGGACGATATGTCAAATACCTCTGTGTGAACTCACGAATTCATAGACGAACACTTATAGTCGGTGCGCTCCGAGTTGGATGTGGTGAACACGAGGTTTTTTAATTTCGACGTTGCGTACGCTTAAACAGTGTGTACGAAAGAACACCAGCTTAGACGAGTTTTCTGCCAAAAGCTGCAGTAATTAGTCGGATGTATCCTAACAAATACTCGTAGTGTTTGCTCGTAATGATGGAAAATCTACTGCACAAGGACAGCGTGCGGTGATCCCAATCGAGTACTGTGAACATACGCGCGCGATATCATCAACAACAATGAACGCATGCTACGATAGAGGTGCACCATATTTTTTCTGAGCTACTCACTTAAGGAGCGTCATATCTTACCGAAAAAATGATTTTGGAGGGAAAAACAAGTGCTGCCGGATGATAAATATCATGACCGAGGTATACGCTGAAACATTATTCGTCACAAACACAAAAGTTCCGACGAATTTGGATTATAAGGAGCCCGATCGTCCAGAAAACGATTCAGCCGAAACGTGCTACCTCTACCGTAGCACGCGTCAATGTCAGACGGTTTCTGTCGTTTGCTACCAATGGCAACCGAGCTCTCGCGAACACACGTCCTTTAGCACACGCACGCGCGGAATATCACATACACACAACGTCTCCGGCCCGATTTATCGTATGTATATGCGCGTTGATTACAGCAACATTCGACAACCGCATCGGTATAAAAACGGGTAACCATAATAAATAGGACCCCGTGTATTTACAGTAAACCCAGCTACATATATAGGTTTTTGTGTGAACCATAGGTCCTATTGCTATGCTCCCCCGCAACGAAGTACAGTATATCGATGCCTGCTACCATTTGTAACTGCCGTGCATCTACAACTGAGGAACACTACCCCTATAACATCGGAAAATATTTTTCTGGGATGCTTTTACATTGGCCTCCATTGTGGCACACCCACTAATAGGCCATCCTGTTTCACTCTATTGTGCTCCGTTTGATCTATTGTAAGTCATATATTATATTTTGGCCTCCGGTGGACGGGGAAAAATAAAGCTTATCCCCCCTGTCGGCTTCTGCACGCCTTGCCAAGAAACTGAAAACCGTTCGGTGCCCACCCCTGCCGCCGCACGGGTCATGAAACTGACACTCAACCCGGCGCACAATCATATTCCATGGCCTACAAACAACCGGTGCTATTTACGGTAGAGCGAGAGTACCTCCCATGTTCGCTCCCTTGTATATGCTACTCGGGCGAGTGGCTCTGTTACGCCACTAAACGTGGGACTCTGCCCACGAACATTTGTTTTTGGTTTGCAGAGAGAGGAGGAAAGGAATCCTATAACGAACGGTGAATACATCGCAAAAACAGAACGCCTTTGAAGGTTTCACAGACGGCCCAAGTAGTAGGTTGGTCACTCTGCTGAGTACGTAGGTGTCGTTATCAGCCGATAATCGAGCGCTTTGAAATCGACCCACATGCCGTAGCGCCAGGCTTGGAGGCAACAAAAGAGAAAGTATACCTGAGAACCGAACGATTAGCCTGCACATAAAGTCGCTCAGGCGAGAATGCCCATGAGTCAAAAATAGTTTGGCCGACAACCGGGCTATTTCGTGTCTACCCTAGGACTCCTTTGACAAACGGCGTCTACACATATCTTCGAATGACATCGTTCGTGCAGCCCACAATCAATGTACACGTCCACTCTAATCCTGCAGCCGAATAATTTCACGAGCAGAACTGGCCGTACGGACCGGGAGGAGTTCAGGCAAGGGGCTTAGTCGGTCATACAATATTTCTAGTTAAAACGAGTGCAACCCCTTCCATGGAATGATTCGTTACGGAAATAGCGACATTTGGTGCCAACACGCACGCACAGGAAAGGCGAGCAGACGTCCTACTACGGGAGCCGCTGAGAGGAGTGTCAGCACCCTTGCGAAGCTGTGTCATCAGACGCATGCTATGATAGAGGTGCACCATGTTTTTGCCTTGGAAGGGTGGTTACTTGAAGAGCGCTATGCCTCACCCCAAAGTGATCATTAAGGGAGGAAAGTACAAGTGCTATCTGATTGAAAATTCGATGGCCGAAGCAAACAAGTAACAATATTGCAACAAAAATAATGACAGTCCGCGGAATTTGGGTTGAGGAGCTCGATCATTCAGAAATAAATTCACCCAAAAGTGCTATCTCTATCGTAGCACGCATCGTCATCCTGTGCAGCAACATCACCTAGTACCACCGGGCTTCCCCGACGCACGTATACCCACGAGGGAGAAATCAAGAAGAAGCTGTTGTGTTTGTTGTTCGCTACGAATAGCAGCACCTCACGCCCGTTACGGCCGTCGTAGCACCTACGTTTTTATGAGTCTCCCAAATTGAGGAGCGGTACACTTTGTTTTACAAGTAAGCCAACTTAGAAAACGAGATTTTGAGGAAAGTTAAACGTGCAACCTCATGAACAACCCCAACGCTCTACGTATCTCATTAAAACCTGTTGGAAAACCCTAAAATGGTGTTCCCTCGCAGAATTGGGGTAAGGAGCCCGACGAGTGAGAAGATATTCCGGCAAAAAAAACAAGTCCGCCTCAAAGGTCGCCGCCATGACTAGTTATACTCACTCCAAAGACGATAGGCTACCCAGGCTACACTCAACAGTTAGAGCCCCATCCTTCCCTCAATGAAATGCAACGATTTACAATACTGCCAGTAGCAACTACGGTGGTGCTACTGAAAGTAGATGAAGTATCGGCCAGCCAGCCAGCCTGCCCTTGTACTTGATGTACCCCTTGCCACTCGTGAGGGGCGGTTTATCATGCAGGAACAAGGAAGATTCTCTGGGTATAGAAGATTGACCTTGAAAGGAACGACTTCCTCCGTTGTAGCCCGGTCTGCTCAGATACCAACAGCAGAAAAAAAGAGATATTATGGAAAACATAACTAAAAAACAAACAAGAAGGGACAACCTCCTCTCTCCGTTTCAACCAATCTAGTCCCAAAGCACCAACCGACGCCCTAATGCCCTGTAAGGGTAGGACGTGACGTTTCCGACCACTCTGATTCGAGGAGCGCCTTACATGGTAGCAAGTAAAAATCTTTTTTTTGAACATTCGTCACTGCGTGATGGCTCCTCTCCCGACGAGCAATCCCATTGCATACATGTGTGGAAAAACGAATACACAATGCAACGCGAAACGGGACATGTACAGGGTAGTCCTTCAGCTAAGGTCTATCATCCTAACAGTCGTTCGGAAAACGTCCAACTCACAAAAACGTTCTACTGCATCTGTCGTAGCAACGCCGCGAGCCTCAGATTAGGCGATAGCAGTCGAGCCGTCCGCGAGCTCGGCAGCAGGGATGCCACTGCTACTGCTGCTGACGCTGACGCTTTCTTCCACCCAGTCGTGGCCGCACGCTAGTTCGTTAAGCCAACAGCCGTCGGCGTCCAACTTGCACATCGAGTAATTCACAAATTGGTCGTTCTCCAGGCACTCCTTCTCGGAGATATCGTTCAAGCAGCAGACATCAACCACGTTGCTCAGGCAGTGTTTCGAAGAACTATTGGGGGCGTCCGCCATGGCTGCTTCGGAGCATCGGCCAAGCTCGGCTCTGGTCCCCTCCGGAACAGAAGAGCAACTGGTGCACGTCTCGTCCTCTTGGCAGGCGGTGATTTCCGCTCCACACACGACGGCGAGATCGTCCGAGGCGTACCCGTGCGCATTGGCTGCGTGGGCGAGCGTAGTAGTCGTAGTAGTAGTCGTCGTCGCGGCTAGGAGAAGAGGTACCCCCGAGGACATGACGCGAACGAACCCGGCCACCATCGTGATAAGGTCTGTTACTAGTGTCGTGGAGGCGTGTACGAGGGGGGGGGGGGAGTATGGCCTGACGCGAACGAAGGCAGCAGAACAAGAGACAGAGGGAGGGGGCATACAAAGCAAGTAGTTGGTCGCAGGGTGATCGCTAGACACAAATCAGGGAACTGCGACTGTACGAGTAGATGCCAGAACACAGTCCGCAAAACAGTTTTCGGGGCTATTCGTTTGTTTTCGATATGCGTGGGGTAATCGTACTTGTACATGATGCGCACAGAGTAACTATACCTACTGCTTACGAAGAGGATAGACTCCCCTGATTGCTACCATGGTGAACAGGGCGATATGAAAAGAGTGGTTTTACTTTGTTGAAACGCCTGGTTTGAGTTATAGAGGTGTATAACAGCTCCTCATTGGCGAAGTGTCGGATTGAGTTGGGTTCAGATGCATTCTGCGACGGAGGTGGCGAAGCTTGGCCAAGGTATGATTTTGACCCACAGGGGGGGGGGGTAAGGAACTACCCAACACTAGAAAACAGGTCGATTTTAACGGTTTGATTCGTCGTATGTATATACGTGGGACACGGACGTTCATTTTTCCTCAAACACTCAAGAAGGAACACCACGATGAGGTACTTGACGCGACCGTCCGACACCCCCTCTCTGCGGGGGCAGCACATTGGATGACCAATGAGCGGCTCACTCGTTGGGCGATGGCTGGGACGATGCCTAGTGGGGAGAAACCGGGGATAAAGCCGGTCAGAAACGAACTTGGCCAAATCCTTACCAGACGACCTCAAGGGTGTCTCAAGATCTCGAGGGGTTCACGGAAACGTCCGTTTTTCTGTTCGGAGTAAATACGGAGTGTTGTAGACGAGGACGACTTAGGCGAGAGGGAAGTGGAATCGGGGGGTTGTCAAAACGGCGGAGTGTTTCATGGGGAGGTTAGACTGGGGCGGCGCGTAGAAGGACTGGGTACGCCACACGGTATAAGACGCCCAGAGCGGGAAAGAGGCGGAGGGGGGTGATAGGGGGGCAGCCGTACTGACACAGCTGTCCATGAGTGCAAACCATAACTGTAGATCGTGCGGCAGGGTACAGGCTCGACTAATGTGTGGAACATTGTTTGCTATACGGGTAGCCCTGACTTACATAGTTTTGTGTTTGTTCGGTTTGGGTGGTTTCGTGGTGGGGCGCGACATCGGCGGTATCAGCACTTGGCACCGCTATTGACGACAGTAAGCTGGAGATGGCAGATGTGGTGGCACGGTCCTTGGGACGGTTTTGAAGCAAAAGCTGGAACCCAAATTTCTATCACCGAATTGAATGAGAATTTTGTTTGTTTTTCTCTTATTTATGCTTTGCTTGTTTTGCTCGTTTCCCTCTTTAGTTCGGTATCATATGTGTTTTTCATTGCTGTGTCGGTAGCTTCTTTGCAGATGTCGGTTCGTTCGTCCATAATATATATGCTCCTCTTCAGCACATACCTCGTACGTACATGTTTCGTTTCGCCGCCTCTTCCCTATCATTTCTCAGCAAAAATCTGTGTCAATCCATAGTTAGTTTCGTTTGTTATATTTAATTGTAATCCTGTATATTGTATGGACTTACATAGTTTCATGATGCTCGATATATGGTTAAACGTATGCAGGATGTATTGCTGCAGTCTTGGAATCACAGGGTCCAGTCAGTTTAAGAGGCATCTTGTGTTTTATGAACAGTCTGACGACGAGAGACAGGAAGGGTAGAGCTGGGGAAACAGTGAGAATGTAGACCTTTTGCTTCGAGGTGTCAAAAGCCTTTTCTGCTCTCACTAATCGCCCGCTAGATGGGTAGCTAGAAGAGTCCGAGAGGGGAACTTTCCTTTGTTGCTTACTCGTGGCTATTCCTCAGCTGTCGCCTTTCCTGTCCAAGGGGTACTACGGATCTTGTGCAGTCGTATTACACCTTGATACATGTACAGACAGTAGGTGGTCCCTTTTGCTCGCCATACGTGGTCGTAGTGCGTTCGGGATTATTAAGTCTCTCGTGTATCGATGTCCCGTATCAGAGTTGGTACCCGTCTAAAACGCTATTATTAGGAGGGGACAAGAGTGGTGGCCAGAAATATCAGCTCTCTTAAACAAACAAACGTTATAGTACCACTTCGACGCGTGCTATAAATATATACGTACGATAAAGATACGAGCGCACTTTTTGACTGAAAGGTTTTATGAACGATCGAGCTGCTTAACCCATTCAGAACTGGAAAACCTGA
Organism: Saccharina japonica; assembly: GCA_008828725.1. Lineage (NCBI taxonomy): Eukaryota > Phaeophyceae > Laminariales > Laminariaceae > Saccharina > Saccharina japonica. The sequence continues at coordinate 55,281 of MEHQ01003280.1, forward strand.
TCCCACACTAATTTCAAGTATTTTGTCCCCCAAAACGGGGGACCAGTTCTTAGAAGGTTAAAGCAAAATAGTCGGACTTCCAGTCCTCTTGTGTTGCAATATTTTCATCAGTAGATTCAGATAACGGGGTTGTTCATAGGGTAACACTTTAATGTTCTTCCAAATATTATTTTTCGTTGACGTACGGAGCTCCTTAAGCGAGGAGCTCAGAAAAGAAAGGAGGCACCTCTCTATCGTAGAGGCTGTTTGTGCTTCCCGACTAGAAGTTCGCCACCCGTCGCGTGCTAAGATAGAGCTATAATAGCACTTTTGGGCTGGATGTTTTTTTAATGGTCCGGCTCTTCAACCCCTATTCGTCAGACATTAACTGTTGTTGTGATGCAATATTGTGTATTGCATACTTAGGCTACTATGGTATTGTTCATCAGGTAGCACTTTTAATTTCCCTCCAAAAAGTCATTGTTTGGGCGAGGTATAGATCTCCTCGAGTAACCACCTCTACCGCCGTAGCATGCGTCACCCAAAGATCAAGGCAGTGCAAAAGCAGCGCCTACGGACAAAAAAAAACATATTTTAGTGTCCGTACCGAAATACTTGACGTATCGTTTTGGCGTTAATAGTGCGCGGCGTACGTACATATGATACGTACGTATCGTTCTCGTTTGCGGTGCCAAGGGCATAATACATGATCGTACATTTTTCCGGACCACCAAAAAAAGCAACAAGATGACGGCGTATTGTGTATTGTGCCTGCTGCCACCATGTCAGGGGTCAGATAGTGGCGAGACACCCCTTTATGTTGGATTTTCTAACCTTGGAAACATGCTTAGTGGATCTCATTTGGTCTCCATATATATGAGGGCTAAACCCATTTTCTTTCGTAGGCACCATTAGGTCGCCCCGGTGGGCTAGCAGGTAACCACGAAGCCTGATAGCGTCAAGGTCGCGAGTTCGAGCCCCCCCGAGTGCATGTTGGTAGGGACTTTTTCTCGCTAAAAAATATCTTGACTAGCGGAAAGCGCGAAAGCGTGAGTTAGCAAAATTCGATGAAAATCGACGAGCGTTGGGACGGCTGAACCCTCTGCGCGATAAAAATGCAAAGCAATAAACCGTAGTGGGGGAGGAGGGAGAGGAGCCTACTTTGTGACCCCGGATCTGAGTCACGACTAGGGAGGGAGAAAGACAGAAGTGCGAAGATAATAAATGGGATGGGAAAAAAAAAAAAAAAAACTGTTGCTGATAGCATTATCAACGAGCCACAAAGCGGTACGCGTACCACCACGTTTGGTATTTTTTAATATATCGTTTTTTACGTAAAAGGCACTACGAGTACCTGTTGTACCTATATACAAAGAAAGTCAAAATACTTGTTTTGAAGCTGGATGACTGTCTGCTTACGCTCCGCCCACCACGTATGTATTGCAGCTTTGCTTATTCGTTTTGCACTGCCTGTGAAGCAAAGAGGTCTCCAGTTTCGAAAATCGTAATTTCGAACTTCGACGATCGGCGTGCGACCGACAAACGGTTAGTTTCCGGTGAAACTCTAGCATTCAGCACCACAACGTTGCGACAAGTTTCTTTGGGTTCGTCCGGCCGCTGTACGTGGCGGAATCAAATCATCTACGAGTGCATCCCACCAAATAACCCGCACTTTACTCTTTACCGTGTTCTGTATCCGACTTTCCATTCCTTAGGGCCGTTTATATCGGAGCCATGAAATAATTAAAAACCCCAATTTTGTTTTCGTGGTATTTTGTTTTTACCATTTTCCTATTTTTGTTTCACATTTATTGGAACGCGTGCCTTCCAATAATCATGTTTCCCTCGGAAGAATTTCCCTAAAAAGAAAAGAAATATATATGTTTATCTTGCTCTTCTTTATTTGAAATTATGGAGAAAATTGCTCGACGATAAGAATGACCTTGAGTATGTTCTGTTTTCTGATTAGAGATGGGCACCGGATGGCATATTCGAAAAACCGAAAACCGGATAGGAGGCGTTATTCTCAAAAACAAAAAACCGGTTTAATCGGGTTTTTTCAGCCGGTTTTAACAGGTTAACCGAAAACCGGTTTAACCTGTTTTGATGCGGTAAAGCATCCATAATATTGAAAACCACAGGTGGTTTCTCTTTGATTTGCACCCCTTATTGCGCACTCCCCAAGTGTGAAGGTAAGACCCTCATCATAGGACACAGGAATGCCGATGCTGGCCAGGGCACGCTTCTCCCTATCGATAGTAAAGTTCTTCGTGTTGCTTATCTCATGGTAGAGCTTGATAGGGTGCGAGAACGGAGTACGAAGGTAGGGCTCAGCCAAGTACCAGCCTGATCCCATCTTCATACATACGATCTACGGAGACGTTTCCGTATCTAGAACGCCACACGCCACGCGATCTTACACGTTCGTACGCATTTGTCTATCTATACTCACTCGTAGTAATACGTATTGCACCTCCCTCAAAGCTACGTGATACCATCACATTAGCCCACCCTGAATAGTCGTACATGCAGATCCCACGACGATCAAATGATCATACGATCATCCCAGAAATCGGAAAGGGGGTCGAAGGCGCGGCTATTCGAAACAATTAAGTGAGGACACAAATCTTCACCACCTCGTAATGAGGCTTCAACGCCTTACGCGTGAGACAAGCATGCCATACGAGAATAAAAGGCTTCGATATGCCAACATCAAGCCGGTTACGATGAAGACGAAAGCCATGTAAGCTAACCGTGGCGTGAAAATGAAACTAAACGAAATCTTAAAGACGGAAGCTGGAAGGGAAAGACAATAAAGCGAAAACAATGCACGCTGCGATGGAAAAAGCCAAGGGACTTGAAGTGGCTACGTAGCGTGGAGCCAGTGGTTGGGAAACTGAATAACAACAACAGAACAGATGCCCCATCAAACAAGTGCGTTAATAGTGGTTATGTTCTCAACTGTGCCTCTTCGATGGAATAGTGATGTTGACCAACCAGATGTTTATATATTGTTTTACCTGGTACTATTTCTTGGAAAAGCGTCACGTCGATTGTTAGCGAAACCACTACAACGAGACCCGCACACTGCATGCTCCCGAAACTGCACAGTTCACCATCAGGGTTATAGCGTCGTGCGACGAGTACAAGCAACAGTCGCCCTCGCGTTAGTCTACCTGACCCGACTCAAACTTTATGCAAAATAAACAATATCCTGACCCGCATACTGTAAACGAAGGCACGAGCCGGTGGATATACGAAGGGTTGTACAAGGGGGAAAGCACCTGTGAACAAGACTTTTGTCTAGAACGCCGTTGAGTGTGAACGCTCCCACCAGTTGAACTGGAAAGTTACTGTCAAAAATAAAATTAAAAACAAAATACATTTCGAAAATGCTCCACCCGTTTAAATACTCAACACAAAGATTGGCTCGTCTGGGGTCCCAACCGGCAAATATTGGCTCGTCTGAGCTACTGCTGTCGTCGTTTGCCGCAGCCACGTCATCGACTACAACCACCCCTTGGCTCATGTTGGAGTTGTGGTGTGTTGGACTTGCGAGCAGAGATGGGTGGTGTGTGTTTGGTGTGTGCGAGTGTTGGGTAGTGTTGGGTGTGCGGGGAGAGGGGGGGGGGTTGTGCCGCAGTGAATCCACCGAATTTAGGCTACCACCCTCTCTCTCCCCACGCCCACGTATGGTCGCCGTGTTTATTGCTGCAGTAGTTGCTACGTTCTAGAGAAGGTACAATAGACGTCGGATCAACCAGCGTTGACGTTGTCACGTTCACTGGCACGTTTTAGTGTCGATGGGTTATCCGGTTTTCTGGTTTAACCGGTTAACCGGTTAAACCGGTGTTTTTATCCGGTTTAACCGGTTAACCGGTTAACCGGACCTCAAAAACCGCCGGATTTTATATCGAAAAAACGACTAATCACACCCGCCTGATGGGTTTCCAAAAACCGCGGTTAACCGGTTTTTTCTCTATCCAGTGCCCATCTCTATTTCTGATACAAGCAAATTTCGTCTTCGGTGTGTGTGTGTTTTCTGTAAAATGTTATATTCATGTCAACACAACGACGTCATCTGGACACTCAGTGTGTTATATTCATATCAACACAACGACATTATATGGACACTCAGAGTGCTACGGTAGGGGGGTCGCTTTTAAGTCCATTATTTTCAGCGGATGAGAGCCACTCCGCCGTGTGACCACCACATTTCTTCGCGACTTTTTAAGTCTTAACGCTTTACGTTATCGAGATGTGCACCACCATGGTATGCTTGCTACTCTGCGACGACAGCATATGTCTGCGTTCAGGTTTGAGTGGGGTACAGAGCCACTCGCCCGAGTGGAGTAAACGTGGTAGTGAAAATCAGGCTACCCCCCCTACCGCAGCACCAGCAGTCCGTACCGATTACTTATCCTAGAGATAAACAAAACACTGATGATGATGTTGTCACAAACTGAGACAGAGGAACAAAACAAATGAGTCGGAAAGGGTGAAAGGGGAAGCAGGTGAAATGCTAACAACGTATGACATCATGCCAGGTTAGTGCGAGAGCGCAAAAAAGTCAATGTCATGATGAGGTGCTCTGGAGCTACAAGTATATACGTACGACGTAATGGTTGTGAGTTGTAAGACAACCGTACACGTCCAAAGCCTTCTGCCATCTTTATAAATGGTTCGTGTACTGGAGATTCCTTGATAACCTTTAAGGTAGGCAGTAGCGTGGAGGCTTCGTAAGCCCATAGAAAGGTTCTGAGCATCAACATAGAACCCGTCGAATTAGCTTATACCGGTATATAATAGTCAGGAATTTTGAATTTTCAAATTAATACATTTCGTTTCAGAACGCACTTGTTCGTGTGCCGTATGTCACCCCTACGAGTAGGCTGCTATCATGCTATCATTGGTACGTACGTACGTAGCAGGGTATGGTATGAATAAAACAATATAACGACAAAAGAAAAGGTCAGGTCTGGGGTCGGCGAAATCTTCGAAACTCATATTTTATGATATCTACGGTAGTATATGTACGTGCTGCTGGATTTTGTGGGTGTGACCTCACCAAGGATTTATATTTCCGAACAAACATTGACCGCTGCAGTGGAAGTGAGGGAGATTGCTAAGTAATACCTACCTGTAGTATATATGTCATATAGATGACATGCCATATACCTCGTATATATGATATTATATACGTACTCGTATGATACATAAAAGGGTTTTGCGTCACTCAAATTCGGACGCAATTGTTTTTGAGTTTTAATCGCAGAGTGAGTATAGTGCGGATAGCACCCCCCCTAAGGCGGTTCCTTTCATACACGAATACACCGTATATACGATTTTCTTCTATTGATACAAGGGCGTAAAAAAAAAAGAGAAAACGACACCACACTCGTAGGAAGGTCAGAATGAAAAACAAACCGGATCGCTGTGATCACAGGACGAAATGAGCGAAAAGTCGACTGCATTGTAAATACGTAGCGTCTATGACGAAGAACACAACTTGACGAAGACCCGTCTAATTTTACAAAACAGACGTAGCCGGTCGCCCCGGTAGTCTGTGAGTAGTGGTAAGCTTCAAATGCGACTACGAGGGTATTAACATTTTAGATTAATATATACTCGAAGCATTAAAAAAATATATAGCATTGAGCATTGTTGGTACCTCGGTACTTTGGTTTCGGTGTCTAGGCTCACGCAGTGAGAGCGAGCTTACAGGCGTCCGTTGCCAACCGAACGCCAGACCCAACCATATATCAATATATATCATACATTTATAGGGGGGGGGGAAATCGGCTGCAACTAAAAGCCCTCGCTCGCTTTCTCCATACCCTGTGGGAATATTTCCACGGTGAGTATTCGCAGTGCGTCACTTCACACGACGTAATAAATCAATGTCTGCCGTTACTGCTGGCGGCTGCTGTATCGTAATGGTAACAGCAAGGGCGCACAAAAAAAAGAAAACGACACTCACACACCTAGGAAGGTCAGAATGAAAAACAAACCGGATCGCTGTGATCACAGGACGAAATGAGCAAAAACCATTTTTTTTTTCGTTTTTTGTTCCCTTTTTTAACTTGGTTTTAGAGACCCCACCTATTGTTTTCTGGGATCACAACGGTCCGGTTTCTTCCCTCCAATAAAGGGGGGGGGGGTTGTGGGGTATCTGGGATTCAGATCCGCGCATACCCTTGATTGATAGCGTTTCCGTTCCCCTTGCGCCATTTTTATTATTCGGTTTCATTTCAGAACTCGATATGTTGTTATATTAACAATACTAGCGTATCATTCCTCTCTTTCTGGTACGACTGGCTTGACAATTGTGAAGTTGTCTTATCGTACCCGGTACGTTCGCTTTTCACTTGATCTACCCATTCAGGCCACCTCTCATGGCGCATGTTTGAGGGACAGTTTTCCAAACCAATCGTCACCCTTATTATATGGGACCGAAAGTCGTCATTTGGGATGTTGTACTGGTTTGTTAATGTAACTCTCGGGACGGCCTCCACTCGGAAATGGGGCCCTATTTTCTAGTTTCGATTAACATCGCGATCGAAACTGGTGCCCGGATTTGCATCGTCGTTAGTGTCAACACATCGTAGGAGGCAAGAAGCGTTACAGTGCATCTATCCGTCAACTAAGCAACCGGACCTAAGCTGCTTGCTGTGCCCCTCTACCCACCCCCGCCCGCCTGACAGGCATCACCACGAGCCGATGGGATCAGTTTATAATTAATTGTGTCTGCTACAAGACCCTTGCCACTCCCCTCTCGCCACTTCGATGTCGCTCAATCTCAACTTGTCTCGTTGAGGATGGGAGGGTATAGTCGCGGTCTGATGAACGAGATGGTCAACGCAGACAGCCAGGACAAATATACGAGTTCCAAAGACAGCTCTCCTACTAACTACGTGTAATGTTTCCCTCGGCGCGAGTACCAGATACCATGCTTCTGTGTGGTGGGCTGAGATACTCCGGATCGACGAGCCCCGGATAGTCTACATATAGCAGGGAGGCAGGGAACACCTCTCTTCGTCCCGTTGTTGAATATATATATATATATATATGAGAACATAGCCCACCAGCATTCCGAAAAAAAAGGGTCATAATAAGGTTGTCGGTCGATATTGTGCGTCTGTTCTTTTTTAGGCTGGAGAAATTCATCAAGTTTTCGACTGTCTTTGAGATATCGTGTTTGTGTTTTCCCTGGTCGGTGTAATCAGAAGAATTTGTACTCGTACCTTTCCCCAGTTGTAGGAAACAGTGTACGGACGAAGGCAGGGAAGAAAGCGCGGCTTAATGTGACAAGACAACACAAAAATTTACACGCGATCGAAGTACATCACACTCCGCTTGCAAATATAATATGTATGACATGTATGTGTTTCGAATAAATGGTCGACCTCATCTCGACCTGACAGATATTTTTAATATATGATGTACACTACATGTACTACTTCGAAACATACGAACGAGTAGACAGAGAAGAGAGTAGTAATATGATTACATAAATATAAAAGAAAATTATTAAGAAAAAACAGCTGTGATATCGAAGATTTCGTCGAAACTCATATTTGCTACCAGGTACGTAGCTGGGTGTGATACTTCGATCGCGCGTACGTACGGGTTTTATACATTTATGTCCTCATGCAGGACGTACATCCCGAATGAGGAGGACGCACTCTGAGGCTTTAGAATTCAGGGAGCGTGTGTCCATTTGTGAGGCGGGGGGGCGGGATGGTTTGCACCCAACTTTGCTACTAATATTACATAGTCTGGAATAAACATACTATATACTTGTGACATACTGTATATGACGACGACAGTGTATATCACACCCCCTGGGGTGAATTTCAAAGCCAATTTTCTCCATAATCAGGGGGGGGCACAGACGACGAAAAAGGAGGCTTTTGGAGCATCTCGTCGAGATCTTTCCATATACGGGTCGCTCGGGGCTAGCGCTCGACCGGTCATCGAGCAATTCAGCGTTGAAATTCGTCCGATGGGGTGTGGTATACAGTGTCATATACGGTAAACAAACGTGAATCTTGGCACGAGTGTGTGTGCGTGTTCTTCACATTAAACCTTCCTTTCTACCCATCGACATCCAGCACACCCAGTGTCCGTGCCGATTCTTCATCCTAAAAAGGTACCAGTTCTGTGGTCACAAAAACTACGACACAGAGAGAGATACTACGCTCAGTGCAGTAAGCAGAGCAGACAATGCAATGCCATATACGACAGGCAAGACCTACCCTGCTAGCAATCCAGGTGCATGCAAGATAAAACAAGAGAAAAAAGAAAAAAGCGAAAAGGAAAAAAGAATAAAAAGTAAATATACTGAAGCTAATCAACAATCAAGCAACCAAACAAAAAGCATGACAAAATAAAAAGAAAGAAAGTGTCGTGCTTCTCCCAGAGGAGATGCGACATCCAATAAATGAGCATGTAGGAAGCAGAAAGGTAGACGTAAATATAGATATCATACGTAAATCAAATATATTGAATGGGATGGGTAAACGGAAGAACATAGCAGCAGTGGCCTGCTCTTTCAGCCCGTTGCCATTTTTTTCGTTTTCGGTACCCTTCGCTCTCCGCTGCCCCTCCTTCCAGCGAATATTCCTAGGGTTCGGGTTGATTCATAGCTCTCGAGTAGACTGAACCAGGCGTTGTATATTTTGTTGCATACGTACATAATACGTATAATTTTGGTTGTATCATTAATCCCATTCATTGGCCGGTCGCCCCGGTGGTCTAACTGGTAGCCACGAAGCCTGTAGGGCCGGGTGTCGAGGGTTCGATTCTCCCCATAGAGGTTTTTATTCTCAAATGACACCGACTGTCGAGAGCGCATAWTATAGCGTGGGTAAGCAAAATTCGACGGAAGTTGACGAGGGAAGAAAGTGCTGAWTTTTTCTTGCGATAAAAACCAAGGCAAGAACCGTAGTGGGGGAGGAGGGAGAGGAGCCTACTTTGTGACTCCGGATCTGAGTTACGACTACGAGGGAGGGAGAAAGACGGAAGTGCGAAGATAATTAATGGGATGGACAATATATATATATATATATATATCTTCGTCCTTCGTTTCTCTCTCCCTCTTGGAGGGTCGTAACTCAGATCCGGGGTCACATAATTATGTAGGCTCTTCTCACCCCTCCCCGCTACGTACGGTACGTGCCTTGCATTCTTATCGRGAGAAGGTTTTAGAGTTTCTCCCCCCGTCGACTGGCGTCGAAGTCCATATAGCTTATACGGTACTAATTCCAGTATGTCTACGAGTACGCTACTCTACCGGCCCTCTCGCAAGAAAGTGCCCCGYCACGAAACTCGGCCTAAACATTACGGGGAAATAAGAAAGTCGACAGCTATTATACTGAAGTTAGTGTCGGACACACCCCTTTCTCAACTAAGAAAGTCAGCCTAAGCCCGATTTCTGGTTTCTCATGAGCGGGCCGGTACTGTATGCGTGTGGCTTTCCTTGTCTACTCTACTATATCCATCAATCTATTGATATTCATAGCACGTTGCGCGACCATGAAATTAAATTTTAGTGCACCCCCTTATTATGTGCGATGCACAGAGGCAAGCCCTGTGTGGTGGTTTGCCTTTGTTCGCTCGTGCTGGAGCTCTGTATCATGCGGGATCGCACCTCTTTCCTTTGCCCACCAATACATACCACGGCCTTGTGTCTACTTTAATGAGCGAGGGTTGTCAGACGCCAGTCTTTGCATACTCTGTACTCATCACATAAAATGGTACACCAGTACAGAAGTTACTGTAGCTGATCTAGGGACAGCAATCATCCAAGAAAAAGTACATTTTCAAAGACCAGGCTGGGATTGTTGAACGAAATACATGTGAAGTTGGATCCAGAAAAACAGAACAACAGCTCAAACCATGGCAAAAAATTGAGAAACAGGAAATGTTTTCAGAAACCCTGTATGCGACAAACGACAGACAAAATGAACTCCATCGGTGGTAAATATTGCGACTCGTGCTGCTGCTGGGCAACACGTACTATACCGGCCCTATCACAAGAAACCTGAAATCGGGCTGAGGCTTATTTCCCTATTCTTGGCGCGCGTGAAGGCACACTTTCTGATTTTGCGCTTTCTTATTTCGGCCCCGGAGAAGACGTTTTCCCTACAGAGTACGTAGTGCTGCACAATGAATGATGGCTTGAACCCAGGCCAGCCACAGGAAGGGATCACTTTATTTTAGCCTATTATGCACTGACTAGGCTGAGAGCTTTTCTGTTTTTTTCCTTGCGTCGGGCTGACTTTCGTGTGAGTTTCTTTGCAATGAGCGGGCCGGGCCGGCTGTATTCGCATACGTGTGCTTGCTACGTGCTACGCACCCTGTATAATGGGCTTAAGAAAGCTATGAGCTACGTTTGTTAGTATTACTACTGTATAGGCTAGTCGTGCAAATGTGCACACGATTCACGTCTTCACATGCCCAGTACTGGTACCGGCGGCACACACCGTCGACCAGGGATGGGCTTGAGAAAGCTTTCAGTTATATACGTACGTACGTCATTGCTGTTCGATCTTCGTCATGACTCGTGGCGGGTACGGCAGGGTGCGGCTTTACCGCCTGCGACGTTCTTCGCATGCTTTGTTTTTGATTGCGGAGCACAGGAGGGTACCTCCTCACCAAAGTAATACAGGCAATTGCCAAGTACAAGTAGTACAGGCAGGACACCTACGAGTATGTAAATCAGGAAATCTCGCAGTATTGTGTTCCTGGCCTATTGTGAGTGCTGCGTAAATTTTAATTACCCCTTTAGACTTCCTATTGGTTCTTCTGCCGATCGGATAGAGTGTTCTTACCACGGTAATTTCATAGTATAGGCGAACGTTTATGGTGTTTTCCTCGAGTCTCGGTCGAGATGTCTGCGGTAGCCTGCTTCTTATTTTACTAGGGCTAACCCGCTACTTGCTGATATTCGTGTAACGTGCTCTTTGCAAGGCAGTAGTTTTTTATATTGGCTAACTTTGAAGAGTGCTTAATCAATGCTGACTACTTGCAATACGTATATACGGGTTGCTTTTTGATGGGACTCGAAGGTATCGAAGCGTAATTACGTTAGGGTATTTCAGTTTTTCTAATCATTTCCTCAATTTACAGGGTAAGTAAGATGGGGTGGGGCTATCTGTCGGTCAGGCGGTCACTACATATCGATACAGATACCCATTGGACTCTAAAAACGGGTTCAGGATTTACGCGAGGCAGGGAAGATACGCACCCTAGCAAAACGGATGCGTGATGCTGCTGTGCTGTTTTGTGGGCCTCAACAATATGATACATACGGTACGGTACCTTTGAGTCCGTGGCATACTCGGTCGACACTTGTTCCTTATTCGCAGCGCTGAACGATTACGTCCAGTAGTACCTGGAGTAAAGTAAGTGGTATTCTAGATAAATACTATCAGTGTACGTAAGTGTTTCGGAGTATTTCGCAGGCGTGTCGATATCCGGGTCTCTCGTACTCGATTCGGTTATTGAACAACTGCTCGACTACTGCCTTTGTGCCCTACCGGAAGTGTTCGGGTGTTCGATACATGCATGGAATACTGCTGGATCAGTCTGGTAATATCCAGTTGTTGGTTGTGCATGTTGTAGCTGCAAATAATGCATCCGTTCAGTTTTACACCGAACGAGTACCGACGTACGGATCCTCTCAAATACGAAAATCGGCGCTAAACAAAAGGGGTGGGGGTTCGGTTGTAACCGCGTGACCTTTAATTTTCTGTCGAGTTCGCGCGTTCAAATTTTGGTTCCCGATAAGAGACGTTTACGCTTCCATAATTAATAGTCCTGCGCAATAGTTGGGTAGAAATAACGAAGACAACACACACACGATGGAAAGTGCCATGAGTCCAGGCCGGCCGCCCGATTGTCTACTAATAATATAATAGTCGTACTCTCGAATGCATCTAAGATTTGGCTTACGGGGTTCAAATCTCACGTGGGTTGGACGTATTATGTATTTTGTGAGTTTATTTGCTAAAATATATATTAAAAAAAAACGAAATCATTGAAATCATCTGCTGAGCGTCTAATAATAGTAGCGTGGGTAGGCACAGTTCGATGCGAGTCGACGCGTGAAAAAAGAGCTGAAGAAATATTCTCGCGATAAAAACACAAGGGACGAACCGCAGTGGGGGCGGGGGGGGGGGGGGGGAGAGCCTACTTTGTGACCCCGGAACTGGGTTACGACTATTACATATATAATAGGGAGGAGAAACAAAAGAAGGCCGAAAAAAATGAAAGGGGGTAAAAATAAACACACACAGCGAGGGCTACTCGTAGCTTTCGTAAACCTCACCTGGCACTGGTAGGCAGTAACTAACTGTTCATAGATGCGAGGCTGAGGGTGTATCTAATGTTTTCCAAGTGTCAGGCTTTACTTTCTTTCGAGAAAGTTTCTTACGGGCGAGACGGCACTGCTAGCATATGATATAGAAAAAAAGATGTATTTGTGTACAGTAGCCCTCGTTGATGTCTACGTTCTATGCTGAAACCCCATCAATTATATCACGAAGAGTGCGCCTACCCGCACTATGGAGGGTTCTGAGAACCCTGAATACTGCGCCTACCCGCACTTTGTATGCAGGCTCGGATTTGTATAGTGCGCGCGCCCGCTAGAGTGCGGGGTTTTTCGCATGTCGCAAACCCGCACTATAGAGTATAGAGGGCCCCCACTGTTCAGCGGTACCATAACAACAATATGAGGCTGTAGAATCCAAATAATCGCCGCCCATCTGTCAGAAAGAAAAAAAACGAGTTTGCACGTAACTTTTGCCACTACAGTACTGTTAATATTATATAGTCGGAAATAGAAATACCTGGTTTTTGTTCAGTGTTTTCATCCCATTTACGTATTATATTCGCCCGTCGTGACTCCCCCCTTCCTAATAGCCGCAACCTAGATCTAGGGTCACAAAGTAGGCGCCTCTCCATCACCCCCCACTACGGCCAATGCCTTGCATTTGTATCGGGAGAATGCTTCAGCACTTTCTTCCCTCGTCGGCTAGCGGCAAATTCCACCTATGTACCCACACTACGAAGGCGCTCTCAGCAATTATTGGTTCATTTTTATAGTGTTGCATATAAGAGTAAAAATCTTATCACGGTGGGATTCGAGCTCGCGAGCTCGAATCCCACCGTGATAAGATTTTTACTCTTATATGCAACACTATAAAAATGAACCAATAATTGCTGAGAGCGCCTTCGTAGTGTGGGTACATAGGTGGAATTTGCCGCTAGCCGACGAGGGAAGAAAGTGCTGAAGCATTCTCCCGATACAAATGCAAGGCATTGGCCGTAGTGGGGGGTGATGGAGAGGCGCCTACTTTGTGACCCTAGATCTAGGTTGCGGCTATTAGGAAGGGGGGAGTCACGACGGGCGAATATAATACGTAAATGGGATGAAAACACTGAACAAAAACCAGGTATTTCTATTTCCGACTATATAATATTAACAGTACTGTAGTGGCAAAAGTTACGTGCAAACTCGTTTTTTTTCTTTCTGACAGATGGGCGGCGATTATTTGGATTCTACAGCCTCATATTGTTGTTATGGTACCGCTGAACAGTGGGGGCCCTCTATACTCTATAGTGCGGGTTTGCGACATGCGAAAAACCCCGCACTCTAGCGGGCGCGCGCACTATACAAATCCGAGCCTGCATACAAAGTGCGGGTAGGCGCAGTATTCAGGGTTCTCAGAACCCTCCATAGTGCGGGTAGGCGCACTCTTCGTGATATAATTGATGGGGTTTCAGCATAGAACGTAGACATCAACGAGGGCTACTGTACACAAATACATCTTTTTTTCTATATCATATGCTAGCAGTGCCGTCTCGCCCGTAAGAAACTTTCTCGAAAGAAAGTAAAGCCTGACACTTGGAAAACATTAGATACACCCTCAGCCTCGCATCTATGAACAGTTAGTTACTGCCTACCAGTGCCAGGTGAGGTTTACGAAAGCTACGAGTAGCCCTCGCTGTGTGTGTTTATTTTTACCCCCTTTCATTTTTTTCGGCCTTCTTTTGTTTCTCCTCCCTATTATATATGTAATAGTCGTAACCCAGTTCCGGGGTCACAAAGTAGGCTCTCCCCCCCCCCCCCCCCGCCCCCACTGCGGTTCGTCCCTTGTGTTTTTATCGCGAGAATATTTCTTCAGCTCTTTTTTCACGCGTCGACTCGCATCGAACTGTGCCTACCCACGCTACTATTATTAGACGCTCAGCAGATGATTTCAATGATTTCGTTTTTTTTTAATATATATTTTAGCAAATAAACTCACAAAATACATAATACGTCCAACCCACGTGAGATTTGAACCCCGTAAGCCAAATCTTAGATGCATTCGAGAGTACGACTATTATATTATTAGTAGACAATCGGGCGGCCGGCCTGGACTCATGGCACTTTCCATCGTGTGTGTGTTGTCTTCGTTATTTCTACCCAACTATTGCGCAGGACTATTAATTATGGAAGCGTAAACGTCTCTTATCGGGAACCAAAATTTGAACGCGCCGAATCGACAAATTAAAGAGTCACCGCGGTACAACCCGGAACCCCCCACACCCCTTTTTGTATTAGCTGCCAGATTTTCCGTATTTTGAGAGGATCCGTACGTCGGTACTCAATGATTTCGGAGTGATAAGAACACTCGAAGCGCTGTATGACATATTCGAGTACAACATGCACAACCAACAACTGGATTAATTTACGCAGACTGACCCAGCAGTATTCCATGCATAGTATCTGAGACAGCCACGACCACTTCCGGTAGGGCACAAAGGCCAGTGAGGTCGGGCAGCATGTTGTTAATAACCGGAGTACGAGAGGCCGGATATCGACACGCCTGCGAGAAACTCCGAAACACTTATCATATATCATATATAGATACCATTTACTATTCACTAGATACTACTAGACTAATCGTTCAGACGCTGCGAAAAGGATAATCAAGTGCGTCGACTCGAAGTATGCCAACGGACTCTAAAGGTACCCGTTACCGTATGTATCACTATTGTTGAGCCCACAAAACAAGCACAGCCTCACGCATCCCGTTGATTCTAGGGCTGCAGTATCTCTCCCTAAGCCTCGCTGTTAAATGCCGTGAAACCCGAGTTTTAGAGTCGCAAATAAGGGATCTGGTATGTATGTAGATGACCGCCGAACCTGAATACAGCGATAGCACACCACCCCATCTTACTTTAACCCTCGATAAATGAGAAATGACTTAGAAAAGGACCTTAAGACCTTAATAAACGCTGATATTCAGTTAAAACAGCAAGCTCTCGGTATATTCGTAAGTTGCAAGTAGTCCAAGCAAGATAAGCACTACTTCAAATATAAATGTATATAAGAACTACGATGCCTTGCAAAAGAGTCATCCTGTTACAAAATGATCATCGAATGAGCGGGTTAGCTCAAGAAAAAAGACGTACCCGCGACTCTCGACCCGTACACCGACGGAATAACAGGCATATAACGTATATCAGCCTATCACTAAAATTACCACGCTAGGTACAGAAAACTCTATGCCGAATCAGGCAGGAAGAACACCAAATAGCGGAAGTCTCAAAAGTGTGGTATCATTGAAAAATTAGTGTACGACAGCACTTCTCTCTATCCACAATAGGACACACGGAAACAACAATAACCTGCGCCAGCATTTCCTGATCTTACATTAGGCGTCGTAGGTGTCCTGCCTGTACTACTTGTACTTGGCAATTGCCTGTATTACTTTGGTGAGGAGGTACCCTCCTGTGCTCCGCAATCAAAAACAAAGCATGCGAAGAACGTCGCAGGCGGTAAAGCCGCACCCTGCCGTACCCGCCACGAGTCATGACGAAGATCGAACAGCAATGACGTACGTACGTATATAACTGAAAGCTTTCTCAAGCCCATCCCTGGTCGACGGTGTGTGCCGCCGGTACCAGTACTGGGCATGTGAAGACGTGAATCGTGTGCACATTTGCACGACTAGCCTATACAGTAGTAATACTAACAAACGTAGCTCATAGCTTTCTTAAGCCCATTATACAGGGTGCGTAGCACGTAGCAAGCACACGTATGCGAATACAGCCGGCCCGGCCCGCTCATTGCAAAGAAACTCACACGAAAGTCAGCCCGACGCAAGGAAAAAAACAGAAAAGCTCTCAGCCTAGTCAGTGCATAATAGGCTAAAATAAAGTGATCCCTTCCTGTGGCTGGCCTGGGTTCAAGCCATCATTCATTGTGCAGCACTACGTACTCTGTAGGGAAAACGTCTTCTCCGGGGCCGAAATAAGAAAGCGCAAAATCAGAAAGTGTGCCTTCACGCGCGCCAAGAATAGGGAAATAAGCCTCAGCCCGATTTCAGGTTTCTTGTGATAGGGCCGGTATAGTACGTGTTGCCCAGCAGCAGCACGAGTCGCAATATTTACCACCGATGGAGTTCATTTTGTCTGTCGTTTGTCGCATACAGGGTTTCTGAAAACATTTCCTGTTTCTCAATTTTTTGCCATGGTTTGAGCTGTTGTTCTGTTTTTCTGGAGTCCAACTTCACATGTATTTCGTTCAACAATCCCAGCCTGGTCTTTGAAAATGTACTTTTTCTTGGATGATTGCTGTCCGTAGATCAGCTACAGTAACTTCTGCACTGGTGTACCATTTTATGTGATGAGTACAGAGTATGCAAAGACTGGCGTCTGACAACCCTCGCTCATTAAAGTAGACACAAGGCCGTGGTATGTATTGGTGGGCAAAGGAAAGAGGTGCGATCCCGCATGATACAGAGCTCCAGCACGAGCGAACAAAGGCAAACCACCACACAGGGCTTGCCTCTGTGCATCGCACATAATAAGGGGGTGCACTAAAATTTAATTTCATGGTCGCGCAACGTGCTATGAATATCAATAGATTGATGGATATAGTAGAGTAGACAAGGAAAGCCACACGCATACAGTACCGGCCCGCTCATGAGAAACCAGAAATCGGGCTTAGGCTGACTTTCTTAGTTGAGAAAGGGGTGTGTCCGACACTAACTTCAGTATAATAGCTGTCGACTTTCTTATTTCCCCGTAATGTTTAGGCCGAGTTTCGTGYGGGGCACTTTCTTGCGAGAGGGCCGGTAGAGTAGCGTACTCGTAGACATACTGGGATTAGTACCGTATAAGCTATATGGACTTCGACGCCAGTCGACGGGGGGAGAAAACTCTAAAACCTTCTCACGATAAGAATGCAAGGCACGTACCGTACGTAGCGGGGAGGAATGAGAAGAGCCTACATAATTATGTGACCCCGGATCTGAGTTACGACCCTCCAAGAGGGAGAGAGAAACGAAGGACGAAGATATATATATATATATATATATTGTCCATCCCATTAATTATCTTCGCACTTCCGTCTTTCTCCCTCCCTCGTAGTCGTAACTCAGATCCGGAGTCACAAAGTAGGCTCCTCTCCCTCCTCCCCCACTACGGTTCTTGCCTTGGTTTTTATCGCAAGAAAAAWTCAGCACTTTCTTCCCTCGTCAACTTCCGTCGAATTTTGCTTACCCACGCTATAATATGCGCTCTCGACAGTCGGTGTCATTTGAGAATAAAAACCTCTATGGGGAGAATCGAACCCTCGACACCCGGCCCTACAGGCTTCGTGGCTACCAGTTAGACCACCGGGGCGACCGGCCAATGAATGGGATTAATGATACAACCAAAATTATACGTATTATGTACGTATGCAACAAAATATACAACGCCTGGTTCAGTCTACTCGAGAGCTATGAATCAACCCGAACCCTAGGAATATTCGCTGGAAGGAGGGGCAGCGGAGAGCGAAGGGTACCGAAAACGAAAAAAATGGCAACGGGCTGAAAGAGCAGGCCACTGCTGCTATGTTCTTCCGTTTACCCATCCCATTCAATATATTTGATTTACGTATGATATCTATATTTACGTCTACCTTTCTGCTTCCTACATGCTCATTTATTGGATGTCGCATCTCCTCTGGGAGAAGCACGACACTTTCTTTCTTTTTATTTTGTCATGCTTTTTGTTTGGTTGCTTGATTGTTGATTAGCTTCAGTATATTTACTTTTTATTCTTTTTTCCTTTTCGCTTTTTTCTTTTTTCTCTTGTTTTATCTTGCATGCACCTGGATTGCTAGCAGGGTAGGTCTTGCCTGTCGTATATGGCATTGCATTGTCTGCTCTGCTTACTGCACTGAGCGTAGTATCTCTCTCTGTGTCGTAGTTTTTGTGACCACAGAACTGGTACCTTTTTAGGATGAAGAATCGGCACGGACACTGGGTGTGCTGGATGTCGATGGGTAGAAAGGAAGGTTTAATGTGAAGAACACGCACACACACTCGTGCCAAGATTCACGTTTGTTTACCGTATATGACACTGTATACCACACCCCATCGGACGAATTTCAACGCTGAATTGCTCGATGACCGGTCGAGCGCTAGCCCCGAGCGACCCGTATATGGAAAGATCTCGACGAGATGCTCCAAAAGCCTCCTTTTTCGTCGTCTGTGCCCCCCCCTGATTATGGAGAAAATTGGCTTTGAAATTCACCCCAGGGGGTGTGATATACACTGTCGTCGTCATATACAGTATGTCACAAGTATATAGTATGTTTATTCCAGACTATGTAATATTAGTAGCAAAGTTGGGTGCAAACCATCCCGCCCCCCCGCCTCACAAATGGACACACGCTCCCTGAATTCTAAAGCCTCAGAGTGCGTCCTCCTCATTCGGGATGTACGTCCTGCATGAGGACATAAATGTATAAAACCCGTACGTACGCGCGATCGAAGTATCACACCCAGCTACGTACCTGGTAGCAAATATGAGTTTCGACGAAATCTTCGATATCACAGCTGTTTTTTCTTAATAATTTTCTTTTATATTTATGTAATCATATTACTACTCTCTTCTCTGTCTACTCGTTCGTATGTTTCGAAGTAGTACATGTAGTGTACATCATATATTAAAAATATCTGTCAGGTCGAGATGAGGTCGACCATTTATTCGAAACACATACATGTCATACATATTATATTTGCAAGCGGAGTGTGATGTACTTCGATCGCGTGTAAATTTTTGTGTTGTCTTGTCACATTAAGCCGCGCTTTCTTCCCTGCCTTCGTCCGTACACTGTTTCCTACAACTGGGGAAAGGTACGAGTACAAATTCTTCTGATTACACCGACCAGGGAAAACACAAACACGATATCTCAAAGACAGTCGAAAACTTGATGAATTTCTCCAGCCTAAAAAAGAACAGACGCACAATATCGACCGACAACCTTATTATGACCCTTTTTTTTCGGAATGCTGGTGGGCTATGTTCTCATATATATATATATATATATTCAACAACGGGACGAAGAGAGGTGTTCCCTGCCTCCCTGCTATATGTAGACTATCCGGGGCTCGTCGATCCGGAGTATCTCAGCCCACCACACAGAAGCATGGTATCTGGTACTCGCGCCGAGGGAAACATTACACGTAGTTAGTAGGAGAGCTGTCTTTGGAACTCGTATATTTGTCCTGGCTGTCTGCGTTGACCATCTCGTTCATCAGACCGCGACTATACCCTCCCATCCTCAACGAGACAAGTTGAGATTGAGCGACATCGAAGTGGCGAGAGGGGAGTGGCAAGGGTCTTGTAGCAGACACAATTAATTATAAACTGATCCCATCGGCTCGTGGTGATGCCTGTCAGGCGGGCGGGGGTGGGTAGAGGGGCACAGCAAGCAGCTTAGGTCCGGTTGCTTAGTTGACGGATAGATGCACTGTAACGCTTCTTGCCTCCTACGATGTGTTGACACTAACGACGATGCAAATCCGGGCACCAGTTTCGATCGCGATGTTAATCGAAACTAGAAAATAGGGCCCCATTTCCGAGTGGAGGCCGTCCCGAGAGTTACATTAACAAACCAGTACAACATCCCAAATGACGACTTTCGGTCCCATATAATAAGGGTGACGATTGGTTTGGAAAACTGTCCCTCAAACATGCGCCATGAGAGGTGGCCTGAATGGGTAGATCAAGTGAAAAGCGAACGTACCGGGTACGATAAGACAACTTCACAATTGTCAAGCCAGTCGTACCAGAAAGAGAGGAATGATACGCTAGTATTGTTAATATAACAACATATCGAGTTCTGAAATGAAACCGAATAATAAAAATGGCGCAAGGGGAACGGAAACGCTATCAATCAAGGGTATGCGCGGATCTGAATCCCAGATACCCCACAACCCCCCCCCCCTTTATTGGAGGGAAGAAACCGGACCGTTGTGATCCCAGAAAACAATAGGTGGGGTCTCTAAAACCAAGTTAAAAAAGGGAACAAAAAACGAAAAAAAAAATGGAGCCCCGGATAGTCTACATATAGCAGGGAGGCAGGGAACACCTCTCTTCGTCCCGTTGTTGAATATATATATATATATATATGAGAACATAGCCCACCAGCATTCCGAAAAAAAAGGGTCATAATAAGGTTGTCGGTCGATATTGTGCGTCTGTTCTTTTTTAGGCTGGAGAAATTCATCAAGTTTTCGACTGTCTTTGAGATATCGTGTTTGTGTTTTCCCTGGTCGGTGTAATCAGAAGAATTTGTACTCGTACCTTTCCCCAGTTGTAGGAAACAGTGTACGGACGAAGGCAGGGAAGAAAGCGCGGCTTAATGTGACAAGACAACACAAAAATTTACACGCGATCGAAGTACATCACACTCCGCTTGCAAATATAATATGTATGACATGTATGTGTTTCGAATAAATGGTCGACCTCATCTCGACCTGACAGATATTTTTAATATATGATGTACACTACATGTACTACTTCGAAACATACGAACGAGTAGACAGAGAAGAGAGTAGTAATATGATTACATAAATATAAAAGAAAATTATTAAGAAAAAACAGCTGTGATATCGAAGATTTCGTCGAAACTCATATTTGCTACCAGGTACGTAGCTGGGTGTGATACTTCGATCGCGCGTACGTACGGGTTTTATACATTTATGTCCTCATGCAGGACGTACATCCCGAATGAGGAGGACGCACTCTGAGGCTTTAGAATTCAGGGAGCGTGTGTCCATTTGTGAGGCGGGGGGGCGGGATGGTTTGCACCCAACTTTGCTACTAATATTACATAGTCTGGAATAAACATACTATATACTTGTGACATACTGTATATGACGACGACAGTGTATATCACACCCCCTGGGGTGAATTTCAAAGCCAATTTTCTCCATAATCAGGGGGGGGCACAGACGACGAAAAAGGAGGCTTTTGGAGCATCTCGTCGAGATCTTTCCATATACGGGTCGCTCGGGGCTAGCGCTCGACCGGTCATCGAGCAATTCAGCGTTGAAATTCGTCCGATGGGGTGTGGTATACAGTGTCATATCCGGTAAACAAACGTGAATCTTGGCACGAGTGTGTGTGTGTTCTTCACATTAAACCTTCCTTTCTACCCATCGACATCCAGCACACCCAGTGTCCGTGCCGATTCTTCATCCTAAAAAGGTACCAGTTCTGTGGTCACAAAACTACGACACAGAGATACTACACTCAGTGCAGTAAGCAGAGCAGACAATGCAATGCCATATACGACAGGCAAGACCTACCCTGCTAGCAATCCAGGTGCATGCAAGAGAAAAAAAGAGAAAAAAGAAAACAAAGCGAAAAGGAAAAAATAATAAAAAGTAAATATACCGAAGCTAATCAACAATCAAGCAACCAAACAAAAAGCATGACAAAATAAAAAGAAAGAAAGTGTCGTGCTTCTCCCAGAGGAGATGCGACATCCAATAAATGAGCATGTAGGAAGCAGAAAGGTATACGTAAATATAGATATCATACGTAAATCAAATATATTGAACGGGATGGGTAAACGGAAGAACATAGCAGTGGCCTGCTCTTTCAGCCCGTTGCCATTTTTTTTCGTTTTCGGTACCCTTCGCTCTCCGCTGCCCCTCCTTCCAGCGAATATTCCTAGGGTTCGGGTTGATTCATAGCTCTCGAGTAGACTGAACCAGGCGTTGTATATTTTGTTGCATACGTACATAATACGTATAATTTTGGTTGTATCATTAATCCCATTCATTGGCCGGTCGCCCCGGTGGTCTAACTGGTAGCCACGAAGCCTGTAGGGCCGGGTGTCGAGGGTTCGATTCTCCCCATAGAGGTTTTTATTCTCAAATGACACCGACTGTCGAGAGCGCATATTATAGCGTGGGTAAGCAAAATTCGACGGAAGTTGACGAGGGAAGAAAGTGCTGATTTTTTCTTGCGATAAAAACCAAGGCAAGAACCGTAGTGGGGGAGGAGGGAGAGGAGCCTACTTTGTGACTCCGGATCTGAGTTACGACTACGAGGGAGGGAGAAAGACGGAAGTGCGAAGATAATTAATGGGATGGACAATATATATATATATATAATTATCTTCGTCCTTCGTTTCTCTCTCCCTCTTGGAGGGTCGTAACTCAGATCCGGGGTCACATAATTATGTAGGCTCTTCTCACCCCTCCCCGCTACGTACGGTACGTGCCTTGCATTCTTATCGTGAGAAGGTTTTAGAGCTTTCTCCCCCCGTCGACTGGCGTCGAAGTCCATATAGCTTATACGGTACTAATCCCAGTATGTCTACGAGTACGCTACTCTACCGGCCCTCTCGCAAGAAAGTGCCCCACACGAAACTCGGCCTAAACATTACGGGGAAATAAGAAAGTCGACAGCTATTATACTGAAGTTAGTGTCGGACACACCCCTTTCTCAACTAAGAAAGTCAGCCTAAGCCCGATTTCTGGTTTCTCATGAGCGGGCCGGTACTGTATGCGTGTGGCTTTCCTTGTCTACTCTACTATATCCATCAATATATTGATATTCATAGCACGTTGCGCGACCATGAAATTAAATTTTAGTGCACCCCCTTATTATGTGCGATGCACAGAGGCAAGCCCTGTGTGGTGGTTTGCCTTTGTTCGCTCGTGTTGGAGCTCTGTATCATGCGGGATCGCACCTCTTTCCTTTGCCCACCAATACATACCACGGCCTTGTGTCTACTTTAATGAGCGAGGGTTGTCAGACACCAGTCTTTGCATACTCTGTACTCATCACATAAAATGGTACACCAGTACAGAAGTTACTGTAGCTGATCTAGGGACAGCAATCATCCAAGAAAAAGTACATTTTCAAAGACCAGGCTGGGATTGTTGAACGAAATACATGTGAAGTTGGACTCCAGAAAAACAGAACAACAGCTCAAACCATGGCAAAAAATTGAGAAACAGGAAATGTTTTCAGAAACCCTGTATGCGACAAACGACAGACAAAATGAACTCCATCGGTGGTAAATATTGCGACTCGTGCTGCTGCTGGGCAACACGTACTATACCGGCCCTATCACAAGAAACCTGAAATCGGGCTGAGGCTTATTTCCCTATTCTTGGCGCGCGTGAAGGCACACTTTCTGATTTTGCGCTTTCTTATTTCGGCCCCGGAGAAGACGTTTTCCCTACAGAGTACGTAGTGCTGCACAATGAATGATGGCTTGAACCCAGGCCAGCCACAGGAAGGGATCACTTTATTTTAGCCTATTATGCACTGACTAGGCTGAGAGCTTTTCTGTTTTTTTCCTTGCGTCGGGCTGACTTTCGTGTGAGTTTCTTTGCAATGAGCGGGCCGGGCCGGCTGTATTCGCATACGTGTGCTTGCTACGTGCTACGCACCCTGTATAATGGGCTTAAGAAAGCTATGAGCTACGTTTGTTAGTATTACTACTGTATAGGCTAGTCGTGCAAATGTGCACACGATTCACGTCTTCACATGCCCAGTACTGGTACCGGCGGCACACACCGTCGACCAGGGATGGGCTTGAGAAAGCTTTCAGTTATATACGTACGTACGTCATTGCTGTTCGATCTTCGTCATGACTCGTGGCGGGTACGGCAGGGTGCGGCTTTACCGCCTGCGACGTTCTTCGCATGCTTTGTTTTTGATTGCGGAGCACAGGAGGGTACCTCCTCACCAAAGTAATACAGGCAATTGCCAAGTACAAGTAGTACAGGCAGGACACCTACGAGTATTACGAATCAGGAAAGCTGGCCCAGGCTGGATTTCCGTTCCTATTGGAGAGAAAGTGCTTCTACACTAATTTCAAGATAACGAGACCCGAATTTGGTGTTTTCCTCTGAATCTCGGCATGACTTTTCTGTTAGCCTGCTTCTTAATTTTAATAGGTGTCCCGTACTGCTGTATTCCGGGTACGGTCGAGTGGTAGTCTTTTTTATTGGCTAACCTCTTCAGCATCAATGTAACAAGATGCGACTTTTTGCACATCGTTTGTTGTTTTTGATTGCGGAGCTACGACAGGTACGAGAGTGCGTAAATTACGCGTAGGAGTATTTCGTTTTGTCTAACTCTTTCAGCATCAATGTACAGTAGTAAGATGTGGGCTCGCGGCAGGCAGAAATCCAGATACATATCGATACATACACGGAGCTCTAAAAACGGTCAAATTCGAGCAGAGGAAGATAGCAACCTAGCAAAATCGGTGGTGATGCTGCTGTGGTTAGGGCCCACAAGATGATACATACGTAGGTCTTTGAGTCTGGACTACGGTCGCACACTGTCTCTTAGCAGCGCTGAACAGATACTCCGAGTACCGTGGAGTAAAGTAAGGTGTATTTCTGAAGATAAAATACTTCAGGTGCTTACGTATTCGTGTCCTCGGAGTATTTCGGGGTTCGATACTCCGGGATACAGCTCGTACTCGGAGAATTTCGGGTTTGAACACTCTCGACGCTGCTTGTGCTCGGAGTGTTTCGGGGTTCGATACTCTGGAATACTGCTGGACTCTGGAATACTCCAGTTGTTGGTTGTGATGTTGGTTAGTGCAAATAAATGTCATACAGCAGTACCGACGTACGGATCCTCTCAAAACGAAATCGGGCTAAACAAAGGTCGTGTAAACGCGGACTTTAATTTTCTGTGAGCGCGCGTTCAAATTTTGGTTCCCGATAAGAGACGTTTACGCTTCCATAATTAATAGTCCTGCGCAATAGTTGGGTAGAAATAACGAAGACAACACACACACGATGGAAAGTGCCATGAGTCCAGGCCGGCCGCCCGATTGTCTACTAATAATATAATAGTCGTACTCTCGAATGCATCTAAGATTTGGCTTACGGGGTTCAAATCTCACGTGGGTTGGACGTATTATGTATTTTGTGAGTTTATTTGCTAAAATATATATTAAAAAAAAACGAAATCATTGAAATCATCTGCTGAGCGTCTAATAATAGTAGCGTGGGTAGGCACAGTTCGATGCGAGTCGACGCGTGAAAAAAGAGCTGAAGAAATATTCTCGCGATAAAAACACAAGGGACGAACCGCAGTGGGGGCGGGGGGGGGGGGGGGGAGAGCCTACTTTGTGACCCCGGAACTGGGTTACGACTATTACATATATAATAGGGAGGAGAAACAAAAGAAGGCCGAAAAAAATGAAAGGGGGTAAAAATAAACACACACAGCGAGGGCTACTCGTAGCTTTCGTAAACCTCACCTGGCACTGGTAGGCAGTAACTAACTGTTCATAGATGCGAGGCTGAGGGTGTATCTAATGTTTTCCAAGTGTCAGGCTTTACTTTCTTTCGAGAAAGTTTCTTACGGGCGAGACGGCACTGCTAGCATATGATATAGAAAAAAAGATGTATTTGTGTACAGTAGCCCTCGTTGATGTCTACGTTCTATGCTGAAACCCCATCAATTATATCACGAAGAGTGCGCCTACCCGCACTATGGAGGGTTCTGAGAACCCTGAATACTGCGCCTACCCGCACTTTGTATGCAGGCTCGGATTTGTATAGTGCGCGCGCCCGCTAGAGTGCGGGGTTTTTCGCATGTCGCAAACCCGCACTATAGAGTATAGAGGGCCCCCACTGTTCAGCGGTACCATAACAACAATATGAGGCTGTAGAATCCAAATAATCGCCGCCCATCTGTCAGAAAGAAAAAAAACGAGTTTGCACGTAACTTTTGCCACTACAGTACTGTTAATATTATATAGTCGGAAATAGAAATACCTGGTTTTTGTTCAGTGTTTTCATCCCATTTACGTATTATATTCGCCCGTCGTGACTCCCCCCTTCCTAATAGCCGCAACCTAGATCTAGGGTCACAAAGTAGGCGCCTCTCCATCACCCCCCACTACGGCCAATGCCTTGCATTTGTATCGGGAGAATGCTTCAGCACTTTCTTCCCTCGTCGGCTAGCGGCAAATTCCACCTATGTACCCACACTACGAAGGCGCTCTCAGCAATTATTGGTTCATTTTTATAGTGTTGCATATAAGAGTAAAAATCTTATCACGGTGGGATTCGAGCTCGGGTACCAACAATGCTCAATGCTATATATTTTTTTAATGCTTCGAGTATATATTAATCTAAAATGTTAATACCCTCGTAGTCGCATTTGAAGCTTACCACTACTCACAGACTACCGGGGCGACCGGCTACGTCTGTTTTGTAAAATTAGACGGGTCTTCGTCAAGTTGTGTTCTTCGTCATAGACGCTACGTATTTACAATGCAGTCGACGTGGACACCCGCCACGCACGCATCTGTCCCAGGGCAGGGGCGCAAGCGAACCAGCACCAGCCGTTCGTCCACGCGATGTCCCGCACGTTGAAGCGTCTGGGAATTCAACACCAAGTGGAGAGCGGCGAACCGTTCACCGTAGACCGATATCTGCGGATGGACATTGTAGTCAGGAGAGGAGGTCTCCGGGGCGCTCCAAACAGGGAGTACAGGGAAAAGTCCATCCTGCTGGACGTCACCCATGCTGACCCCCAACCGCAGGTACACCTACGAGGAGGAAGTGCTGATCACGATGGATCAGCTGCCTCTACCTCCGAGGCGTGCAAGCGGCAACACTACGATTGTCCGGGACATGTGTCCTTCGACGAACGGAGTCGAAAACTTGCCACCTGAGCGGTGGAAAGCTTTGGGGGTCTCGGGGTAGAGGGGACGCGTGCTACGGTAGAGGTAGCACTTTTTGGATAAATCGTTTTCTAAACGATCGGGCTGCTTAACCTGAATTCGTCGGACTTTCACTTCTGTGACGAATACTGTTTCGGAGTATACTTCGGTCATGAGATTTCTGATCCGGCAGCACTTTTATTTTCCTCCAAAATCATTTTTTCGGTGAGGTATGACGCTCCTTAAGTGAGGAGCCCAGAAAAAAGATGGTGCACCTCTATCGTAGCATGCGTCAGGGCAGCAATTTCATCGACCAGCTGGCTGCCAGTGTCGTGGGGGTGGGTCGATGGCTAGTAAAGGGGTGGTGAAATAACCCCTGTTGCAAATGGTCTCGGTGACCACACAGGTCACCAATTTCAGGAGGGTGTCGCGGTTCAAAGTCCAACTCAGGGACCGCCAAGAAGCGAGGAGGAGCAGGGGAGGGGGGTGGTGACAGACCCACACCGATGGCGTCGGGATGGAGCTTGGATGCGGCTTAGGACTTAAGAAAATAACGTGGAGGGTACATATTGGGAATGATGAGGGAGCAAGGACAACAGATGGAGTATTATTGTGCATAAATCTGGGCGGGAAGTAGACATATTAATAGAAGGATGTTAGACTTTGCGCATAGGTTTCCTTGGTTTCCGTGGTTTTCTGCTCTCGGGAATGTATTGTTATGAGTGATCTATGTTGAAGCTCATGCTGCACATTGTCGGATAGCAAAGATAATAATAATAAATTGTAATTATTATGGACATGATATATATAATATGCTGATGAGCGCCATGGTCACATCTCTATCTCTCAACAGGTGACTCACCCTGCTGCGCGACGCGTAGTAGGCACTTCGTTGATCCCGTTGCTCGCTATATAGCTTCCCCGATCTCGTCCGGGCAGTACCTCACAGAGCTGGCAGTTTCCAAGATAGATAACGTGTGGAAGGTCGAACACAAGAAGCCGGTATGAGTTATCGGATGTGTGTGCGGCGTGCTAGCAAGCTTCCTGGTTTGTCTGGTGTGTGTGCTTGTTTTTTTGTGCAAGCCTGTTAAAAGCTGCAAGTTCGCTTAACAACTTTATGAAACACGTACCATAATATCCCATCTCCTTCTCGCGGGAATAACGAATTCAATACAATACTTACAAAACCAACCCCCCTTTTTTTTCTGTACAACCACACCACGTATCACGATGCCCGCAGGCATGGTATCACGTACCGTATCATGTCATGCTCATAATATACGTACGAGCTGGGCCAGCCAAGACTCTGCTAGAACAGTCAATCGGCTATGCCCCGCTCAATAATGCGTGTTTTGACGTGATTTTTTGACACGGTGTTCCTTAAGTATCAATCAACCTTTTTGATGTCATCCCTTTTTGTTTTTGTTTTTTCCTCGGGATATATGACCGATCCAACGATCCGTAAAAATGAAAAAGTGGTCATAACAGGTCCGAAAAAAAAAAGAAAAAAAAGGGATGACACCGAGTACATTCGCATGTGTGTTTCAAATACGTGGTAAAAAAATCAGTTCGAAAAGTGAAAAATTGAGCGGGGCATCGCAGTAAAACTGCCGTTTTCGTAATTACTTGTTTTCAGTATAGAATCAGGTTTTTGTTATATCTCTTGATGGGTGGTGAATTCGGCAATACAACTTGCATCGATCGTCTCCTTGTGTCTCAAGCATTGTCTACACCAAATTTCAGCTTGATCGGGAATGGCGATTTTTTTAGCTGACATGTGAAATTAGCGTCGAAATCTGGTAAAAAATCAGATATTTTGGTACTTTTGGGTTTTCGCGGATATCTCGCCGAAATCGAGTCGTTTTTTTTAAAAGTCAAGAAAAGTCCATACACTATTTTTGTTGCATCTCCAATAATATGTCAGGATCATCTCTGCCAAATTTCTAAGTCTAACTCGCAAAATTGGCGGCGCTATAAGCTCACAACAGAAAATCCGTTTTATGGCTGGCCCAGCTCGTATACCATCAGATTATGTACGATATGGTTTATGACATTTTATATATGATCATTCCCGAAATAAACGTGTTATTTGTAAGTTGTAAAGTCTCTAGCCGGTCGCCCCGGTAGACTAGTGGTCAGCTTCAAAGACTACTGGCATCGGTCCTCAAGTTCGAATCCCACCGTGGTGAGATTTTTACTTTATTATTGGAAACAATAAAAAGGAACCAATTGCTGAGAGCGCCTTCGTGGCGTGTAATTCTACTTTTCATCCGTGTAACCCTTTTCGGATAGTCTTCCGCATTCTCATCATCCTACAATAAACTTCTACGAAACTTCTTTCCACTCTATTATGCTTGGATGCATGTTGTACAGCTCGATGCCCAGCGATAATACGTAAGACCCATCTCCCCATCTCCTATTCTCGGTCATCTCTGAGATGTGACCACGACCTGATATGTTTCTCTGCCTTTTCCTTGGGCACCAACTTTTCACTTCGTCTCGATTCGAATATCTTCACTCTCTCGTCAACCCGTCACTATAATACTCCTTCGTACCCGTTTCTTATCACGTCAAATCTCCATTGTATCCATCGCTATTGACTTCTTATAACATTTATACCCGATCTGTAGCTGGAAAAATACGCCACTTTCAGTTTTACATCGCGCGAAAGACGACTGACTAAGGAAATGTCCATACGTTTTTATGTGTAAATAGTCCAAATATATCACGATATAGAGTTTTTTAAATGTCTTTTGTGGCTCGTTTATAATCTTATCAGCAACATAGTGCCAAAGAAAATGGGTGTGGAGCATAAAGTTATAAAGTTGGCCACTATGTTCCCCAAGATTGAAAAATCCAACAAAAAGGGGTGTCTCGTCATCATCTGACCCCTGAGATGATGCCAGGCACAATACGCCATTATCTTGGTTGAGTCTTTTATTGTTCCGCAAATATATACGATAATACATGCCTTGCACTATATACGAGAACGATACGTATAATATGTACGTATGACGTACACCGAGTACGTATACGAAAACGATACGTACCATATTTTGAATACATACGAGTATTATGTTGCTTTGGCCATAGGCACTGCTGCTGCACAGCCTTTATCTTTGTTTGCCGAAATAAAAGTCGGGAAGAAAAAAGAGCCACAAAGTGGTACTATAACGTAAGTCTTGGTCTGTTTTCGAAGTTTTTAATCGAATTGTTTTTTGTTTTATATTGTCTGCCACATCTCCGGGACAAGCACGATACATATATCTATCTATTATATATAGTTCGTCTGATGCCCAAAAAACAATACTTTAATCAAGTAATCTTTGATGCCCACTTTATCATAGCAACTTAGAGTGCCGCTGATGGGAAAAAAAAAAACACAGTTTGCTTTGATGCCCAATTTTTTCAAATCAACCACAAATAGAACGTATATTCTGCATTCAACGGTTGACTTTTGATCTCGATATAGACTCAGTCCACGACTAACTAACTTCGTACCGGGCAAGGCCAGCAAATAAGCATAGCGGCCTCGAAGGTATCATTACGATTCGTGGTCTAGGGGGCGAGCGTTTGCTTGCGGCGTCCGACGGTCTTCGTCCAAAAACCTTAAAAAATTGTCTTTCTTGCGATCGGAGATCTTTGGTATTCTGTTTTGAACTCATCATCAGCTGAAATGTGTTTTCACCAGACGCCTGATCGGCGCCCTCCACATATCATCGACCGAGGTGTGTGGAATGTGACACTAAGGTGGATCGGAGGTCCTGACCGGCGCGACGCGTTCAGAGTCCATGACGCAGTCGTTGGGTCTGTCGATCGATATGTCAAAATGTCAAACTTGAAAAAGTGTGATTTTTTTCTTGTATGATACGTACCTGGTATATAAACCAAGTATACCCCTGTCGTATATGCGTACGAATACGAGTACTTGACGTATGCTCGTACTCGTATGTGTTGTCTGGTATGTACGAACCAGGTATCAACTACGTATTCCCGTCGTATATACGTACTCGTACGAGTATGAGTACGGGCTCAGGTTCTGCTTGATTGAGCCTGTGGCACTTTCCTTTCTTGTCTGTCTGTGTAACGTCGAGGAGACGCCAGGTTGTTGGAGCATCCAGGCTCGACGACACGATAAGAGACGGAGATCTTATGACAGGGGGATTTAGTGATACTTGCATGGGAGATCCTTACGGTGATCTCCGGATGTGTGCAGGTTGGGCGAGCCCGGGACAGCTTTGAACACGAGCAGAGGAGGAGAGGATGTTGTTTAGGGGCCTGCAGAGACTCCGTCCGTTTCTAAAGCAGTGAGTGGTGCTTTCGTCGCGCACGGCGGTGGCAGGGTACGTACGTTCATATGATACGAGTACGACCAGAGCGAGGATGAACGGTACAATCTCAGCAAAGATTAAAAGTGGCAACCGCACTGCTGCGATACTCGTACGTAGAGCAGCCGCGAATCACGAAGACAAGCACGGCGCACGTACGAGTTGTACTACAGTATGCCAACCTGCGACGTAAGAAGACGGTGCCGGGCATGCCGGCGTAGGGAGAAGCGTGCGTTTTGAATGCGTGTGTGGGAGAAAAAACTGGATTATTCTTGTTTGCATTTGCTCCACTCTAAGTTGCTATGATAAATTGGACTTAACACTAAGTCTAAGTGACCCATCAAAACCATGCAAGCACGCGCAAAGGGGGACAAGGGGATCTATGATTTGGGTATGTCACTTCTGTACGTCTTCCATCCATTATTCGATATTTGGGACTTACTGGTACGAGGGATATTGTACATGGTATATTAGTAGTGCTTTGTGAGGGTATCACCTACTGACCTATAGGGGTAACATATCGATTAACTACCCAGCCCAGGGTAATCCTTATAGCACTTACCCCCCCTGTGAACGGCGGAATGTTTGGGACGTCGGTACCGTATACGGCCGTACGTGAACCTACCCGCTTCGTTTCGATAGCTGGGGAACCAGGGAGACGTGTTTTTTAGGGACGCACGCTCAAGCGTTTCTGTAAAAGAAACTTTCGAAGTGAGATTCGAACCCGTGTCCTCGACGATGTCAAATGTGAGGATATTACCTACTTAGCTATAGGGGTAAAATATCGACCAATTACCTAGCCCAGCGTAATCCTAACCCCCCACGACAATGTGTAGCGATATTATTAGTGTACACTACTGCTGCTGTGCCAACATGATGAAATCTCACATATTTCGTTCACCCAGGCCCCAATAAGTCCACACCTAAAGCGGTGATTTGCAACCGCCGACACTACGAAAACAAGGTGTCTTCAATTAGCCCTACACCTTCAACCTCCTCCCCGTTGACTTCCGAGGAAGCATCGAACAACAACTCCCTCTCCATACGTATAATGTCCTTGTTTGCAACTACTACATTATGAAACAGAAACAAGCACAATCCTTCGATATTTTTGCCCAAATAATCGTAAGTATTCTTGACACCCGACAACAATGTGTAGCATGAGCTTCAACGTTCATCACTCATAATAAGCACCCGAACAAAAAAAACAGCAAAAATAAAGCGTGTCCTTCCTATTGAGTAATTTGTTTTTAATATATACGAGCCGCTCACACTTGTGGCCCTACCGCCGTGGGGGCGGGGGGGCCTCTTATTCCCTAGTATATATATATTGTTGTCGTTTGTTATCGTTTCTTTTTGTTTGTCGATCTATTCCAATGCGTGGGTAAGTTAAAATTCGACGAGAGTTGACGAGGGAAAAAAGTGCTAAAATATTCTCGCGATAAAAATGCAAAGCAAGAACCGTAGTGAGGGGGGGAGGGAGAGGAGCCTACTTTGTGACCCCAGATCTGAGTTACGACCAGGGAGGGAGAAAGACGGAATTGTGGAGATAACAAATGGGATGGACACACTAAAAAAACAAAAATCATACGTATTATATTGTTTAGCGGGTACGTCGCGGGTACGTATTATTTCTTGTTTCCAGTTCGTTTTTTTCGTTTTCGTCTTTGTTTTCGCTTTCGTTTTTTTTTTTTTCCTTATCTCTCTTATAGCAGCTGGATACCCAGCAGGGCAAGTCGTGCCTGTCGTATATAGTCATTGTTATTAATTTATTTATTTATTATTTATTTTCCCGTCCCATTTATTGGATTGTCGAATCTGCTTACTGCATTGCAGCATAGCTGGTAGTATTTATGTGTCTTAGTTTCGCGACCACATAGTAACTGGAAAGTCTCCTGGACGGATATTCGGCGCGGACAAATGGGTGCGCTGGATGTCGACGGGTAGAAAGGACGGTCTAATTAAATATGAAGAACACACACACATTTTACTCGTGCTGTGCTCACAGCGCGTCATTCGGCCCGTTGGTGTACGCGGGTCGGCAAGAGGCGGGAAAAACGATTGAATCCTTGTTGGTCTTAAACTTATAAATGTATGGCACGCATGTACGGTACTGCTGGAATTGGGAAGGCCTAGAAGTGCCTAGATAACATTACACACACTTGGTGATCCGAGATCTGAGTTACGAAAATGGAAACAACTCATTGAAGGGCGGGGGCAAAAAAAGAAAAGTAGTTTTTTTTGCTTTTGTTTTTTTGTGTCACGTAATGTCGAAAACTGACTGTTGTTCGGGTCGCTCTCGTCGAAGTACGTGGTCAACATACGTACTGGTTTCTCCCGGGCCGATTCGAAAAATCAATAGAACAAGAATAGCACACATGGTGATGTGAACCGAAAATGAAAATGGACTCGGTCGGTTTTTCGGCTTCTCACCGAACAGTCGGTCGGTTTCGGTTTGTTTTTTATTTTAAACCGAAAAACAACGAAACCGAAACCGAACATTTTCGGTCGGTTTTTCGGTCGGTTTCCCGACTAAACTAGCCAATTGGTCCACATTTCGAAGGGTTCGGCGCGCATGTGTTGGCAAAATGTGACGAGATGAGATCGTGGTGTGGTGTCAAGTGGTCCTCCTGCAGTACCTGCGTCTGCTGCGCCACACACGGTACAGGCCGACATGCATATTTATAATCTGCAGCCGACAATAGCTACATACAGGCATGTAACAGCTGTTGCTACGCACAATAAAAAGCAGTAGATAGTATTATACGAGGGCACTGCTGATGTGTAGTCTAGATACCATGTATGATGTAATGATAGATGATAGATACATCTTGCAGCGTACAGCTACGTCGTTACACCATCAAAAACGCTAGGTTGCTGAAGGGGGGACTGTAAGTATACCCGCCTCTGCCTCCGGCTCAAGGTCAGAGTCAGCACTGCCGCCTGAACCGGAGATGGTTATCCTTCGCAGTCTCGCGACGCACTGCTGTACCGCTGTACCCTGTGCCCTGTGCGGCTGTTGTTGTTGTCGCTGCTGGTGCGGGCTGTGTGCTATGTGCTGTGTGCTGTGTGTCCATGTCAATTCATTAGAGATGGCTCCCGGATTCGTGGGAACCGGGTACCCGGAGGCGGGTACCCGGAACCGTCGGTACCGGTACCGTCCCGGTTCCATTCTCATTACCCGCGGTACTGGGTATACCGGGTATCCGATATTAGTTACGCTCCACGGAGCCCCCGATAGACAGCGCACAGCGCACAATGCACAGCATACCCTACATACCTTCACACAACACGCCATACACACACACGAGACCCCCACCAGTTACCAGCGGAATAGAGATGGCTCCCGGATTCGTGGGAACCGGATACCCGGAGGCGGGTACCCGGAACCGTCGGTACCGGTACAGTCTCGGTTTCATTTTTATTACCCGCGATACTGGGTATCTTGGGTACCCGGGTTAAACTAACACGATACTCGTGTTTGTGTACGCTGTTGTCAAACGTGCTCTGTGTAGCCACGTGCCTATACCGTGGGTCGTCAAGGAGGAGAGGTAGATAATGTACACTCGTATCACCACGTACCAAATACACATACACAAGTAGAGCCAGTACCTGTCGTCAAAGGCCCATCATGAACACCACACAGGAGTGAGCCGTACCTTTCTGTCACGCTCCACCCTCACATGTATACGGGCAGTATCTTATCATCAAAGCCCGGGTCTGCGATAACGAGGATGCGACCCGGGCTTTGATGATAAGATACTGCCCGTATACATGTGAGGGTGGAGCGTGACAGAAAGGTACGGCTCACTCCTGTGTGGTGTTCATGATGGGCCTTTGACGACAGGTACTGGCTCTACTTGTGTGTGTATTTGGTAACGTGGTGGTACGAGTGTACATTATACACCACTCTCTCCTTGACGACCCACGGTATAGGCACGTGGCTACACAGAGCACGTTTGACAGCAGCGTTCACAAACAAGGAGCATCGTCATTCCCGAAAACTATTAAGCCAGAAAGCGCTATCTCTACCGTGGTACTTCGATTGTGGTAAACAAGGCGCATATATCCTGCCATTTTATATGTTGCACACACCGTGTTTTACATCAAGGTTTTAGGCCGGCTTCAATAAGCAGGCGTCGTCTAATGCGGGCTTTTGAATATAAACTTAACTACAAAAATAAAATGGCGGATAACCTTGTTCAACCCTCTGGTTACATAGTCAGCACACGTGGATGTTTCACATTTGCTTCATCGATTACCAGTCGTACTTCGTAACTAATCAGACCGACACGTACGGGGTGTTCCTAGTTTCCACCAGGGGTGATCGTGTTGATATAATCGCTTCCTCTTCCCATTTTCCCATTTACCGGTATTATCTTCGCGCCCCTTTTGTATTTCTCTCTCCCATTAATGGTAGTACCCCTAGGGCCACACAGCGGGCGGGTGATATATATTTATTAATTTCCTCTTCCCATTTACTGAGGTAGTGTATGGTCCTTTTTCCCTGTCTCTCTCCCGTTAATAACCATACTCGCGGCTCAAATTTAGGGCCACCCAACCGTCGCTCTCTCCCCAGCCAACGCATGTATGTGACGCGTGCTACGGTAGAGATAGCACTTTTCGGATATATCGTTTTCTGAACGATCGGCCTCCTTAACCCAAATTCGTCGGACTTTCATTGTTAAGACGAATAATGTTTCAGAGCACACTTCGGACATGGGATTTCTCATCCGGTAGCACTTTAATTTTCTTCCAAAACCATTTTTTCGGTGAGGTATGACGCTCCTTGAGTGAAGAGCTCAGAAAAATCATGGTGCACCTCTATCGTAGCATGCGTCATGTACCGTTTCGGGCCTTCGATTTTATCCCGGGGAGATACTTCAGTTGGTGAAAAACTACTGTAAGTAAGTGATCAATACATGGTTGGTTTAAGGGCATTAGTCCGTTGGACTACTTGTAAAAGGTCAACTTCTTCTAATTTAACGGTAATAACTTTGCCCCTCATTTCTTTCGATCTCCCATTCGTAGTAATATTCGTTATATTCAAATCCAGGGTCACACAACGGTCTCTCCCCCATGTACGTGTCGGGCCTTCTGCTTTATCGCGAGAAGAGACCTTAGCGAAAAACGAAGTGATCCATACATTGTGTTACGTCCTTACAATTTTTTCCGTTGAACCATGGTTAATCTTAAGGCATTAGTCCGTTGGACTACTGGTAAAAGGTCAACTTCTTCCCATCTACCGGTATTATCTTCGCCCCCTTTTTTCCATCTCCCATTAATCGTAGTGGCCGTGATAAATTCAGGGTCTCAGAGCGGGCTCCCCCGTATGTACGTTTCGGGCCTTCGGTTGTATCGCGAGATGACTTTATCGAAAACCTCAGTGATCCATACAGTGTGTAACGTCCGTACATACGTGAATACATGGTTATTGTGTTGAAGCATTAGCCTGTTGGACTACTAGTAAGAAGGTCGAACCTACTATCGACTACACAAACTAAGCATTACAAAACTCTCGCTCTCTGAAACGAACTGGACATACGGGTCGACGCGTGTGACCAGCGTTGCTGTTCCAACGCTTGGGGATCCAGACGTGATTGATTTGCTCAGCTGCAGATGGGTAGCAAAGTGGGAGTGAACAGGTAGAGGCGGTGCGCGTGTCTGCGCTCACAGCTGGAAAAAAGCCAAGAGGATGACCCCCTTATTCAAAGTCAGGATCATTTTGTTTCAGCAGGATCATTTTGTTTCAGCAGCAACTCTTATCCTACAGGGTACACGAACATCACCCTTGCGTTTTATTTCAGTTACTTCAACAACTCAATAGTATACCACCACCGGTTTCCGGAGGGATACTGAATGGATGTCCTTCTTCCATGTTCCCCAGTGCGTACGTGCTACAACCCCTGCCAGCACTTCGTACCAAGTAATATACACCAGACATGATAGACCTCGTAAACTGCTGTGTACCATAGCTTCCAAGGAATTACTATATTGCTATTCTCTTATCCGTGGATACTTACGCGTATACTAATAGCACCAGCGTTAATGGGCACTTTGCAATCAGTTCGTCTGCATACAACGCATGCCACGGTAGAGGTGCACCATTGTTTGTGAGTGTAGTCACTGGAGGAGCTCTATACCACACCAAAAACAAAAACTGATTTTGGACGAAACCAAAAGCGCTACCCGATGATCCATCCCGTGGCCTAACCATAACACACATATATATAATATATAAATATATGTATATATATATATATATTCGCGGACAAAAAAAGTGGTTTTCCGACGATTTTAGGCCAAGAAACCCCGCCATTGCGTTATGTTTGGGCCAAACCGTGGCACCTCTATCGTAGCTCGCGTCATAGACCCCACGTATACAACACGAAAAAATAGCACACCGCCCGGGAGTATGTTTCGAGAAAAAAATCTGCCGAACCAACGTGGCACACGCGCTCAAAAACGATGGCTTTCAAAAGGCCTTAACGCGGGTGCCTTTGTACCTGCCCGCACCTCCCCGCTGTGGAGAAAATCGCTCTGAACTCTTCGCCATCAATCGTGTTTGCCTATTCCCAGAACTGATAACAAAATGTCTTACCCTAATTCCAAGTGGTTTGTCCCCAAATTTGTGTGACCAGTTCTCAAGGGGTGAAAAATACGTGTCGCGTTACACAGCAGACTGACAAGTTCGCAAGTATGTATCGAAATACACTACTCCTGCTGCTGTAGTACTTCAAATGGGTAACCGCTGTAAGCCCACAACGGTAGGTTGGATGCTCTATGTTATCGTAGGAAACACCAGCTGGCCACGCGCCTGCAAAACAAGACAAGGTCTATCCAATTCACAATACGGAGAACCATTCCCGGGATGTGACGGTCATTGTCTCGACAATTATACATCCTAGCTCATCGTGTGTTTGAAGCGCAGCGTGGCTTTCTCCCGTTGACTTGTATATGCCTTGATATCCTCCGGACTACCCCAACAGCTCTAGCACAGAGGTGGTTATTCAGGATGTCGTCTAAATTCACGGGGGCATGGTGTAGTATATGCAGGGGAGGAGGTGTGTGTGTGAGCGGTGGGCCTGGTGTTGCAAGCTCGCACCTCCAGTAGACGTCACTACCGTTTCGACAAATGCAATGGTTGAGGTACACTGTGTACGAGACAACGATAATAACGACAGCCAATCGTTGAAATGGTCTGATCTGATTGGCTAAGGGTTTCCGTTCGGAGTAGGGTTCGTTTCGATTCGTTATGCACGCAATCACCCTTCACAACGTTCTCGAATATGAATAATGTGGTACAGTAAGCACCCTTCAGCTTGCTATTCTTTTTAACCGTTTCAAACTTCACGGGGCATATTATAGTTCGGGGTACACCTTTGCAGCCTTTATATTGGACCAATAACTAGCATGCAGCGTATGTTTGATAACCGGTGTACCAGCTACTGTACACGAAATAACGTAAAAACGAAACAAAAGGGCATGCGAAAATACGGAAGGGAAGATATTACACCCCGAAGATGGGTAACATGAAAATATACGTTGGTAATCCAACCACTACGTGCAGTGTGATGTTTTCCCCGGGGTGTTTCAGAATATCGGGAATGAATGAGCAAAGCCACTGCATGCAGTTGTTGTCATTGTGTTAGAGGCATGCTACGGTCGAGGGACACCTCGTTTTTTCTAGGGCTCCTAACTTGAGAAGCTCATTACTCGCCCAGAAACGTAGTTTGCCAAATATGCAAAATGCAACCCGATGAACCATGCCATGGCCTTAAGGTATACAACGGATAATAGTGCCGAACGAAAATGACCTCCCGACGATATTGGGTGAAGGAGCCCTGTCATCCACAAAAAAACAAATATCTAAAAGGTACTCCCTCGATCGTAGCACGGGTCGTTACGTTATACTGCTGTTGCACTAAACTGCCGATGTGATATTCGCAATGGCCCGAACAGGTCGTGTATGGGATGTAATATCCATTGGACCAAGCGTATTTCATAAGAGGTATAGCGTACGTTCGTGCCGGGTGGCTGTTTACCGTCCTTCGGCCTGCCCCTACTTGCCGGGGGCGGAGGATTCCCGCCAAGATTTCCAACGGACTACTGAAGTAGCGGCACGCAAAGGGGCGCGGAGCCTCGAGCACCGTAGGGAGAGAACACGGCGCACTCTGCCTGTTGAACCCGTCTGTCACCGCAAGAACCGCGTGGGGTCATGGTGATGGACCCGTGCTGCGATAGAGGCAGCACGTTTTTACTGAAACGCCATTTTCAACGATCGAGCTTCTTAACCCAAAAAATCGTCGGACTTTCAGTCTTGTGTTGCAATATTATTCGGGGTATAATTAGGTCATGAGGTTGTTCAGTGGGTAGCACTTTTATTTTCATCCGGAATTCGTTGATTTGGTCAGTTATGGAGCGCTCCTCAAGTGCAGAGATCAGCAAAACCATGGTGCACCTTTACCGTAGCATGCGTCGATGCTCTATACTTTGACCCTCAACGCCAACGAGTGCACCCCCATGAGAGCAACACAGGAATATCACCACAGCATAGAGCGTTTTACGTAGAACCTACGGAGTGGAGACACTGGACACTGTGTGGGTACGCTTGCGCGGCAAGATAAACATGCGGGTGTTCGACCTTGGTTGGCCGGGCTGCACACCGGTCAATGGAAAACCAAGCCGCGTACTGGGCTACGAAACCGAAAGCAAGATAAACATTCGGGTGTCGACCTTGGTTGGCCGGGCTGCAACACCGGTCAATGGAAAACCAAGCCGCGTACTGGGCTACGAAACCGAAAGAAGGAGGCATATTCGCAATAAACGGAAATAAAAAACAAAACCAAATGCACACCGTAGGAGGGGACAGGCCTCACGTCGGCTGGCGAGGAAGTCAGTGAATGAGGCTCGTAACAGGGAGAAAGCGGCACCTGCGGCGGTTGCGTCTACAATGTGCGCACCCTGATTGTACTGGGCAAGAACGAGTATGAGCGTCATGAGCGCGTCCGGTCGAAGGTTCAACAACTTGACCGTGACGCAGGCAACGATAGAGGCGGACCATGTTGTGTCTGAGCTGCTAACTTGAGGAGCTCCATACGTCGCCGAAATATAGGTATCGGAGGAAAATGACAGTGCTACTCGATGAACCATTCTATGACCTGAGTCTATTAATAGTATGAAAAATATTACAACACAAGAACGAAAGTCTGACGAGTTTGGGTTAAGGAGTCCGATCATTCCGACAAAAAAGTTAGCCAAAAAGTGCTACCTCTATGATTATCGTAGAACGCGTCCCTTGCCTTCGTCGGCTCGCCGGAACCTCGATAGTCGGCAGGGTCACATGCCGCGCTGCTGGGTACCGGTATCTAGCTTTCTGTTCTGGTTGAAAGAAAACAGCGCATCAAAGCAGCGCTTGTACTCGTACATAGATAGGTGGATTGACATTCAAGGGGAGGGACGATATGTCTAATACCTCTGTGTGAACTCACGAATTCATAGACGAACACTTATAGTCGGTGCGCTCCGAGTTGGATGTGGTGAACACGAGGTTTTTTAATTTCGACGTTGCGTACGCTTAAACAGTGTGTACGAAAGAACACCAGCTTAGACGAGTTTTCTGCCAAAAGCTGCTGCAGTAATTAGTCGGATGTATCCTAACAAATACTCGTAGTGTTTGCTCGTAATGATGGAAAGTCTACTGCACACGGACAGCATGTGGTGATACCAATCGAGTACTGTAAACAAACGCGCGCGATATCATCAACGACAATGAACGCATGCTCTACGATAGAAGTGCACGATGTTTTTTCTGAGCTACTCACTTAAGGAGCGTCATACCTCACCGAAAAAATGATTTTGGGACGCGTGCTACGGTAAAGGTAGCACGTTTTGGACTAATCGTTTTCTGAACCATCGGGCTCCTTAACCCAAATTTGTCGGACTTTCATTTATTATGACGAACAATGTTTCACGTATACTTCGGCCATGAGATTTCGCATCCGGCCGCACTTTTATTTTCCTCCAAAATCTTTTTTTCGGTGAGGTATGACTCTCCTTAAGTGAGGAGCTCAGAAAAAACATGGCGCACCTCTATCGTAGCATGTGTCTTGGAGAGGAACAAAAGTGCTGCCGGATGAGAAATATCATGACCGAGGTATACGCTGAAACATTATTCGTCACAAAAACGAAGATTCCGACGAATTTCGGTTAAGGATCCCGATCGTCCAGAAAACGATTCAGCCGAAAAGTGCAACCGCTACCGTAGCACGCGTCAATGTCACACGGTTTCTGTCGTTTGCTACCAATGGCAACCGAGCTCTCGCGAACACACGTCGTTTAGCACACGCACGCGCGGAATATCACATACACATAACGTCTCCGGCCCGATTTATCGTATGTATATGCGCGTTGATTACACAGCAACATTCGACAACCGCATCGGTATAAAAACGGGTAACCATCATAAATAGGACCCCGTGTATTTACAGTAAACCCAGGTACAGATATATGTTTTTGTGTGAACCATAGGTCCTATTGCTATGCTCCCCCGCAACAGAGTACAGTATATCGATGCCTGCTACCATTTGTAACTGCCGTGCATCTAAAACTGAGGAATACTACCCCTATAACATCAGAAAATATTTACTGGGATGTTTTTACATTGGCCTCCATTGCACACCCACTAATAGGCCACCCTGTTTCACTCTATTGTGCTTCGTTTGATCTATTGTACGTCATATCTTATATTTTGGCCTCCGGTGGACGGGGAAAAATAAAGCTTATCCCCCCTGTCAGCTTCTGCACGCCTTGCCAAGAAACTGAAAACCGTTCGGTGCCCACCCCTGCCGCCGCACGGGTCATGAAACT
The DNA here is from genome assembly GCA_008828725.1 of Saccharina japonica. NCBI lineage: Eukaryota > Phaeophyceae > Laminariales > Laminariaceae > Saccharina > Saccharina japonica. The sequence goes on from MEHQ01003280.1 coordinate 97,455, forward strand.
GACACTCAACCCGGCGCACAATCATATTCCATGGCCTACAAACAACCGGTGCTATTTACGGTAGAGCGAGATTACCTCCCATGTTCGCTCCCTTGTATATGCTACTCGGGCGAGTGGCTCTGTTACGCCACTAAACGTGGGACTCTGCCCACGGTCATGAGGTTGTTCAGTGGGTAGCACTTTTATTTTCATCCGGAATTCGTTGATTTGGTCAGTTATGGAGCGCTCCTCAAGTGCAGAGATCAGCAAAACCATGGTGCACCTTTACCGTAGCATGCGTCGATGCTCTATACTTTGACCCTCAACGCCAACGAGTGCACCCCATGAGAGCAACACAGGAATATCACCACAGCATAGAGCGTTTTACGTAGAACCTGGGGAGTGGAGACACTGGACACTGTGTGGGTACGCTTGCGCGGCAAGATAAACATGCGGGTGTCGACCTCGGTTGCCGGGCTGCAACACCGGTCAATGGAAAACCAAGCCGCGTACTGGGCTACGAAACCGAAAGAAGGAGGCATATTCGCAATAAACGGAAATAAAAAACAAAACCAAATGCACACCGTAGGAGGGGACAGGCCTCACGTCGGCTGGCGAGGAAGTCAGTGAATGAGGCTCGTAACAGGGAGAAAGCGGCACCTGCGGCGGTTGCGTCAACAATGTGCGCACCCTGATTGTACTGGGCAAGAACGAGTATGAGCGTCATGAGCGCGTCCTGTCGAAGGTTCAACAACTTGGCCGTGACGCAGGCTACGATAGAGGCGGACCATGTTGTGTCTGAGCTGCTACTTAGGAGCGTCCATACTCCCGAAATATAGGTATCGGAGGAAAATGAAGTGCTCCGGATGAAATTCATGACCTGAGCATTATACGATGAAAAATATTACACACAAAACGAAAGTCTGACGATTTGGGTTAAGGAGTCCGATCATTCCGACAAAAAAGTTAGCCAAAAAGTGCTACCTCTATGATTATCGTAGAACGCGTCCCTTGCCTTCGTCGGCTCGCCGGAACCTCGATAGTCGGCAGGGTCACATGCCGCGCTGCTGGGTACCGGTATCTAGCTTTCTGTTCTGGTTGAAAGAAAACAGCGCATCAAAGCAGCGCTTGTACTCGTACATAGATAGGTGGATTGACATTCAAGGGGAGGGACGATATGTCTAATATCTCTGTGTGAACTCACGAATTCATAGACGAACACTTAGTGTCGGTGCGCTCCAAGTTGGATGTGGTGAACACGAGGTTGTTAATTTCGACGTTGCGTACGCTTCAACAGTGTGTACGAAAGAACACCAGCTTAGACGAGTTTTCTGCCAAAAGCTGCTGCAGTAATTAGTCGGATGTATCCTAACAAATACTCGTAGTGTTTGCTCGTAATGATGGAAAGTCTACTGCACACGGACAGCATGTGGTGATACCAATCGAGTACTGTAAACAAAACGCGCGCGATATCATCAACGACAATGAACGCATGCTCTACGATAGAAGTGCACGATGTTTTTTCTGAGCTACTCACTTAAGGAGCGTCATACCTCACCGAAAAAATGATTTTGGGACGCGTGCTACGGTAAAGGTAGCACGTTTTGGACTAATCGTTTTCTGAACGATCGGGCTCCTTAACCCAAATTTGTCGGACTTTCATTTATTATGACGAATAATGTTTCACGTATACTTCGGCCATGAGATTTCGCATCCGGCCGCACTTTTATTTTCCTCCAAAATCTTTTTTTCGGTGAGGTATGACGCTCCTTAAGTGAGGAGCTCAGAAAAAACATGGCGCACCTCTATCGTAGCATGTGTCTTGGAGAGGAACAAAAGTGCTGCCGGATGAGAAATATCATGACCGAGGTATACGCTGAAACATTATTCGTCACAAAAACGAAGATTCCGACGAATTTCGGTTAAGGAGCCCGATCGTCCAGAAAACGATTCAGCCGAAAAGTGCAACCGCTACCGTAGCACGCGTCAATGTCACACGGTTTCTGTCGTTTGCTACCAATGGCAACCGAGCTCTCGCGAACACACGTCGTTTAGCACACGCACGCGCGGAATATCACATACACATAACGTCTCCGGCCCGATTTATCGTATGTATATGCGCGTTGATTACACAGCAACATTCGACAACCGCATCGGTATAAAAACGGGTAACCATCATAAATAGGACCCCGTGTATTTACAGTAAACCCAGGTACAGATATATGTTTTTGTGTGAACCATAGGTCCTATTGCTATGCTCCCCCGCAACAGAGTACAGTATATCGATGCCTGCTACCATTTGTAACTGCCGTGCATCTAAAACTGAGGAATACTACCCCTATAACATCAGAAAATATTTACTGGGATGTTTTTACATTGGCCTCCATTGCACACCCACTAATAGGCCACCCTGTTTCACTCTATTGTGCTTCGTTTGATCTATTGTACGTCATATCTTATATTTTGGCCTCCGGTGGACGGGGAAAAATAAAGCTTATCCCCCCTGTCCGCTTCTGCACGCCTTGCCAAGAAACTGAAAACCGTTCGGTGCCCACCCCTGCCGCCGCACGGGTCATGAAACTGACACTCAACCCGGCGCACAATCATATTCCATGGCCTACAAACAACCGGTGCTATTTACGGTAGAGCGAGAGTACCTCCCATGTTCGCTCCCTTGTATATGCTACTCGGGCGAGTGGCTGTGTTACGCCACTAAACGTGGGACTCTGCCCACAACATTTGTTTTTGGTTTGCAGAGAGAGGAGGAAAGGGATCCTATAACGGTGAATACATCGCAAAAACAGGACGCCTTTGGAGGTTTCACAGACGGCCCAAGAAACAGGTTGGTGGCACTCGGCCGAGTACGTGGGTGTCGTTATCAGCCGATAATCCAGGGCTTTGAAATCGACCCACATGCCGTAGCGCCAGGCTTGGAGGCAACAAAAGAGAAAGTATACCTGAGAACCGAACGATTAGCCTGGACATAAAGTCGCTCAGGCGAGAATGCCCATGAGTCAAAAATAGTTTGGCCGACAACCGGGCTATTTCGTGTATACCCTAGGACTCCTTTGACAAAAAGGTGTCTACACATATCTTCGAATGACATCGTTCGTGCAGCCCACAATCAATGTACACGTCCACTCTAATCCTGCAGCCGAACAACTTCACGAGCAGAACAGGCCGTACGGACCGGGAGGTGTTCAGGCAAGGAGCTTAGTCGGTCATACAATATTTCTAGTTAAAACAAGTGCAACCCCTTCCGTGGAATGAGCCGTTACGGAAAGAGCGACATTTGGTGCCAACACGCACGCACAGCAAAGGCGAGCAGACTTCCTACTACGGGAGCCGCTGAGAAGAGTGACAGCACCCTTGCAAAGCTGTGTCATCAGACGCATGCTATGATAGAGGTGCACCATGTTTTTGCCTTGGAAGGGTGGTTACTTGAAGAGCTCTATACCTCACCCAAACTGATCATTAAGGGAGGAAAGTAAAGCGCTATCTGATTGAAAATTCGATGGCGAAGCAACAAGGAACAATATTGCAACAAAATAATGATCAAAGTCCTACGCGCGCGATATTATGAACGCATGCTACGATAGAGGTGCACCATGTTTTTTCTGAGCTACTCACTTAAGGAGCGTCATATCTTACCGAAAAAATAGTTTTGGAGGGAAAAACAAGTTCTGCCGGATGAGAAATATCATGACCGAGGTATACGCTGAAACATTATTCGTCACAAACACAAAAGTTCCGACGAATTTGGATATATATGGAGCCCGATCGTCCAGAAAACGATTCAGCCGAAACGTGCTACCTCTACCGTAGCACGCGTCAATGTCACACGATTTCTGTCGTTTGCTACCAATGGCAACCAAGCTCTCGCAAACACACGTCGTTTAGCACACGCAATCGCGGAATATAACATACACACAACGGCTCCGGCCCGATTTATCGTATGTATATGCACGTTGATTACATCAACATTCGACAACCGCATCGGTATAAAAACGGGTAACCATCATAAATAGGACCCCGTGTATTTACAGTAAACCCAGCTACATATATAGGTTTGTGTGTGAACCATAGGTCCTATTGCTATGCTCCCTCGCAACAGAGTACAGTATATCGATGCCTGCTACCATTTGTAACTGCGGTGCATCTACAACTGAGGAACACTACCCCTATAACATCGGAAAATATATGACTGGAATGTTTTTACATTGGCCTCCATTGTGGCACACCCACTAATAGGCCACCCTGTTTCACTCTATTGTGCTTCGTTTGATCTATTGTACGTCATATCTTATATCTCGGCCTCCGGTGGACGGGGAAAAATAAAGCTTATACCCCCTGTCGGCTTCTGCACGCCTTGATAAGAAACCGGAAACCGTTCGGTGCCCACCCCTACCGCCGCACGGGCCATGAAACTGACACTCAACCCGGCGCACAATCATATTCCATGGCCTACAAACAACCGGTGCTATATACGGTCGAGCGAGAGTACCTCCCATGTTCGCTCCCTTGTATATGCTACTCGGGCGAGTGCCTCTGTTACGCTACTAAACGTGGGACTCTGCCCACGAACATTTGTTTTTGGTTTGCAGAGAGAGGAGGAAAGGGATCCTATAACGGTGAATACATCGCAAAAACAGGACGCCTTTGGAGGTTTCACAGACGGCCCAAGAAACAGGTTGGTGGCACTCGGCCGAGTACGTGGGTGTCGTTATCAGCCGATAATCCAGGGCTTTGAAATCGACCCACATGCCGTAGCGCCAGGCTTGGAGGCAACAAAAGAGAAAGTATACCTGAGAACCGAACGATTAGCCTGGACATAAAGTCGCTCAGGCGAGAATGCCCATGAGTCAAAAATAGTTTGGCCGACAACCGGGCTATTTCGTGTATACCCTAGGACTCCTTTGACAAAAAGGTGTCTACACATATCTTCGAATGACATCGTTCGTGCAGCCCACAATCAATGTACACGTCCACTCTAATCCTGCAGCCGAACAACTTCACGAGCAGAACAGGCCGTACGGACCGGGAGGTGTTCAGGCAAAGAGCTTAGTCGGTCATACAATATTTCTAGTTAAAACAAGTGCAACCCCTTCCGTGGAATGAGCCGTTACGGAAAGAGCGACATTTGGCGCCAACACGCACGCACAGCAAAGGCGAGCAGACTTCCTACTACGGGAGCCGCTGAGAAGAGTGACAGCACCCTTGCAAAGCTGTGTCATCAGACGCATGCTATGATAGAGGTGCACCATGTTTTTGCCTTGGAAGGGTGGTTACTTGAAGAGCTCTATACCTCACCCGAAAGTGGTCATTAAGGGAGGAAAGTAAAGGCGCTATCTGATTGAAAATTCGATGGGCGAAGCAGACAAGGAACAATATTGCAACAAAATAATGATCAAAGTCCGCCGATTTTGGGTGAAGGAGCATTACTATCATTCAGAAATAAATCCACCCAAAAGTGCTATATCTATCGTAGTACGCATCATCATCCTGTAAAGCAACATCACCTAGTACCACCGGGCTTCCCCGACGCACGTGTACCCACGAGGGAGAAATCAAGAAGAAGCTGTTGTGTTTGTTGTTTAGCTACGAATAGCAGCAGTGGAAGAAAGGGTCAGCGTCAGCAGTAGTAGCAGTAGCATCCCCGCTGCCGAGCTCGCGGACGGCTCGACTGCTATCGCCTAATCTGAGGCTCGCGTTTCGTGAGTTGGACATCTTATGAACGACTGTTAGGATGATAGCTCTTAGCTGAAGGACTACCCTGTACATGTCCCGTTTCGCGTTGCATTGTGTATTCGTTTTTCCACACATGTATGCAATGGGATTGCTCGTCGGCAGAGGAGCCATCACGCAGTGCCGAATGTTCTCAAAAAAACGATATTTACTTGCTACCATGTAAGGCGCTCCTCGAATCAGAGTGGTCGGAAACGTCACACCCTACCATTACACGGCATTAGGGCGTCGGTTGGTGCTTTGGGACTAGATTGGTTGAAACAGGGAGAGGAGGTTGTCCATTCTTGTTTGTTTTTTAGTTATGTTTTACTGTTTTTTCTGCTGTTGGTATCTGAGCAGACCGGGTTACAACGGAGGAAGTCGTTCCTTTCAAGGTCAATGTTTTTTACCCAGAGAATCTTCCTTGTTCCTGCATGAGAAACCGCCCCTCACGAGTGGCAAGGGGTATATCAAGCATAAGGGCAGGCTGGCTGGCTGGCCGATACTTCATCTACTTGCAGTAGTACCACCGTAGTTGCTACTGGCAGTATTGTAAATCGTTGCATTTCATTGAGGGAAGGATGGGGCTCTAACTGTTGAGTGTAGCCTGGGTAGCCTATCTTCTTTGGAGTGAGTATAACTAGTCATGGCGGCGACCTTTGAGGCGGACTTGTTTTTTTTGCCGGAATATCTTCTCACTCGTCGGGCTCCCTACCCCAATTCTGCGAGGGAACCCCATTTTAGGGTTTTCCGAAAGGTTTTAATGAGATACGTAGGCTTTGGGGTTGTTCATGAGGTTGCACGTTTAACTTTCCTCAAAATCTCGTTTTCTAAGTTGGCTTGCTTGTAAAAAAAAGTGTATCGCTCCTCAATTTGGGAGACTCATAAAAACGTAGATGCTACGACGGCCGTAGCGGGCGTGAGGNAAGAGCTCTATACCTCACCCCAAACTGATCATTAAGGGAGGAAAGTAAACGTGCTATCTGATTGAAAATTCGATGGCCGAAGCAAACAAGGAACAATATTGCAACAAAATAATGATCAAAGTCCGCCGATTTCGGGTGAAGGAGCATTACTATCATTCAGAAATAAATTCACCCAAAAGTGCTATCTCTATCGTAGCACGCATCATCATTCTGTAAAGCAACATCACCTAGTACCACCGGGCTTCGACGACGCACGTGTACCCACGAGGGAGAAATCAAGAAGAAGCTGTTGTGTTTGTTGTTTAGCTACGAATAGCAGGACCTCACGCCCGCTACGGCCGTCGTAGCATCTACGTTTTTATGAGTCTCCCAAATTGAGGAGCGATACACTTTTTTTTACAAGCAAGCCAACTTAGAAAACGAGATTTTGAGGAAAGTTAAACGTGCAACCTCATGAACAACCCCAAAGCCTACGTATCTCATTAAAACCTTTTGGAAAACCCTAAAATGGGGTTCCCTCGCAGAATTGGGGTAGGGAGCCCGACGAGTGAGAAGATATTCCGGCAAAAAAAAACAAGTCCGCCTCGAAGGTCGCCGCCATGACTAGTTATACTCACTCCAAAGACGATAGGCTACCCAGGCTACACTCAACAGTTAGAGCCCCATCCTTCCCTCAATGAAATGCAACGATTTACACTACTGCCAGTAGCAACTACGGTGGTGCTACTGAAAGTAGATGAAGTAACGGCCAGCCAGCCAGCCTGCCCTTGTCTTTGATATACCCGTTGCGACTCGTGAGGGGCGGTTTCTCATGCAGGAACAAGGAAGATTATCTGGGTATAGAAGATCGACCTCGAAAGGAACGAGTTCCTCCGTTGTAACCCGGTCTGCTCAGATACCAACAGCAGAAAAACAGAGATAGTATGGAAAACATAACTAAAAAACAAACAAGAATGGACAACCTCCTCTCCCTGTTTCAACCAATCTAGTCCCAAAGCACCAACCGACGCCCTAATGCCGTGTAAGGGTAGGGTGTGACGTTTCCGACCACTCTGATTCGAGGAGCGCCTTACATGGTAGCAAGTAAATATCGTTTTTTTGAGAACATTCGGCACTGCGTGATGGCTCCTCTGCCGACGAGCAATCCCATTGCATACATGTGTGGAAAAACGAATACACAATGCAACGCGAAACGGGACATGTACAGGGTAGTCCTTCAGCTAAGAGCTATCATCCTAACAGTCGTTCATAAGATGTCCAACTCACGAAACGCGAGCCTCAGATTAGGCGATAGCAGTCGAGCCGTCCGCGAGCTCGGCAGCAGGGATGCTACTGCTACTACTGCTGACGCTGACCCTTGCTTCCACCCAGTCGTGGCCGCACGCTAGTTCGTTAAGCAAACAGCCGTCGGCGTCCAACTTGCACATCGAGTAATTCACAAATTGATCGTTTTCCAGGCACTCCTTCTCGGAGATATCGTTCAAGCAGCAAACATCAGCCACGTTGCTCAGGCAGTATTTCGAAGAGCTATCGGGGGCGTCCGCGGTGGCTGCTTCGGAGCATCGGCCAAACTCGGCTCTGCTCCCCTCCGGGACAGAAGAGCAACTGGTACACGTCTCGTCTCCTTGGCAGGCGGTGATTTCCGCTCCACACACGACGGCGAGATCGTCCGAGGCGTACCCGCGAGCATTGGCTGCGTGGGCGAGCGTAGTAGTCGTAGTAGTAGTCGTCGTCGCGGCTAGGAGAAGAGGTACCCCCGAGGACATGACGCGAACGAACCCGGCCACCATCGTGATAAAGTCAGTTACTAGTGTCGTGGAGGCGTGTACGCGGGGGAGGGGGGGGAAGGCCTGACGCGAACGAAGGCAGCAGAACAAGAGACAGAGGGAGGGGGCACACAAAGCAAGTAGTTGGTCGGAGGGTGATAGATGGACACAAATCAGGGAACTGCGACTGTACGAGTAGATACCAGAACACAGTCCTTCAAAACAATTTGCGGGGCTATTCGTTTGTTATCGATATGCGTGCAGTATTCCTACTTGCACATGATGCGCACAGAATAGCTATACCTGCTGCTTACGACGCGTGTACTCAGCTAGCAAAGATGAGCTTTGACGAAATCCTCGAGCTCACAGCTGTAGTTTGTTATACTTTTTTTCAATATTTACGTACGATAAAAGGTACGAGCGCACTTTTTGACTGAAACGTTTTATGAACGATCGAGCTGCTTAACCCATCCAGAACTGAAAACCTTATCCCACACTAATTTCAAGTATTTTGTCCCCCAAAACGAGGGACCAGTTCTTAACGGGTTAACCCAAACTCGTCGGACTTCCAGTCCTCTTGTGGTGTTGCAATATTGTTATTAGTAGATTCAGATAACGGGGTTGTTCATCTAGGGTAGCACTTTAATGTTCTTCCAAAAAACAAAAATCGTTGGCGTACGGAGCTCCTTAAGTGAGGAGCTCAGAAAAAAAATGAGGCACCTCTCTATCGTAGAGGCTGTTTTTTCTTCCCCACTAGAATTTCGTCACCCGACGCGTGCTAAGATAGAAGAGATGTAATAGCACTTTTGGGCTGGATGTTTTTTTAATGGTCCGGCTCCTCAACCCCTATTCTTCAGACGTTAATTGTTGTTGTGATGCAATATTGTGTATTGCATACTTAGGCTATTATGGTATTGTTCATCAGGTAGCACTTTAAATTCCCTCCAAAGTCATTGTTTGGGCGAGGTATATATCTCCTCTTGTAACCACCTCTACCGCCGTGGCATGCGTCACCCAAAGATCAAGGCAGTGCGAAAGCAGCGCCTACGGGCAAAAAAACATTTTTTTGTGTCCGTACCGAAATACTTGACGTATCGTTCTGGCGTAAATAATGCGCGGCGTACGTATTATACGTACGTACGTACGTACGTATCGTACTCGTTTGCGGTGCCAAGGGCATACATGCGTGTAATTTTTTCCGGACCACCAAAACAAGCAACAAGATGACGGCGTATTGTGTATTGTGCCTGCTGCCACCATGTCAAGGGTCAGATAGTGGCGAGACACCCCTTTTTGTTGGATTTTCTAACCTTGGAAACATCTTTAGTGGATCTCATTTGGTCTCCATACGAGGGCTAAACCAATTTTCTTTCGTACGTAGGCACCATGTTGCTGATAGCATTATCAACGAGCCACAAAGCGATACGCGTACCACCACGTTTGGTATTTTTTCATATTTCGTTTTTTACGTAAAAGGCACTACGAGTACCTGTTGTACCTACGTATATACAAAGAAAGTCAAAATACTTGTTTTAAAGCTGGATGACTGTCTGCTTATACGCTCCGCCAACCACGTATGTATTATTTATTTATTTTAAACAACAGCATGTATATGATGCAGCTTTGCTTATTCGTTTTATACTGCCTGTGAAGCAAAGAGATCTCCGGTTTCGAAAATCGTAAATTCGACAATCGTAATTTCGAACGTCGACGATCGGCGTGCATTCAGCACCACAACGTTGCGACAAGTTTCTTTGGGCTCGTCCGGCCGCTGTACGTGGTGGAATCAAATCATCTACGAGTGCATCCCACCAAATAATCCGCATTTTACTCTTTACGGTGTTCTGTATTCGACTTTTCACTCCTTAGGGCCGTTTATATCGGAGCCATGAAGTAATTAGAAACCCCAATTAATTATGTTTTCACGCTGTTTTTTTTTCCCCTTTTTCCTATTTTTGTTTTCCATTTATTGAACCGCGTGCCTTCCAATAATCATGTATCCCTCGGAAGAATTTGCCTAAAAAGAAAAGAAATATATATGTTTATCTTGTTCCTCTTTATTTGAAATTATGGGGAAAATTGCTCGACGATAAGAATGGCCTTGATTATGCTCTGTTTTCCTATTAGAGATGGGGACCGGATGGGGTATTCGAAAAACCGAAAACCAGATAGGAGGCGTTATTCTCCAAAACAAACAAACCGGTTTACCCGGGTGTTTTCAGCCGGTTTTAACAGGTTAACCGAAAACCGGTTTAACCGGTTTTGATGCGGCGAATCATCCATAATATTGAAACCGCAGGTGGTTTCTCTTTGATTTGCACCCCTTATTGCGCACCCCCCAAGTGTGAAGGTAAGACTCTCACCATACGACACAGGCATGTCGATGCTGGCCGGGGCACGCTTCTCCCTATTGATAGTAAAGTTATTCGTGTTGCTTATCTCATGCTAGAGCTTGATAGGGTACAAGAACGGAGTACGGAGGTAGGGCTCAGCCAAGTATCAGCCTGACCCCATCTTCATACACACGATCTAGGGAGACGTTTCCGTAAAAAATAGCACGCCACACGCTACGTGATCTTACACGTTCGTACGCAATTGTTTATCTATACTGGTAATAATACGTATTGCACTTCCTCAAAGCTACGTGATACCATCATATTAGCCCACCCTGAATAGTCGTACATGTAGATCCCACGACGATCAAATGATCATACGATCATCCCAGAAATCGGGAAGGGGGTCGAAGGCGCGGCTATTCGAAACAATTAAGTGAGGACCCAAATCTTCGATGGAATAGTGATGTTGACCAACCAGATATATATTTATATAATGTTTTACCTGGTACTATTTCTTGGAAAAGCATCGTTTGAAAACCACTACAACCAGAGCCGCACACTGCATGCTCCTGAAACTGCACAATTCACCATCAGGGTTATAGCGTCGTGCGACGAGTGCAAGCAACAGTCGCCCTCTCGTTAGTCTACCTGACCCGACTCAAACCTTATGCAAAATAAAAAATATCCTGACCCGCATACTGTAAACGAAGGCACGAGCCGGTGGGTATACGAAGGGGTGTACAAGGGGGAAAACATCTGTGAACAAGACTTTTGTCTAGGAGGCTGTTGAGTGTGAACGCTCCCGCCAGTTAAACTGGAAAGTTACTGTCAAAAATACAATTAAAAACAAACTGCATTTCGAAAATGCTCCACCCGTTTAAATACTCAACATAAAGATTGGCTCGTCTGGGGTCCAAACCGGCAAATATTGGCTCATCTGGGCTACTGCTGTCGTCGTTTGCCGCAGCCACGTCATCGAATACAACCACCCCTTAGCTCATGTTAGAGTTGTGGTGTGTTGGACTTGCAAGCAAAGATGGGTGGTGTGTGTTTTGTGTGTGCGAGTGTTGGGTAGTGTTGGGTGTGCGGGGAGAGGGGAGGGGGTTGTGCCCCAGTGAATCCAGCGTATTTAAGCTACAACCCTCTCTTTCCCCACGCCCACGTATGGTCGCAGGTACAATAGACGTCGGATCAACCAGCGTTGACGTTGTCACGTTCACTGGCACGTTTTAGTTTAGATGGGTTACCCAGCTTTCCGGTTTAACCGGTTAACCGGTTAAACAGGTGTTTTTATCCGGTTTAACCAGTTAACCGGTCAACCGGACCTCAAAAACCGCCAGATTGTATTTCGAAAAACCGACTAATCACACACGCCTGATGGGTTTCCGAAACCGCGGTTAACCGTTTTGTTCTCTATCCGGTGCCCATCTCTATTTCTGATACAAGCAAATTTCGTGCTCGGTGTGTGTGTTTCCTGTATAATGTTATACTCATATCAACACAATGCCATCATCTGCACACTCAGTGCCCGTACCGATTACGAGTCATCTTAGAGATAAACTAAACACTGATGATGATGTTGTCACAAACTGAGACAGAGAAACAAAACAAATGAGTCAAAAAGGGTGAAACGGGAAGCAGGTGAAATGCTAACAACGTATGATATCATAAATGCCAGGTTAGTACGAGAGCACAAAAACGTCAATGTCATGATGAGGTGCTCTGGAGCTACAAGTATATAATGGCTGTGAGTTGTGATACAACCGCACACGTCCAAAGCCTTCTGCCATCTGTAGAAAAGGTTTCTTGTACTGGAGTTTCCTTGATAACCTTTAAGGTAGGTAGTAGCGTGGAGGCTTCGTAAGCCCATAGGAAGTTTCTGAGCATCAACATAGAACCCGTCGAATTAGCTTAAATATAATAGTCAGGAATTTTGAATTTTCGAATTAACACATTATACAATAGTCATCCTAGAGATAAACAAAACACTGATGATGTTGTCACGAACTGAGACAGAGGAACAAAACAAATGAGTCAAAAAGGGTGAAAGGGGAAGCAGGTGAAATGCTAACAACGTATGATATCATGCCAGGTTAGTGCGAGAGCACAAAAACGTCAATGTCATGATGAGGTGCTCTGGAGCTACAAGTATATAATGACTGTGAGTTGTGAGACAACCGTACACGTCCAAAGCCTTCTGCCATCTGTAGAAAATGTTCGTGTACTGGAGTTTCCTTGATATCCTTTAAGGTAGGCAGTAGCGTGGAGGCTTCGTAAGCCCATAGGAAGGTTCTGAGCGTCAACATAGAACCCGTCGAATTAGCTTAAGTATAACAGTCAGGAATTTTGAATTTTCACATAAATACATCTCGTTTCAGAACATACTTCTTCGTGTGCCGTATGCCACCCTTGCGAGTAAGTAGGCTGTTTTCATGATATCATTGGTATGTACTTACGTAGCAGGGTATGGTATGAATAAAAAAATATCACGACAAAATAAAAGGTCAGCTCTGGGGTCGGCGAAATCTTCGAAACTCATATTTTATTATATATACGGTAGTATATGTACGTGCTGCTGGATTATGTGGGTGTGACCTCACCAAGGAATTATATTTCCGAACAAACATTGACCGCTGTCGAACGGAAGGAGATTGCTAATACCTACCTGTAGTATATATGCCATATAGATGACATATCATATACTTCGTATATATGATATTATATACATACTCGTATGATAAATAGAAGGGTTTTGCGTCACTCAAATTTGGACGCAATTGTTTTATGTTTTAATCGCAGAGTGAGTCTAGTGAGTATAGTGCGGATAGCCCCCCCCCTAGGCGGTTCCTATCGGACACGAATACACCGTATATACGATTTTCTTCTACGTATAGAGAGCGTTTCCGTTCCCCTTGCGCCATTTTTATTATTCGGTTTCATTTCAGAACTTGATCTGTTGCTATATTAACAATACTACTAGCTAGCGTATCATTCCTCTTGTTCTGGTACGACTGGCTTGACAATTATGTCGTTGTCTTATCGTACCCGGTACGTTCGCTTTTCAGTTGATGTACCCATTCAGGCCACCTCTCATGGCGCATGTTTGAGGGACAGTTTTCAAAACCAATCGTCACCTAAGCTGCTTGCTGTGCCCCTCTACCCACCTCCGCCCGCCTGACAGGCATCACCACGCGCCGATGGGATCAGTTTATGATTGCGTCTGCTACAAGACCCTTGCCACTCTCCTCTCGCCACTGCGATGTCGCTCAATCTCAACTTGTCTCGTTTGGGACGGGAGGGTATAGTTGCGGTCTGATGAACGAGAGGGTCAACGCAGACAGCGAGGACAAATATACGGCTTTCAAAGACAGCTCTCCTATTAACTACGTGTCATGTTTCCCTCGTCGCGAGTACCAGATACCATGCTTCTGTGTTGTGGGCTGAAATACTCCGGATCGACAAGCCCCGGATAGTCTATATATAGCAGGGAGGCAGGGAACACCTCTCTTCGTCCCGTTGTTGAATATATATATATATATGAGAACATAGCCCACCAGCATTCTGAAAAAATTAAGGGTCATAATAAGGTTGTCGGTCGATATTGTGCGTCTGTTCTTTTTTAGGCTGGAGAAATTCATCAAGTTTTCGACTGTCAGAAAAGGTCCGTAAGAGATGGCCTTAGCTGAGATATTGTGTTTGTGTTTTCCCTGGTCGGTGTAATCAGAAGAATTTGTACTCGTACCTTTCCCCAGTTGTAGGAAACAGTGTACGGACGAACGGAGGGAAGAAAGCGCGGCTTAATGTGACAAGACAACACAAAAATTTACACGCGATCGAAGTACATCACACTCCGCTTGCAAATATAATATGTATGGCATGTAGTAGGTGTTTCGAATAAATCGTCGATCTCATCTCGACCTGACAGATATTTTAAATATATGATGTACACTACATGTACTACTTCGAAGCATACGAGTAGACAGAGAAGAGAGTAGTAATAATATGATTACATAAATATAAACGAAAATTATAAAAAAAAAAACAGCTGTGAGATCGAGGATTTCGTCGAAACTCATTTTTGCTACCAGGTACGTAGCTGGGTGTGATACTTCGATCGCGCGTACGTACGGGTTTTATACATTTATGTCCTCATGCAGGACGTACATCCCGAATGAGGAGGATAAAAAATCTGAGGCTTTAGAATTCAGGGAGCGGGATGGTTTGCACCTAACTTTGCCACTAATATTACATAGTCTGGAACACACATACTACAGTATATATAACACAGAAGTATTACACGCAGCTAGCAAAGATGAGCTTCGACGAAATCTTCGAGCTCCCAGCTGTTGTTTTATTTATATTTTAATATACTTGTGCTTCACCGTATATGACGACATCGTATATCACACCCCCTGGGGTGAATTTCAAAGCCAATTTTCTCCACAACCAGGGGGGCACAGACGGCGAAAAAGGAGGCTTTAGTAGCATCATCTCATCGAAATATTTCCAGAGACGGGTCGATCGGGGCTAGCGCTATACCGGTCATCGAGCAAATCAGCGTTGAAATTCGTCCTAGGGGGTGCGGTATACAGTGTCATATGCGGTAAACAAACAAACGTAAATCTAGGTGTGAGTGAGCAGTTAGGAAGCAGAAAGGTATACGTATATATACGTAAAATAAATATATTGAACGGGGTGGGGAAACGGAAGAACACAGCAGTGGCCTGCTTTTTCAACCCGTTGCCATTTTTTTTGTTTTCGGGACCCATCGCTCTCCGCTGTCCCTCCTTCCAGCGAATATTCCTAGGGTTCGGGTTGGTTCATAGTTCTCGAGTAGACTGAACCAGGCGTTGTTATAGTTTGTTGCATACGTACATAATACGTACTGGTATAAGTTTGTTTGTATCATTCATCCTATTCATCATCTTCGTCCTTCGTTTCTCTCTCCCTCGTGGAGGTTGGAGGGTCGTGACTCAGATCTGGGGTCACATAATTATGTAGGCTCTTTTCATCCCTCCCCGCTACGGTATATACTTGCCTTGCATTCTTGTCGCGAGACGGTTTTAGAAATAAATGTATTCCCCCGTCAATTCGCGTCGAAGTCCAAGCATTATACTAATTCCAGTATGTCTACGAGTACACCATGCGTGTGGCATTCCTTGTCGACTCTATACTATACCCATCAATCTATTGATACTTTTATATATAGCACGTTGCGCGACCATGGAATTAATTTTGAATGCACCCCCCTAAGTACGATGCTCCCTGTGTGGTGGTTTGCCTTTGCTCGCTCGTGTTGGAGCTCTGTATCATGCGTGATCGCACCTCTTTCCTCTGCCCACCAATATGTACCACGGCCTTGTGTCTACTTTAATGAGCGAGGGTTGTCAGACGCCAGTCTTTGCATACTCTGTACTCCTCGCATACAATGGTACAGCAGTACAGCAGTAGTTACTGTAGTTGATGTACGGACAGCAATCCTCCAAGAAAAGGTACATTTTCAAAGATCAGGCTGGGATTGTTGAACGAAATACATGTGAAGTTGGACTCCAGAAAAAAACAGAAAAACAGCTCAAACCATGGCAAAAATTGAGAAACAGGAAATGTTATGCTTTCAAAAACCCTGTATACGAGAAACGGCAGATAAAGTGAACTCCATCGGTGGCAAATATTGCGACTGCTGCTGCTGCTGCTGCTGGGCAACACGTACTATACCGGCCCTCTCACAAGAAACCTGAAATCCGGCTGAGGCTTATTCCCTATTCTTGGCGCGCGCGAAGGCACACTTTCTTATGTTGCGCTTTTTATTTTAGCCCCGGGAAAGACGTTTTCCCTACAGAGTTGTGCTGCACAATGAATGCTGGTTTCCTTGGGTTCCGTGGTTTTCTGCTTTCGGGAATGTCATGAGTGACCAATGTTGAAGCTCATGCTGCACATTGTCGGATGGCAAAGATAACAATATTCAATGATGGCTTGAACCCAGGCCACTCACAGAAAGGGATCACTTTATTTAAGCTTATTATATGACTAGGCTGGGAGTTTTTCTTTTTTTTTCATTGCGTCGGCCCGACGTTCGTGTGAGTTTTCTTTGCAATGAGCGGGCCCGGTACTTACTGCTTGTATTCGCATACGTGTGCTTGTTACGTGCTACGCACCGTGTATGATGGGCTTAGGAAAGCTATGAGCTACGTTTGTTTGTGTTACTATGGACTAGTCGTGCTGATGTGCACACGATTCACGTCTTCACATGCCCAGTACGTGCTACCGTCGGCACACACCGTCGACCAGGGATGGGCTTGAGAAAGGTTTAAGCTATATATATATACGTACGTCATTGCTGTTCGATCTTCGTCATGACTCGTGGTGGGTACGGCCGGGTGCGGCTTTAGACGCATGCTACGATAGAGGTGCGCCATGTGTTGCTGAGCGCCTCACTTAAAGGAGCGTCATACCTCACCAAAAAAAATAAATTTTGGAGGGAAAATAAAAAGTGCTGCCGGATGAGAAATATCATGACCGAAGAATTGCTGAAACATTGTTCGTCACGAAAAATGAAGGTCCGACGAATTTGGGTTAAGGAGCCCGATCGTTCAGAAAACGACTCAGCCAAAAAGTGTTACCTCTACCGTATCACGCGTCTTCACCGCCTGCGACGTTCTGCGCATGTTTTGGTTTTGAATGCGGAGCACAGGAGGGTACCTTCTCACCAAAGTAATACAGGCAAGTACAGTACAGGCAGGACACCTACGAGTATTACGAATGAGGAAAGCTGGCCCAGGCTGGATTTCCTTTTCCATTGGAGATAAAGTGCTTGCTATACTAATTCCAACAGGACGAGACCCGAATTTCGTGTTTCCTCTAAATCGCAGCATGTCATTTTTATTAGCCAGCTTCTTAATTTTTACAGGTGTCCTGTACTCTGTATTCCAGGTACGGTCGAGTAGTCGTCTTTGTTATTGGCTTAACCTCTTCAGCATCAATGTGACAAGATGTGACGTTTTGCATATCGTTTGTTGTTTTTGATTGCGGAGCTACGACAGGCACGACAGTAAGTACGCGTAGGAGTCTTTCGTGTTGTCTGACTCTTTCAGCATCGATGTACAGTACAGTAGTAAGACGTGGACTCGCGGCACGCAGAAATCCAGATACACATAAATATGATACATACACTGAAAGAATGACGCGTGTGTCGAGGCTCTGTCTCTGTAAATAGAGATGGCAGAGAAGTGGAAACGGTCGAATTCGAGCCGGGGAAGATAGCAACCTAGCAAAATCGGTGATGCTGCTGTGGTTAGGGCCCACAAAATGATACATATGTAGGTCTTCGAGTCTAGACTACGGTCGCAAACTGTAACTTAGCAGCACTGAACAGATGCCCCGAGTACCTTGGAGTAAAGTAAGGAGTATTATTGAAGATACAGTAGAATACTTCAGGTGCTTACGTATTCGTGTCCTCGGAGTAGTTCGGGGTTCGATACTCCGGGAAGCTGCTCGTACTCGGAGTATGTCGGGTACTAACACTCTCGATGCTGCTTGAGCTCGGAGTGTTTCGGGGTTCGATACTCTGGAACACTGCTGGACACTGGAATACTCCAATTGTTGGTTGTGATGTTGGTCAGTGCTTAGTAGTACAGCAGTTCGTTGTTGTTGTTGCTGTTGTCTTCACATTAAACTCGTTTCAGTTGTTAATCCCTATAGTCTGATCTAGCAAGATCACAGCCCGTGGTCACAAACAGTACCGACGTACGGACCGTCTCAAAACGAAATCGGGCTAAATAATGGTCGTGTAAACGCGGATTTTAATTTTCTGTGAGCGCGTCTTCAAAGTTTGGTTCCCGATAAGAGACGCTCACGCTTCCAAAATTAATACTAGTAGTCCTGCGCAATAGTTGGGTAGAAAGGACGAAGACAACACACATACGATGGAAAGTGCCTTGAGTCTACGCCGGCCGCCCAATTGTCTACTAATACTATAGTCGTACTCTCGAATACTTTTAAGAGTTGGCTTACGGGATTCAAATCTCACGTGGGTCGGACGTATTATGTGAGTTCATTTGCTGAAATAAATACTTAAAAAAACGAAATCAACTGCTGAGCGCCTAAGAATAGAAACGTGGGTAGCAGTTCGATGCGAGACAACGCGGGAATAAAGAGCTGAAGAAATAAAATTGCAAGGCACGAACCGTAGTGGGGGGGGGCGGTGAGCCTACGTTGTGACCCCGGAACTGGGTTACGACTATTAAGTACGTAATAGGGAGGAGAAATAAAAGAAGGCCGAAGAAAAGTAAAGGGGTAAAAGTAAACTCACACAGCGAGGGCTAGCTTTCGTAAACCTTACCTGGTACTGGTAGGCAGGAACTATTTCACGATGAGGGTTTTCTACGTAATGTTTTCCAAGTTTCAGGCTTTACTTTCTTTCGAAAAAGTTTGTCACGGGCGAGACAGCACTGCTTTTAATAGCATATGATATAGAATATATATACGAGTATGTGTATCTTACGTGTACAGCAGTAGTAACCCTCGTTGTTGTCTACGTTCTATGCTGAAACCCAATCGATGATATAACGAATAGTGCGCCTACCAGCACTATGGATGGTTCGGAGAACCCTGAATAGTGCGCATACCCGCACTGCGTATCCAGGCTCGGATTTGTATAGTGCGAGCGCCCGCTAGAGTGAGGTTTTTTTTAGCTTGTCGCCTACCCGCACTATAGAGTATAGAGGGCCACCACTGTAAAGTAATGTATTATAAGGGCTGCAGAGTCCAGATATTATAGCGTGTGTCCATCTGTTGGAAAAACAAAAAAAAAAAACGAGTTTTGACGTAACTTTGCTACTACTCGAGGGCGCACAAAAAAAAAGTTATCGACACCACAAACCCCTCCCCCCCTATATTGGAGGGAAGAAACCGGACCGTTGTGATCCCAGAAACCAATAAGTCAAGTTTTATTTTAATTACCCCCCCCCCCCCCGCCCGGGGAAACCAAATAGGGGGGGTCTCGAAAACCAAGTTAAAAAAGGGAACAAAAAACGAAAAAAAATGGTTTTTGCTCATTTCGTCCTGTGATCACAGCGATCCGGTCTGTTTTTCATTCTGACCGTCCTACGTGTGTGGTTTCATTTGTTTTTTTTTTTGGGTCCTTTTTTTTCTTCGGTTTTTTTTTTTTTTTTTTTTGTGCGTCCTTGTTTTACTACGATTTTTTTTTTTTTGTCCTCCGGCGGATGGGGAAAAAAAAAAAAGCTTACTCGAGTCGTATTATATACGTATGATAGTTGGAAATAGAAATACCTGGTTTTTGTTCAGTGTTTTCATCCCATGTAGGTAAGCAAAATTCGACGAGAGTTGACGAGGGAAGGAAGTGCTGAAATCTTCTCGCGATAAAAATGCAAGGCAAGAACCGTAGCGGGGGAGGAGGGAGAGGAGCCTACTTTTGTGACCCCGGATCTGAGTTACAACTACGAGGGAGGAAGAAAGACGGAAGTGCGAAGATAATAAATGGGATGGACAAAAAAGGAAAAGAAACATGAGCGTATCATCTTCGCCCGTCGCTACTCCCCCCTTCTTAAACGCCGCAACATAAATCTAGGGTCACCAAGTAGGCGCCTCTCCCTCGTCCCTCACTACGGTCAATGCCTTGCATTTTTGCCGCGAGAACGCTTCCGCACTTTCTTCTCTCGTCGGCTAGCGTCAAGTTCCACGTATACACCCACGCTACGAAGGCGCTCTCAGCAATTATTGGTTCATTTTTATAGTGTTGCATATGGTAAAAACTCTACCACGCTGGGATTTGAGCTCGGGTACCAACAATGGTCAATGCTTTAAATTATTTTTAACTCGTACTTCGCGTGTATATTAATCTGAAATATTCATACCCTCGTATTAATAGTCGCATTTGAGGCTTACCACTATTCACAGACACTACCGGGGCGACCGGCTACGTCCGTTTTATAAAATTTGACGGGTTTTCCTAAAATTGTGTTCTTCGACATACACGTTACGTATTTACAATGCAGTCGACGTGGACACCCGCGACGCACGCATCTATCCCAGGGCAGGGGCGCAAGTAAACCAGCACCAGCCGCTCGTCCACGCGATGTCCCGCAGGTTGAAGCGTCTGGGAATTCAACACCAAGTGGAGAGCGGCGAACCGTTCACCGGTGACCGAAATCTGCGGATGCACATTGTAGTCAGGAGAGGAGGTCTCCGGGACGCTCCAAACAGGGAGTACAGGGAAAAGTCTATCCTGCTGGACGTCACCCATGCTACCTCCGAGGCGTGCAAGCGCCAACACTACGCTTGTCTGGGACATGTGTCCTTCGACGAACGGAGTAAAAAACTTACCTGTTTAGCGGTGGAAAGCTTTGGGGGTCTCAGGGTAGAGGGCAGGAATTTCCTCGACCAGCTGGCTGCCAGTGTCGTGGGGGGGGGGCGACGGTGGGTCGATGGCTAGTAAAGGGGTGGTGAAAGAACGCCTGTTGCAAATGGTCTGGGTGACCACACAGGTCACCAATTTCAGGAGGGTGTCGCGGTTCAAAGTCCAACTCAAGGACCGCCAAGAAGCGAGGAGGAGCAGGGGAGGGGGGTGGTGACAAACCCACACCAATGGCGTCGGGATGGAGCTTGGATGCGGCTTAGGACTTAAGAAAAGAACATGGAGAGTACATATTGGGAATGAGGAGGGAGCAAGGACAACAGATGGAGTATTATTGTGCATAAATCTCGGCGGGAAGTAGACATAGAAGGATGTTAGACTTTGCGCATAGGTTTCCTTGGTTTCCGTGGTTTTCTGCTCTCGGGAATGAAATGTTATGAGTGATCTATGTTGAAGCTCATGCTGCATATTGTCGGATAGCGAAGACAATAATAATAAATTATTATTATTATGTACCAGGTACATGATATACTGTCTATGCGGATGAGTGCCACGGTCACATCGCTATCTCTCAACAGGTGACTCACCCTGCTGCGCGACGCGTAGTAGGCACTTCGTTGATCCCGTTGCTCGCTATATAGCTTCCTCGATCTCGTCCGGGCAGTACCTCACAGAGCTGGCAGTTTCCAAGATAGATAACGTGTGGAAGGTCGAAGGCAAGAAGCCGGTATGAGTTATCGGATGTGTGTGCGGCGTGCTAGCAAGCTGCCTGGTGTGTCGGGTGTGTGTGCTTGTTTTTTTGTGCAAGCCTACTATTAATAAAAGCTGCAAGTTCGCTTAACAAATTTATGAAACACGTACCATAATATCCCATCTTCTTCTCGCGGAAATAATGAATCAAATACTTACAAAACCAACCCCCTTTTTTTTCTGTACAACCACACCACGTATCACGATGCCCGCAGGCATGGTATCACGTACCGTATCATGTCGTGCTCATATACGTATACCATCAGATTATGTACGATATGGTTTATGACATTTTATATATGATCCTTCCCGAAATAAACGCGTTATTTGCAAGTTGTAAGGACGGAGCAGGTCGAGTGTGGTCGTGCTAGGACTGGCCAAGTGGCACCGGAGCGGCGCGCCGGATCACAGCAGCACGCCGCAGCAGCAGCACAGCAGCGCGGAGCAGCCATCCGGAGCACGGACGACATCGACCCGTGACGAACGGACATTGTCAATCATTTTTGTTTTTTTTGTTTTTTCCCTTGAATTTCGTTGTTGGGTCTGTGTGGATGACGTCACTGGTGTTGTAGAAGAGACGCGGCAGAGATGGCGCGACACCCCGGGTGGCTTCATTGTGTGCCTGATCGTGGAAGACCCCTTCAATGCAACGATTCCTAATCAGTGTCGATGTTTATAATGCTGTGCCTAACACAGACGTTCAGGATAGATTCGGGTAATTGTCAATTGGACATGATGGCTTTGGTTGGCTGTTCTTTTTCACTGTGTGCCCGCGGACTGTCATTCCGGCAGCACTTCAGACAGCAGCTGCGTGCTCCATCTTGTTCCCACGCCTACCGTGTGTTTTTGTACAGACAGCACTTCAGACAGTAGTTACGCTGTAGTCGGCAAATTCATTGGTAAAGAGTGGGAGGGGGGGGGGGGGGCGTGCTGCTGTAGTCGAATGGAGATTGCGGGCGTGTAGTTCAGTTTTGGACACGCATAACATGCTGTAGGGATTTTTAGGTGTACCTCTTCGGACTGGTGATCCTTTCCCTGCTAAGTGTCGTGTTTTTAGGATTCTCTATGGCTCTAGCACTTTTGTGACCACGGGCGTGATCTTGCTAGATCAGACTGTAGGGATTAGCAACTGAAACGAGTTTAATGTGAAGACAACAACAACAACAACAACAATTGCGTGGTCCGGTCGCCCCGGTAGAGTAGTGGTCAGCTTCAAAGACTACTATCGTTGGTACCCGAATTCAAACCCCACCGGGGTGAGATATTTTTACTTTATTTTGCTTTATTTGAAAAAATAAAAAGGAACCAATTGCTGAGAGCGCCTTCGTGGCGTAATATTTACTGTTCATCCGGCAGGATATTTCCTAGAATTTTACAGTCACTAATGATGTGTGGAGGTATATCGTGGTCCGCAGGTCCGGAACAACAAAAAAATCGTCGAAAGCGGCGCAGCCGCGTTTCTCGCCCGTTTGGGGCCCGTTTTGGGTCCGGTTTGGGGTCAGGGTTAGAGTTAGGGTTAGGGTTAGGGTTTGGGGTTGGATTGGGTCTACGCGCGTACCTTGATCCCACCAGGAAGTGCGTCCTAGCCCGCAAACGCAAACACAAACAACGAACAGCCCGACCCCTGGAAGATCTTACCAGACGATGTGTGAATAGTTTGGATGCATGTTGTACAACTCGATGCCCAGCAATACGTAATACCCATCTCCTATTCTCGGTCGTCTTTGAGATGTGACCACGACCTGATATGTTTCTCTGCCTTTTCCTTGGGCACCAACTTCCCTTTTCGTCCCGATTCGAATATCTTCACTCTCTCGTCAACCCGTCACTATAATACTCCTTCGTACCCGTTTCTTATCACGTCAAATCTCCATTGTATCCATCGCTATTGACTTCTTATAACATTTATACCCGATCTGTAGCTGGAAAAATACGCCACTTTCAGTTTTACATCTCGCGAAAGACGACTCCGGAAATATCCATACGTTTTTTATGTTTAAGAGTCGCGAACTATTCACAGATTATAGAGTTTTTATATATGTCTTTTGTGGCTCGTTCATAATCTAATCAGCAACATAGCGCAAAAGAAAATGGGTGTGGAGCATAAAGTTGTAACGTTGGCCACTATGTTCCCCAAGATAGAAAAATCCAACAAAAAGGGGTGTCTCGCCATCATCTGACCCCTGAGATGATGCCAGGCACAATACGCCATTATCTTGGTTGGCTCTTTTATTGTTCCGCATATAATATGTACGAGTATACGATAATAATATTAATGCATGCCTCGCAGTGGGAGGGGGGGAAGGAGGGCGATGCTGCTGTAGTCGAATGGAGATTGCGGGCGTGTGGTCCAGGTTTGGACACGCATAAAATACTGCTTTAAGGATTTAAAGTGTACCTCTTCGGACTTGTGTATCCTTTCCCTGCTAAGTGTGTGTGTTATTTAGGATTCTCTGATGGCTCTAGCACTTTTGTGACCACGGGCTGTGATCTTGCTATAATAGATCAGACTATGGGGACTAGCAACTGAAACGATTTTAATGTGAAGACAACAACAACAACAACAATATACGAGAATAATACGTATAATATGTACGTATGACGTACACCGGGCACGTACGAGTATACGAAAACGATACTTACGATATTTTGATACGTTCGATATTTTGAATGTTGTTGTTGTTGTTGTTGTTGGTCTTCACATTAAAAACCGTGCCGGTCTCTCTATCAAGTACCTCCATCATCTGCCCATACTAATCCAACACTTGGCACGGTCGATTCCCGTGGTCACAGGCTAACTTACCCGAAAAAGGTATACTGAAATAAAAGTGGAACCCGAAGGGTCCGCAAAGCGATCAAAGCCAGTCAACAACAGATAGTCTGGAGCCCTCCGCTCCCCTCTCGTACACGCTATATGTGAAGGTCAAAATAAAACTGGAAAGGTCAACATCACCAATCGGGGGTATACGCCCCCTGATTCTATCTTGGTGCCCCTATAATGCCGGGGTGTTCCGTGCCGGGTTCACGCCGGTCAGGCAAACAAATCGAGTCCTCCACCCCGATTATAAACGCAGACATGATACGGGGGAAAGGAACTATGGTCCCGTGCGACTGATGTGCCCCCGGCCTGCGAGCAGTGTAACTGCAAAAGGTCAAAATACATACGAGTATTATGTTGTTTTGGCCGTAGGCACTGCTGCTGCTGCTGCACAGCCTTTATCTTTGGTTGTCGAAATGCAAGCCGGGAAGAAAAAAGAGCCACAAAGTGGTACTATAACGTCTTGGTCTGTTTTCGAAGTTTTTAATCGAATTGTTTTTTGGTTTATATTGTCTGCCACATCTCCTCCGGGACAAGCACGATACATATATTGTATTTGTTGTCGTTTGTTATCGTTTCTTTTTGTTTGTCGATCTGTTCCAATGCGTGGGTAAGCAAAATTCGACGAGAAGAGTTGACGAGGGAAGAAAGTGCTAAAATATTCTCGCGATAAAAATGCAAAGCAAGAACCGTAGTGGGGGGGGGAGGGAAAGGAGCCTACTTTGTGACCCCGGATCTGAGTTACGACCAGGCAGGGAGAAAGACGGAATTGCGGAGATAACAAATGGGATGGACAAACTAAAAAAACAAAAACCATACGTATTATATTGTTTAGCGGGTACGTCGCGGGTACGTATTATTTCTTGTTTCCAGTTCGTTTTGTTCGTTTTCGTCTTTCTTTTCGCTTTCGTTTTTTTTTTTTTTCTTCTCTCTCTTATAGCAGCTGGATACCCAGCAGGGCAAGTCGTGCCTGTCGTATATGTTGTTGTTGTTGTTGTTGTTGTTGTCTTCACATTAAACTCGTTTCAGTTGCTAATCCCTATAGTCTGATCTAGCAAGATCACAGCCCGTGGTCACAAAAGTGCTAGAGCCATCGAGAATCCTAAAGAACACGACACTTAGCAGGGAAAGGGTACACAGTCCGAAGAGGTACACCTAAAATCCCTACAGCATGTTATGCGTGTCCAAAACTGAACTACACGCCCGCAATCTCCATTCGACTACAGCAGCATCGCCCCCCCCCCCCCCCCCCCCCCCCCCTCCCACTCTTTACCAATGAATTTGCCGACTACAGCGTAACTACTGTCTGAAGTGCTGTCTGTACAAAAACACACGGTAGGCGTGGGAACAAGATGGAGCACGCAGCTGCTGTCTGAAGTGCTGCCAGAATGACAGTCCGCGGGCACAAAGTGAAAAAGAACAGCCAACCAAAGCCATCATGTCCATTGACAATTACCCGAATCTATCCTGAACGGTCTGTGTTAGGCACAGCATTACAAGAACGGTGGGAATGAGGAGCGTGACAGACGCCTTCAAGTGGTCAAACTCCTAACTGCATTAAGCTACTGCGTTGGCGGCTCTTCTCTTTTTGCTGTGTTCCTGCAATTAATTGTCATTGATGGGATCGTTTTTTATTCTAAGCGATTTGGGTCAGCACATAAACCTTTTTTTACTGACCGGCAGGTAATTGATGGGTGTGCGTGGTGGGTGAGAGATTTACTGGGTTGGTCGGTTGGTCCCTCGGCTGGTAGTCCCACAATCACCAACACCACCCACCAACATTTACTGTTAATTAAGCGATGCGTGTCAGCGCAAAAACCTTGTACGAGTACAGAGAAAAATGTACCAGTAAACAAATACATCTGAATCATTTCATAATTCGTTTTTGTTGTATGATCTTTTTGCTCGTATTTTGTAAAATCTGTATCAGGTATCAGGTCGGTTGGTCCCTGGGCTGGTAGTCCTACAATCACCAACACCACCCACCAACATTTATTGTTAAGCGATGCGTGTCAGCGCAAAAACCTTGTACAGAGAAAAATGCAAACTAAGAAATCTGAATCATTTCAGAATTCGTTTTTATTTGTATTGTCTTTTTGCTCGTATTTCGTAAAATCTGTATCATTTCAGAAATCGTGTTTTATTGTCTTTTTGTTTTCTGCAGCAGCAGCAGCAGCAGCAGATAAGAAATGGGATGGACAAAAAAAAACAAAATGCTGCTGCTGCTGAACGAGTGCGTACCAGGAACCACCACCAAACCACGGGACGAAGCCACCACCAACCACCACCAGCCACTACGAGCAACAACAACTTTGGTGCTCCTGCGGCTCGTGGGGCAGGGGTGGTGGCGGTGGTGGTGATGGTCGTCGTTGTGGTGTTTGCTGGTGATGGTGGTGTGTGTGCTGGTTGCTTTTTTAGTTGTGTGCGATGATGGTCTTCCTCCTGTTCGACACAACAATCACGATCGATCATCACCATCACCACCTACCTGCCTGCCACCAAACCACGGGACGAAGCCACCACCAACCACCACCAGCCACTACGAGCAACAACAACTTCTGGTGCTCCTGCGGCTCGTGGGGCAGGGGTGGTGGCGGTGGTGGTGATGGTCGTCGTTGTGGTGTTTGCTGGTGATGGTGGTGTGTGTGCTGGTTGCTTTTTTAGTTGTGTGCGATGATGGTCTTCCTCTTCTCGTCCGATCATCACCGTTGTTGCTCTACTGCCGAGAAATGTGGTCTTCACTTTCAACCCTTGACAGCCTTGACATGCCGTGACTGTCACCAAACAACTAGTTTTTAGTGTGGAACACTCCACCCTACACCCTTGACAGCGCATGTTTTGCCTTGCTTGACATGTCTCCCGACATATTTGCTTGAGAGTTGCCGGTGGTGATACATCGTTGCTATATACTACTGCTAGTTTGCTCTACTGCCGAGAAATCCCAGTGACACAATTTGGCACTGGCAACAGTTTAGGGCAGTCACTATGGCCTAGCTCTGCGATCTCGGCACCGCTTTCGACACGAGCAGCACAGGACGGTCGGCACAAATAGCGGGCCTCTATCAGTCCCGAGCGTGTCTGAATCGGTTGAGTGTACGCGTCGCGCGCCAAAAAAAAGCAAAGCGAACGAAGTGCGAAGTGCAGACAAACCTCAATATTAAGGATTCTTTAAATAAAGCCACGCTGCGGCAGCTTTCAGAACTGTTTTTTGTCCGTTTGTGTCCGTTCGCGACCAGGGGGGTACACCCCCACGGGCACGTACCCAACCCATTAGGAAGAGCATCTATTGATGCTTCGAAGGGCTGCGCCCTTCTCAGCATCAAATATCTCCTCATTTATAAACATCGACAATGATTAGGAATCGTTCCACATTGAAGGGGTCTTCCACGATCAGGCACACAATGAAGGCCTGCGGGGTGTCCGCGCCATCTCTGCCGCGTCTCTTTACAAAACCAGTGACGTCATCCACACCGACCCAACAACAACATCCAGGGAAAAAACGAAAAAAACAAAAATGATTGTCCGTTCGTCACGGGTCGATGTCGTCCGTGCTCCGGATGCTGCTCGCGCTGCTGTGCTGCTGCTGCGGCGTGCTCTGCTGTGCTCGGGCGCCGCTCCGGTGCCCTGGCCAGTCCTAGCACGACCACACCTCGACCCGCTCCGTCCGTACACGCTCTCGTTGCTGTCCTTCCCAGTCGGCTCCTCGCTTTCTCTCTCGTTGCACTCAGGGTGCTTGGTCTGGAAAATAAAAATTCTCGCGCTGAAGGGGTCAACCGGCCCTGAGGCTCCAGCTCGTCGCCACACGCTCCCTCCTCCTTTGATGGCGAAGCCAGGTTACTGAGACAGTACAGCTCCCTCTAGCAAACATACCTAGGGCTGTGTACGTAGTGTCCGTCCACCTTTCTGATGGCGTCTGCCTCCGCGCACAAAAGTGAGATGGACATTGCTGTCTACACCGACGGCCAAAAAGGCCCGTGCATCTGGACTTTTGCGCCTGACGCACCAGTGCCGATCCAACTCTACCGCTGCACACGCTTCGCGGCGGGTGCGCAGCAGCAAGAAGGTATCGGTCCGCTTGAGGGTGAGTCTAGCCTTGCTCGCTAGAAAGACCCCCCCCCTCGCTATGGGCCATGCCAAAGCAAAAACCTTGCTGAGGCAGCGAGGGGAAGAAGGGAGTTTTTGAGTCATTGTTATTATTTATTTTTATTTTTATTTTTTTCCCGTCCCATTTATAGGATTGTCGAATCTGCTTACTGCATTGCAGCGTAGCTGGTAGTATTTATGTGCCTTAGTTTCGCGACCACATAGTAACTGGAATGTCTCCTGGACGAATATTCGGCGCGGACAAATGGGTGCGCTGGATGTCGACGGGTAGAAAGGACGGTCTAATTAAATATGAAGAACATACACACACATTTTACTCGTGCTGTGTTCACAGCGCGTCATTCGGCCCGTTGGTGTACGCGGGTCGACGAAAGGCGGGAAAAACGCTTGAATCCTTGTTGGTCTTAAACCTATAAATGTATGGCACGCATGTACGGTACTGCTGGAATTGGGAAGGCCGAGAAGTGCCTACATAACATTACACACACACTTGGTAATCCGAGATCTGAGTTACGAAAATGGTAACAAATCATTGAAGGGCGGGGGCAAAAGTAGAAAAGTAGTTTTTTGTTTTTGTTTTTTTGTGTCACGTAATGTCGAAAACAGACTGTTGTTCGGGTCGCTCTCTCGTCGAAGTACGTGGTCAACATATGTACTGGTTTCTCCCGGGTCGATTCGAGATGGGCGAGAGGCCCCTCTTCGCCCACAACAGTAATTCATACGTGGTTTCTCCATCTTCTCCATCGCCTCATGGCAAGCCCCACCGTCTCATTACCCAAACGCACCCGGTGCACAAGTTGACCCATTATTTATATATATGTATATATATTTTGAAGATATGATACTTTATATTAGCCATACCTCACACTGCATAGAGTACACTCACGTAGGGAGGAGCTAGATAGTGCAAGGAACTGCTGTACGTACTCCGTGAGCGTCATTACGGATTGACTGTTACAATTTCGAGTTTGTGACGGAGGTATAATATTTTGGTATTGTTTTAGAGTATTGCAGGACGAATGAATACTGCTGTGCCATCACGCTATGTAAGCATTCAAGCCGAATGTTTAACGGGTTTCCGAGACCAGGCCAGTAGAGGAACATTGCTTTTGAGGAGCTAGATAGTACAAGGCACTGCTTGTTTATTCGCCGTAGCCAAAAGTATATTAAAAGGTGTTTTACTTAGTTTTGAGGCGTATATTTGCGCATAGATCGCAATTTGTTTGCCTCCGGCGGGCCTCCGGGGGCCCTCCGGGGGCCCTGCGGGGGGCTTGCGCGCCTGCGGCGCGCAGCACGCGCAACCGGCGTGTTGCAACACTCATTGAGTCGCCTGTTCCGGTGCGCGCAACAGACGCCGAACCACTAATTAGTGCCCTGGTTCACACGGTTCGGGGAGGCATTGAGGAAGGAGGGCTAGAGGCGTTGCAGTCGATCCTCTCGACACACAGCAACACAGGCAAGTAAATGTAAAGTGCACCTACCGTAGATACTCACTCGGGGGTGAATGGAGAGATTCACAGCGTATTCGAACGAATCTCCTGCACGGCGTCGCCCCGACACTAAATTCAAGTTACAGAATCCATGCTAACTTCGATATGAATATTGTTGACACAAATCAACTTTAGTTTTTCAAATTGTCTAAAAAAAGTGAAAAAATGGATCTCCAGAACTTCGGTCAGAATCAGAAACGACCGAAACCTTGGCGATATAGTCGTATAAGCACTAAATTTAGGGTCAAAAAGCAAAAAAAAAAAAGAGAACGTATACGAAAAACTATGCAAAGGGTTGACCACTGATCACAGCAGTCCCAAATTGTGATTCCTTTGACAAATTGCAAACACTTCATTGGAGTTGATTACTGTTTATGTACGCTGCTGTCAAACGTGCTCTGTGTATCCACGTGCCTATACCGTGGGTCGTCAAGGAGAAGAGGTAGATCATGTACACTCGTACCACCACCTTACCAAATATGCACACACAAGCAGAGCCAGTACCTGTCGTCAAAGGCCCATCATGAACACCACACAGGAGTGAGCCGTACCTTTCTGTCACGCTCCACCCTCACATGTATACGGGCAGTATCTTATCATCAAAGCCCGGGTCGCATCATCGTTATCGCAGACTGCTCCCAGGAGGGAGACAGCAACCCACGCGAGGCATCATCTCAGATCATAATGCCTCGCCATACCATATAAACCCCAATCTCCGTAGACCAGTATGAAACCGCCACATATCGGGAAACCAGTATCGAGCAACCGCATACCACAAACAGCCCCCCTATTCGGTGCGCGATACGATAGGTCCCGAATACTTATCACCAATTGCCAGGTAAAACGGCAAGTCCCAAATTCCATAATAAAACATCGCCAAGGTAAAACGGCAACCCCAAATTCAATCCTTCATCATTGCCAAGGTAAAACGGCAACCCCAAATTCCATCCTCAAGAATTGTCAACGTAAAACGGCAATCCCGATACCAAATCTCTCAATCTCGATTCCAGTATATATCTCCTAAACTATAGCGAGACAGTAACTACGGGAAGGGGAAAATCCAACAAACGTGAGTATGCTGGTAAAACCTTCAAACAAAATCAATAACACCGTCTTCACATAAATACCGTACCGCCCGATAACATCGGCCCCCCTGTTGTGTACTCTGTAAGAGCACAACAACAGAACATCTCTGATATATAACACCTCAAATCAAATCATAGCAGCCCCCCTGCTTGACACTCCCCTCGGAAGTATACAAGAAGACAACAATCCGCATCTGAATCCAAAAGTACCATAGGTATCAGTAATTGGTTCCCCTGTACGTTGTGCGCAGTTAACCAATAGCCAAAGCGTACGGCACGATTCATCAAGACCATCGGCATACTCTATTGGCGTATTAACCTTATTCAACGTATGGGTACCTCCCAACACTTTCTCCATTTCCTTAAGAACTCCTGAAGTTGGACGTTAATTCTTCAAGTACTTCCAAAAACATCCCATGCACATCGAAAACCCCTACTATTATCCCCCAAAACCAAATGCCCCAAAACCCCCGGAAAAACAAACAAACAAACAAACCAGTGGATGAAATCACAACAAGTTCATCACAGAGTCACGGTCAAAGCGAAACATCTCAGCATGCAACGGTTTGATGAGAAAGTCGGCATGCTGCTCTGCCGACCGTACGTGTTAATCTCAAACTACCCGTTAGACACATGCTCCAGACATCTACGTCTTATAATCAAACCATACACAGACACCAGCGCGCATAACCGCTCCACCAGAGACAGACGTCCGGTCAGTAGCCTTGCGTGCATAGTCCGCACCCACGTACGATAAAACCCCAACTGGACTCGACTATCGGCGATGAAAAGTCTTCGTCGTGTTACCGAGTACAACTACTATCTCCCCCCTGCTCGGAAGACGACAAAACATCCATCGCATGGTTAATAGTAAAATCCTGCGACATCAGTGTGACTCAAAAACCCCTCAATCATAAAATCAAAACCAAACTCAAGTCCAAACCCACAAACCAGAAACATCAGCGATCTATATCAAATAAGCGCCGCAGACAACGAAACAAACAGAACGTCGTTGTCGTTGTATGCATTCACTCACGTACAAGACTGCTCGGTCCAGCGTTATAATTCAACTATCCTCCTACCAAAAACAAGCATTTAGGCCCTCGATATACCAGGTAAGGCATCGTCTTTCAATCATACCCCAGGTCATGATAAATGGACTGCCATAACCGGATAGGTGACAATTTACAGCTGTTGATGCTGTTATTTTATAGTATTCTGACATCGTACTTCAGAGGTCGTAGTACGCAATTCAGAATGCCAAATATCAGATACCAGTATAACAGGTGCATATAACTCTACTCGTATATCCAATGCAAACATATTACAATCCAAGCGTCATAAATATTTCGGCTCGTCAATTCCTACTGAAACAAAACGATCCAAAAACATTTAATCTACTGTGGGTCATTGCTACTAAGCGACCCCAACCCCACGCGCTCAACCCCCGTCTCCTGCTCCCTACCCCACGGACTCGACGCTTGTCTTCCGCCGCGGCTCAACGTCACCGCGGCATGGACTACATCTCATAAATCCGCAGGGTTAGGGTGCATTTTGACTCGTTGAGCAAAGGGTGCATCGGGTGGTTACTTTCAGCGCCAGGAACCAAGTCAAATCGTTAGATAACGAAACACATCATTATGCACTATGTCTGTGGGTAGAATCATGCCATCAAACCCCCCCTCGTGATTCTTCCCAGTACAACAGTAGTGACAAAACATTCCGTGTGCAAGGGCTTGGTGAGGAAATCAGCATTGATTTTCACACATCAATATCATGTACCAGGTACTGCTGTAGAACCAAGCATAAATCAGCAGTAATTCTTCAACACATTGATCACGCAGTGGAGCAAAATTAGCAGTAATTTTCCCACATTGTATATAATGCGCTGAAAAATCAAGTAATTTTCCAGCACATTTATATCAGGCATTGCAGAATCAAGCCTATCATGGCATCACAACCCCCCCCCCGTGATTCCAACAGCAAGACACACAAAATATAGCGGTGGTGCATCATACCCGTAGGGTACAATCACACAACTATAGCCGTCCCACGTACCAGCCAATTGTTGACTTGCCTGGATCAAACGGGAACGTTCGCTCTCCTACCCAGTTCCCATTCAACCACACACATAGCTGCGATCCACCATACCAGGGGTACAAGCTCACCACAACTACAGCAGTCCTGCTCAAATATGCCGGCCAAGACACAGAGAAGCACAAAAACAAAATAACAGACCAAGAAAATCCAGTCCACTGAATCAACCAACAAGAAAGTTGGCCAGACTGGAAAATATAACATGCCTGCTTCCCTGGATCAAATGGAAAAGATCGCGCCCCGCTGCCGCAGATGCTGATGCTGCTGCTCCCCTCTTCCACGAGCTCCACCTCTGGCCGTCCGTCGTCAACCCCCCCCCCAAGCCCATCCCGTTCCTCTGGTTTCCCTGGGTCGAAGGGGTACGAGCCACTCTGGCCCAAACCAATCTGCGGCACTCCGCCACCGTCCCCACCGAGCTCCACCTCAGGCAAAGCAACACAAAGCTCCACCACCTTAGCCTGAGCACCACCAAGCCCCACCACCTTAGGCCCAGCCACTCCAAGTTCCACCACCGCAGCCTCAGAACCGAGCTCCTTCTCCTCAGCCTCGGGCTGCTGCTGTACGGCATCAGCGAGCTTCCCCAGCTCAGGCTCAGGCTGCTGCTGTACAGACGCCGCTACCAGCGCACGCGTACCACCGAGCTCGTGCGCCTCGGACGCAGTCACACCAAGCTCGTCGAAGCTCCGGTACGGAACACCAATTCCTCCAGCTCGTCGCTTGGCGGACTGCAACCTCTCCCACCAGGCTTGCTTCTGCAGGAAGGTACGCGGTCGAGGTCCATGATACATGTTCCACAGCTCCTCGCGCGCAGCCGCTCTACGGGCATCCCTTTCCTTGCTGACGACATCCAGCTCCAACATCAGGTCCTTCATCATCTGCTGCCGAAGCAGTTCGCTCTCCCCTGGCATAGCACTACCCCTCCTAGTCGTCGACCTCGGCACTACTGCTGGCTGTACCTGCGGCTGCTGGAGCGCCGGCGTTCGAGCCTGCGACACGTAGCGGTGGTACGGCGCGTAGACGATAGTAGGCTGGGCAGTGCACTGCCTGGCCATGTGACCATAGGCCAGGAACCCATCGCACACGCTGTTTGGTGCAAAACAAATCGCGGCCATATGCCCTCGAGCACCGCAACGCTCGCACATGTAAAACCCGCCCATAGACGCTCCTGGGGGCGGAGGGGACTCCGGCTGGTACCACCCATGTCCGGTGATACGTGCACAACCAGTGTCCCCTGGGTTCTGCTGCTGTTGACGCTGATGCTGCGGCTGAGGTGGGTACTGCTGCTGGTAACTGTGACCTCCACCCCAATGCCGCTGCTGTTGCCGCTGATGCGGCCAGGCGCCTCCATACTGCTGCTGCTGCTGCTGCTGCTGCTGCTGCTGCTGCTGCTGCTGCTGCTGCTGCTGCTGCTGTGGCCCTGCGCCTCCATACTGCCGCTGCTGTTGCTGCCGCTGCTGCTGCTGCTGCTGCTGCTGCTGCCGCCCGAAATCCTCAAAACCGAAGACCATCTCCTCAGTCAATTCCCCCTTATACCACCCCCCCTCTAACACAGTATAGCACTCCAGCGGCCTCCGGGCCCGAAGCAATCCGATGATCGTTCACAAACACGATAATCGTGTTTATGTACGCTGCTGTCAAACGTGCTCTGTGTAGCCACGTGCCTATACCGTTGGTCGTCAAGGAGAAGAGGTAGATAATGTACACTCGTACCACCACGTTACCAACTATGCACACACAAGTAGAGCCAGTACCTGTCGTCAAAGGCCCATCATTAACACCACACAGGAGGGAGCCGTACCTTTCTGTCACGCTCCACGCTCACATGTATACGGGCAGTATCTTATCATCAAAGCCCGGGTCGCATCATCGTTATCGCAGACTGCTCCCAGGAGGGAGACAGCAACCCACGCGAGGCATCATCTCAGATCATAATGCCTCGCCACACCAAATAAACCCCAATGTCCGTAGACCAGTATGAAACCGCCACATATCGGGAAACCAGTATCGAGCAACCGCATACCACAAACAATTACTGGTGCTCTAATTGTTTTCCGTGTTCGGGCACACGAAATGTAGAGAGGCGCAGAACACCACAGCTCTGCATAGCAAAACCTGCGTACTCGTACTCTTACATACTCCAAGTACAGAAGTGTGTGCTCGTACTCCAACAGCGCTTGATCCTACTACTACTGTACTGTACGTACCAATTTCTGAAGCTGCACGTACGCGTACGAAGGAATGGTATACATAAATGCTCGTTATGCACTGCGAATAAGAAACACGGACACCGACTCTTCGCAGCAGAAGATGCAAGGGCTGACAAAATGTGACTCCTGTATGATACCACTCCAGTAATATTAAAAAACAACACCTTTGTGTTTGTGACTATCCCCCCCCTGCCAAGATTCCAAGAATTGCTCGACATACCGTCATACAAAATCAAAGATTGAGCCTACTTCTCGCTTCTTTCTCTGTGCCCCCGCACGCGTTCGCGGCGAGGTAAGCGGGGGCAACGAAGGGCGAGGGGCGTCGGAGCCGATCCTCGAAGGGATATTGAGGTGCCGGTATTCCGATACTGAGGCCGACCCGGAGTTAACATTATTTATCGTGCGTGCTTGAATATTTTATTTTTTGCCTATCGAATCGATTCGAATCGATTCGAATATTCGAATCGATAGGAGTTTATCCAACATGCATGGCGTGTTCCCACCGGGTGAACGTCCCCGAGGCGATCCGTCGCTGTTTGGGCTGTTCTCGACAACCACAACGAGGCGATAAATCGTTAACCTCGAGTGGCGACCGGAGCACTAGCCGCGCCCACGGCTACAGACCATACTACAACGTGGGCCGGCGGTGGCTCCTACAAAGAAACTATGGCGGTCGCAAGCCGACTTTTTCCACCAGCTCGATCTTGCCAAGCCCGACGAGAACCAAGCTATCAACCCAAAACATGGAGGAAAAACCAAAGACATCGATAGCTGCATCGCTGTCGCTGTCCGGTGCGTGGCGTTTAAGGGCTTCCTCCGACCACCCACGTGAAGCTGCGAGTGATAGCTTCCTAGCTTGGGCCTTCAAAAATGAAACAGACGCTGTAGGCGGCGTGCACGTGACGATGCACGCTGTCGCTCTCAGCTTCTCTCCTCGGTCCTTGTCGGCCGGGTGTTCTGTGGGATGTCGCGTTGTTCCGATCTCATTCACATTTCGAGAACATACGGAACATATATGGTTCACCCGATAGGACGCAAAGCCGTACTTTCACTTCAATTTGGGAAAAAATCGATTCGATTCATAAAAACAAATCGATTTGAAATCGATTCGATTTGAAACTTGCTTTCTTTAATTCGCACCCACTTTTAGTAGGGTTGACTCAACATTTAATTTTATACCAGGTATATTTTTAATAGTTCCTACGAGCTGGTTCCACGAAAAGGCGTAAAATTGCACCTTCGGGAAATAACAAACGGAATACACTTTTTTTTGCAATACTAAATATATCTACACGACCGCATGAACAAGGGGAACACATCGGTGAAGCGGTTTTTGTAGTGCGAGTTGTAGTTCGCGAGCTATAGACATTGTCGTACTACTTGGGGAGGCGCTATTTCACATAGGGATGATATTCCCATTGTTAAATCAATATTTTGAAATCAGGCGATATATCGGTCAGTACGTCGACATATTCGACACTATACATGTTGACATGATCGCCTCAAAAAGAGGAAGACGTTCGTGACACTTTTTTTTATTAGCAAGCCGTCAGGGGCTGTTACAAGAAACGCCTCCCAAACTATCAGAACCATGTATGGAGCAATTTTGGCACCTTAGGGAACTATTTACTGCTCACGGGAATCGTTTTTGCGCATTGGTTTCTGAGAGTTGTAACACGACAATTTCATACGGTTGTGCGCAACAAAATTGCGAGACAGCTACGTAGTGACTGTCTATTTTTGAAAAACAACAACATGTGCATGAGGAACGGTCAAAGTTGCAAAAAAATCAGAAAATATGGCAAAGTGTACCTAAAGAACGAAAAAAAAAAAGGCCAGGCATGGGTTTTGTCCTCGTGCTGTGACGCACATCCCTGCCAAGTTTCGTTTTCCAACTCTCAAAAACCAAAGCGCAAAGTTACGAAGGGGTAAAGCTCTGGCTGTCTCTGGAACCAGCTCGTACTCGTGTATAAATAGCTTAGCTGTGTACAGTATCCCGTCATACAACAAACTTATATAAGAATATAAAAGGCAACACTATTATACGTACGTAACAGCAGTAAGTAGTTTATCAGAATCAACATGTGCTTGTGGTATGCGGTTGCTTGATACTGGTTTCCCGATATGTGGCGGATTCATACTGGTCTACGGAGATTGGGGTTCATATGATGTGACGAGGCATTATGATCTGATATGCTGGATGCCTCGCGTGAAGCTGTCTCCCTCCTGGGAGCAGTCGATGATGCTAAGATACGACCCGGGATTTGATGATAAGATACGGCCCGTATATATGTGAGGGTGGAGCGTGACGGAAAGGTACGGCTCACTCCTGTGTGCTGTTTGTGATGGGCCTTTGACGACAGGTACTGGCTCTACTTGTGTGTATATATTTGGTAACGTGGTGGTACGAGTACATTATCTACTACCTTCTCCTTGACGACCCATGATATAGGCACGTGGTTACACAGAACACGTTTGACAGCGGCGTGCAGAAACACGATAATCGTGTTGCTTCGGGCCTGGAGGCCGCTGGAGTGCTATACTGTGTTAGAGGGGGAGTGGTATAAGGGGGAATTGACCGAGGAGATGGTCTTTGATTTTGAGGATTTCGGGCGTCAACAGCAGCAGCAGCAGTTTGGAGGCGCCTGGCCGCATCAGGGGCAACAGCAGCGGCGTTGGGGTGGAGGTCACAGTCAACAGCAGTAGTATGCCTTTGGTCGACAGCAGCACCAGCGGCGGTACGGTGGCGCCGCGCAGCAGCAGCAACAGCAGCAGCGGCAGCGCCAGCATCAGGGCACTGGTTGTGCACGTATCACGGGACATGTACACCACCCGGAGTCCCCTCCACGTCCAGGAGCGTCTATGAGCGGTTTCTAAACGTGCGAACATTGTGGCGCTCGAGGGCATGAGGCAGCGATTTGTTTTGCACCAAACAGCGTGTGCGATGGGTTTGTGGCATATGGTCACATGGCCAGGCAGTGCTCTGCCCAGCTCGCTATCGTCTTTCGTCGGACTACAGCAACGTGCCGCAGGCTGGAACGCCGGCGCTCCAGCAGCCGCAGGTACAGCCGGCAGTAGTGCCGAGGTCGACGACTAGAAGGGGTAGTGCTATGCCAGGGGAGAGCGAACTGCTTCGGCAGCAGCTGATGAAAGACCTGATGTTGGAGCTGGATGTCGTCAACAAGGAAAGATATGCCCGTAGAGCGGCCGCGCGCGAGGAGCTGAGGAACATGTACCATGGACCTCGACCGCGTACCTTCCCGCAGAAGCCAGCCTGGTGGGAGAGGTTGCAGTCCGCCAAGCGGCGAGCTGGAGGAATTGGTGTTCCCTACCGGAGCTTCGACGAGCTTGGTGTAGCTGCGTTAGAGGCGCACGAGCTCGGTGGTGCGCGTGAGCCGCTAGCTGCGTCTGTCGAGCTTGTTGTTGTTAAGCCCGAGGTAGAGGAGCTCGGTGACGAGGCTAAGGAGGAGGAGGAGCTCGGTTTTGCCGAGGCTGAGAAGGAGAAGCTCGGTTTTGCCGAGGCTGAGGTGATGGAGCTCGGTGTTGCTCAGCTTGAGGTGGAGGAGCTTGGTGGTGCTGGCGCAACGCCCCCGCCGCCTTCGTTGGTAAAACCGCAGCAGCTGGGTGGGCATGAGGGGGTTTTGATGCAGCAGCAATGGAATGAGGACGGTGTGGGCGGAGGAGTGCCGCAGGTGGGCTTGGGACAGAAGGGTGTAACATACTCGTTCGACCCAGGCAAACGAGATGGGCCTGACGCGGTTGGGGGGGGGTACAGTGATGGACGAGGGGTGGAGATCATGGAAGAGGAGACCAGCAGCAGCAGCGGGGCACGAGCTTTCCCATACGATCCAGGGAAGCAGGCATGTTACATTTTCCAATTTCTTTGTGGTGGATTAAGTTGATTGGGTTTTTATGGTCCGTTGTTTTGTGTTTGTGCTTTTCTGTGTCTTGGCTGGCATATTTGAGCACGGACTGCTGTAGTTGTGGTGAGCTTGTACCCTGGTATGGTGGATCGCAGCTATGTGCGTGGTTCGATGGGAACTGGGTAGGAGAGCGGACGTTCCCGTTCGACCCAGGCAAGTCAACAATTGGCTGGTATGTGTGCGCGAGAGCTGCTGTAGTTGTGTGATTGTATCCTGGTATGATGGAGCACAACTATATGGTATGTCTTGCTTTTGGAATCACGAGGGGGGGGGTGTGATGCCATGATTTTACAGACAAAGTGCACTGCTGTGTGGAACCAGTTTGTGATGGACTGATTTTACAGCAAACAGCAATGCATGATATCTGTGACGACTTGATTCTACAGCAGCAGTGCATTATATTGTTAGACTGCTGTGTACTGCTGATATACCGTATTATATGTATACATGGATGCATGATACCCGAGGTGCTGTGTGTTGCTTGAAGCATAACAGGGGGTGGGTTGCCAGCGTGATTTTACAGCGCATGATATTATTGTGTAGGATAAACTGCTCATTATTGGCTTGGTTTTATAGTCGTGCTACAAAATGTGTTGGGGAAACTACTGCTAATTTTGGCTTGATTCTTCAATGCATGATCAATGCATTGGGAAATTACTGCTGATTTAGCTTGTTTCTACAGCAGTACATGATCATTATGTGTGAAAATCAGTGCTGATGCGTTGAAATGAATGGTAAAAGTTATTTTGTTGTGGTCATGGAGTAGAAAGAGCAACCAGAAATCGGTACTGACGTTGTTTTTGTCACTGTTGATGTGTTTGGAAGAATCACGGGGGGGGTGTTGATGGCATGATTCTACCCACAGACATAGTGCATAATGATGTGGTTCGTTATCTAACGATTTGACTTGGTTCCTGTCGCTGAAACTAACCACCCGATGCACCCTTTGCTCAACGCGTCAAAATGCACCCTAACTCTGCGGATTTATGAGATGTAGTCCATGCCGCGGTGACGCTGAGCCGCGGCGGAAGACAAGCGTCGAGTCCGTGGGGTAGGGAGCAGGAGACGGGGGGTGAGCGCGTGGGGTTGGGGTAGTTTAGTAGCAATGGCCTACAGTAGATTAAATGTTTTTGGGTCGTTTGTGACAGTAGGAATTCACGAGACGAAATATTAATGACGCTTGGATTGTAATATATTTGCATTGGATATACGAGTAGAGTTATATGCACCTGATGTATTGGTATCTGATATTTGGCATTCTGAATTGCGTACTACGACCTGTGAAGTACGATGTCACAATACTGTAAAATAACAGCATCAACATCTGCATATTGTCACGTATCTCGGTTATGGCAGTCCATTTATCATGGCCTGGGGTATGATTGAGAGACGATGCTTTACCTGGTATATCGAGGGCCTAAACGCTTGTTTTGGTAAGAGGACAGTTGAATTAGAACGCTGGATCGATCAGTCTTGTACGTGAGTGCACGCATACAACGACAACGACGTTCTGTTGGTTTCGTTGTCTGCGGCGCGTATTTGATATAGATCGCTGATGTTTCTGGCCTGTGGGTTTGGACTTGAGTTTGGTTTTGATTTTATGGTTGAGGGATTTGAGAGTCACCATGATATCGCAGCATTTTACTATCAACCATGCGATGAATGTTTTGTCGTCTACCGAGCAAGGGGGAGATAGCTGTACTCGGTAGCACGACGAAGACTTTCCATCGCAGATAGTCGAGTCCAGTTGGGGTTTTATCATACGTGTATGCGGATGCACGCAAGGCTACTGACCGGACGTCTGTCTCTGGTGGAGCAGTCATGCGCGCAGGTGTCTGTGTATGGTTTGATCATAGGACGTAGATGTCTAGAGCATGTGTCTAACGGATAGTTTGAGATTAACACGTACGGTCGGCAGGGCAGCATGCCAACTTTGTCATCAAACCGTTGCACGCTGAGACTTTTCGCTTTAACCGTGACTCTGTGATGAACTTGTTGTGATTTCATCCACTGGTTTGCTTGTTTGTTTGTTTTCCCGGGGGTTTTAGGGCATTTGATTTTGGGGGATAATAGTAGGGGTTTTCGATGTGCATGGGATGTTTTTGGAAGTACTTGAAGAATTAACGTGCAACTTCAGGAGTTCTTAAGGAAATGGAGAAAGTGTTGGGAGTTACCCATACGTTGAATAAGGTTAATACGCCAATTGATTATGCCGATGTTTTTGATGAATCGTGCCGTACGCTTTGGCTATTGGTTAACTGCGCACAACGTACAGGGGAACCAATTACTGATACCTACAGTACTTTTGGATTTAGATGCGGATTGTTGTCTTCTTGTATACTTCCGAGGGGAGTGTCAAGCAGGGGGGCTGCTATGATTTGGTTTGAGGTGTTCTATATCAGAGATGTTCTGTTGTTATGCTATTACAGAGTACACAACAGTGGTACGGTATTTATGTGAAGACGGTGTTATTGATTTTGTTTGAAGGTTTTTCCAGCATACTCACGTTTGTTGGATTTTCCCCTTCCCGTAATTACTGTCTCGCTATAGTTTAGGAGATATATACTGGAATCAAAATTGAGAGATTTGGTATCGGGATTGCCGTTTTACGTTGGCAACTCTTGAGGATGGAATTTGGGATTGCCGTTTCACGTTGGCAATTCTTGAGGATGGAATTTGGGATTGCCGTTTTACCTTGGCAAGGATGAAGCATATAATTTGGGGTTGCCGTTTTACCTTGGCAATGATTCATTTGTGGAATTTGGGACTTGCCGTTTTACCTGCCAATCGGTGATGAGTTATCCGGGACCTATCGTATCGCGCACCGAATAGGGGGGCTGTTTGTGGAATGCGGTGGCTTGATACTGGTTTCCCGATATGAGGCGGTTTCATACTGATCTACAGAGATTGGGGTCTATATGATGTGGCGAGGCATTATGATATGAGATGATGGATGCCTTGCGTGAAGCTGTCTCCCTACTGGGAGCAGTCGATGATGCTAAGATACGACCCGGGCTTTGATGATAAGATTATGCCCGTGTATATGTGAAGGTGGAGCGTGACGGAAAGGTACGGCTCACTCCTGTGTGGGGTTTATTATGGGGAATTGACGACAGGTACTTGCTCTACTAGTGTGTATATATTTGGTAACGTGGTGGTACGAGTACACTATCTAGTACCTTCTCCTTGACGATCCATGGTATAGGCACGTGGTTACACAGAACACGTTTGACAGCGGCGTACATAAACAACACGTACCAGGTATGTATACATATATATGTAAACAAAACATACATCAACCAGGTATTATTATGTCATTGCAAGTATAATATGACCTGATATGATAAGTATACCGGTGTTAAAACCGCACCCTGGTATGAGTACCTGGTACTACTACTACCGTCCAAAATAGCAGAGGGCACAACGTATTTATTATGTTGGTGAGGTCGATATGCTGTGTCCCCCTGTCCCCCGGGGAGGCGTTCGACATTTTATCGTCTTATCGTATCGTTATCGGTTATCGAATTATCGGAACTTTTATCGAATTATCGTTTTTTTCGATATGATATTATGTTACCATTATCGAACGATATTTTCAAAACTTTTGATACGATATCCATCACTAGTAGTAGTACGGTCACATTGTCTAGGCGACCCAGCGCACTACTATTGTTGCGAGCCCTCGACGTTTATCTTTTTTTTCTTCTTTGTACATCCCATTTATTATCTTCGCCCTTCTTTTTCTCTCTCAATATCTTTAGTCGTAACTCAGATCAGGGGTCACTACGTAGGCTCTTCCCCTCCTCCCCACTACGGTACTTGCCTTGCATTTTTATCGCGAGAAGATTTCAGCACTCTTTTCCTTCGTCGACTCGGGTCGGATTCCGCCTACGGCGGGTTCCTAGCTATAGATTAATGTTTTTCACGACTCTTTCAGAGAGCGGTTTGCAATGCGTTTTAAGGTCTGAAAATATGCACACACTTTCGGTAGGGCTTGTGCGGTAACCCACCAGCCGTATAATGGCACGTACGTCCTGTGGGCTGTTAGATCTGCACGTACTTTTGCACCATCAGTTTTGCACCATCTTTACCCTTGCTCCCACCCGGACCTGATCCCACCCGGATCTGATCCGTTTTGGCACCCTGCTCCCACCGACAAGGTGCAGAAAAAAAGTAATCAGCCCTCCGCAGGAGCCGCCGGAGGCCCACCTGGCTCCTCGATCCCATCTGTTTGGTACCCACGTAGGCCATACATATCTACAACAACTACTGCTACTTGTATACCTATAACCGTATTGAATGTACGTGTGCAGATTCGTTAGACTCGCACGTACGTGCAAGTTCTCCGGAGCCGTAACCATGTGGATCACGAAAATATACTTCTTTTTTTGTTATTTGTTGATCGTGGTGACGAGTTATCCAAGATTAAGGGGTTTAGAAAACAGGTATGTTTGCCTCCGCGGGCCCCCGACGGAAAGCCAAACACCTCCGAATCGTATACATGGTATGCAAGAAAGAGCGGATAACTTGAGATAATAATACGACTGAAATTAGACCGGAATATCCCCTCCACAGACATACGTTCCACATGTTGATTCAAGCTCTAGCGACATCATTTTAGGGTAATGTTTGGTCGGGGGTCACGAACTTATCATCGGAGTATCGTTGTTCGGCATTGCAATGGACCTACAGGTCAGGTGTACATATGCTGGGCTTTCGTTAGCAATTTCAAGATTTCTGAGGGTTCTTGAAATTCGGTTCCCACCGCTAGTTATTGTCTGAAGACACTTCTGAGTGGCTCTACCCCCCTAAATCGGCCAAGCGGAAGCGATTGCAGAGCTCGTAAAAGAAAACAAAGTTCACGAACGCCTCGAAAAAAAATCTACGCGAAATTTACCTTGTTTTGTTTTCACGAGTTTTTATAACCTCGTTTTTTTAGCGTTTCAGAGCGAACCTTGAAGTCAATTTGTTTTTCAAATATTTTTTCATGCTGGGAAGATTCATTATTATTAGCTCGGAACCCGCCCTACCCACGCCACGAAGGCGCTCTCAGCAATTGGTTCCTTTTATTTTTCAA
This sequence comes from Saccharina japonica, assembly GCA_008828725.1. Classification (NCBI taxonomy): domain Eukaryota; class Phaeophyceae; order Laminariales; family Laminariaceae; genus Saccharina; species Saccharina japonica. Next base: position 142,109 of record MEHQ01003280.1, read on the forward strand.
ATAAAGTAAAAATCTCACCACGGTGGGATTCGAACTTGGGGACCAAGGCCATTAGTCTTTGAAGCTGACCACTAGTCTACCGGGGCCACCGGCTGGAGACCTTACAACCTACAAATAACGCGTTTATTTCGGGAAGGATCATACATAAAATGTCATGAACCATATCGTACACAATCTGATGGTATACGTATGAGTATGACATGATACGGTCCATGATACATGCCTGCGGGCATCGTGATACGTGGTGTGGTTGTAGCGGGGGGTTGGTTTTGTAAGTATTTGATTCATTATTTCCGCGAGAAGGAGATGGGATATTATGGTACGTGTTTCATAAAGTTGTTAAGCGAACTTGCAGCTTTTATTAATAGTAGGCTTGCACAAAAAAACAAGCACACACACCAGACACACCAGGCAGCTTGCTAGCACGCCACGCGCGCATCCGATTACTCATACCGGCTTCTTGTCTTCAATCTTTCACACGTTATCTATCTTGGAAACTGCCAGCTGTGTGAGGAGGTACTGCCCGGACGAGATCGAGGAAGCTATATTGCGAGCAACGGCATCAACGAAGTACCTACGCGTCGCGCAGCAAGGTGAGTCACCTGTTAAAAGATAGAGATGTGACCGTGGCCCTCATCAGCATATATATACATATATATATATAGGGAAATGCTATTTGCGACACCGGTGTCGCAAATAGCATTACCCATATATATGATGTACATACTTAGTACATACACCCCGGGATGAAATAATTATATATTATTACAATCTTTGCCATCCGACAAATGTGCAGCATGAGCTTCAAAATTGATCACTCATAACATTACATTCCCGAGAGCAGAAAACCACGGAAACCAAGGAAACCTATGCGCGAAGTCTAACATCCTTCTATGTCTACCGCCTATATTTATGCACAATAATACTCCATCTGTTGTCCTTGCTCCCTCCCTATTCCCAATATGTACTCTTCACGTTCTATTCTTAAGTCCTAAGCCCCATTCAAGCTCCATCCCGACGCCATCGGTGTGGGTCTGTCACCACCCCCCTCCCCTGCTCCTCCTCGCGTCTTGGCGGTCCTTGAGTTGGACTTTGAACCGTGACACCCTCCTGAAATTGGTGACCTGTGTGGTCACCGAGACCATTTGCAACAGGAGTTCTTTCACCACCCCTTTACTAGCCATCGACCCACCGTCCCTCGCCCCCACGACACTGGCAGCCAGCTGGTCGATGAAATTGCTGCCCTCTACCCCGAGACCCCCAAAGCTTTCCACCGCTCAAGTGGCAAGTCTTTGACTCCGTTCGTCGGAGGACACATGTCCCTGACAAGCGTAGTTTTGTCGCTTGCACGCCTCGGAGGTAGAGGCAGCTGATCCGTCGTGATCAGCACTTCCTCCTCGCAGGTGTACCTACGCTTGGGGGTCAGCATGGGTGACGTCCAGCAGGGTGGACTTTTCCCTGTACTCCCTGTTTGGAGCGTCCCGCAGACCTCCTCTTCCGACTACAATGTGCATCCGCAGATTTCGGTCTACGGTGAACGGTTCGCCGCTCTCCACTTGGTGTTGAATTCCCAGACTCTTCAACCTGCGGGACATCGCGTGGACGAGCGGCTGGTGCTGGTTTACTTGCGCCCCTGCCCTGGAAGAGATGCGTGCGTGGCGGGTGTCCACGTCGACTGCCTTGTAAATACGTAGCGTCTATGTCGAAGAACACAATTTTACGATGACCCGTCTAATTTTATAAAACGGACGTAGCCGGTCGCCCCGGTCGTCTGTGAATAGTGGTAAGCCTCACATGCGACTATAATTACGAGGGTATGAATATTTTAGATTAATTTATACGCGAAGTGTGAAACATAATGTAAAGCAGTGAGCATTGTTGGTACCCGAGCTCAAATCCCAGCGTGGTAAGAGTTTTTGCCATATGCAACACTATAAGAATGAACCAATAATTGCTGAGAGCGCCTTCGTAGCGTGGGTGTATAGGTGGAACTTGACGCTCGCCGACGAGGGAAGAAAGTGCTGAAGCATTCTCGCGGCAAAAATGCAAGGCGTTGACCGTAGTGGGGGACGAGGGAGAGGCGCCTGCTTTGTGACCCTAGATCTAGGTTCCGGCTTCTAGGAAGGGGGGAGTCAGGAGAATCGACGGGCGAAGATAATACGTACACGGGATGAAAACACTGAACAAAAACCAGGTATTTCTATTTGCGACTACGTATATAATACGACTCGAGTAAGCTTTATTTTTACCCATCCGCCGGAGGATAAAAAAATATAAATAAACTCGTACGTAGTAGTGGCAAAGTTACGTCAAAACTCGTTTTTTTTTTGTTTTTCCAACAGATGGACACACGCTATAATATCTGGACTCTACAGCCTTATAATATACTATTAATAGGTATTACTTTACAGTGGTGGCCCTCTATACTCTATAGTGCGGGTAGGCGACAAGCTAAAAAACGCGCACTCTTCGTAGCGGGCGCTCGCACTATACAAATCCGAGCCTGGATACGAAGTGCGGGTATGCGCACTTATACAGGGTTCTCCGAACCCTCCATAGTGCGGGTAGGCGCACTATTCGTGATATCATTGATTGGGTTTCAGCATAGAACGTAGACAACAACGAGGGTTACTACTGCCGTACACATAAGATACACATATATACTCGTATATATATTCTATATCATATGCTATTAATAGCAGTGCCGTCTCGCCCGTAAGAAACTTTCTCGAAAGAAAGTAAAGCCTGAAAATTAGAAAACATTACGTAGAAAAACCCTCAGCGTGGAATAATTCCTGCCTACCAGTACCAGGTAAGGTTTACGAAAGCTAGCCCTCGCTGTGTGAGTTTTTTTTACCCCTTTCATTTTCTTCGGCCTCCTTTTATTTCTCCTCCCTATTAGAGCTATTTGAAACTCAAAATAGGAGCTTATATATGGTTCTTCCCGAAAAAAGGTCATATCGAGTTTCAAACGTCGCCAAAATAGGCGCTTATTTTTGNTGGGCTTTCGTTAGCAATTTCAAGATTTCTGAGGGGTTTTGAAATTCGGTTCCCACCGCTAGTTATTGTCTGAAGACACTTCTGAGTGGCTCTACCCCCCCTAAATCGGCCAAGCGGAAGCGATTGCAGAGCTCGTAAAAGAAAACAAAGTTCACGAACGCCTCGAAACAAAATCTACGCGAAATTTACCTTGTTTTGTTTTCACGAGTTTTTATAACCTCGTTTTTTTAGCGTTTCAGAGCGAACCTTGAAGTCAATTTGTTTTTCAAATATTTTTTCATGCTGGGAAGATTCATTATTATTAGCTCGGAACCCGCCCTACCCACGCCACGAAGGCGCTCTCAGCAATTGGTTCCTTTTATTTTTCAAATAAAGTAAAAATCTCACCACGGTGGGATTCGAACTTGGGGACCAATGCCATTAGTCTTTGAAGCTGACCACTAGTCTACCGGGGCCACCGGCTGGAGACCTTACAACCTACAAATAACGCGTTTATTTCGGGAAGGATCATACATAAAATGTCATGAACCATATCGTACACAATCTGATGGTATACGTATGAGTATGACATGATACGGTCCATGATACATGCCTGCGGGCATCGTGATACGTGGTGTGGTTGTAGCGGGGGGTTGGTTTTGTAAGTATTTGATTCATTATTTCCGCGAGAAGGAGATGGGATATTATGGTACGTGTTTCATAAAGTTGTTAAGCGAACTTGCAGCTTTTATTAATAGTAGGCTTGCACAAAAAAACAAGCACACACACCAGACACACCAGGCAGCTTGCTAGCACGCCACGCGCGCATCCGATTACTCATACCGGCTTCTTGTCTTCAATCTTTCACACGTTATCTATCTTGGAAACTGCCAGCTGTGTGAGGAGGTACTGCCCGGACGAGATCGAGGAAGCTATATTGCGAGCAACGGCATCAACGAAGTACCTACGCGTCGCGCAGCAAGGTGAGTCACCTGTTAAAAGATAGAGATGTGACCGTGGCCCTCATCAGCATATATATACATATATATATATAGGGAAATGCTATTTGCGACACCGGTGTCGCAAATAGCATTACCCATATATATGATGTACATACTTAGTACATACACCCCGGGATGAAATAATTATATATTATTACAATCTTTGCCATCCGACAAATGTGCAGCATGAGCTTCAAAATTGATCACTCATAACATTACATTCCCGAGAGCAGAAAACCACGGAAACCAAGGAAACCTATGCGCGAAGTCTAACATCCTTCTATGTCTACCGCCTATATTTATGCACAATAATACTCCATCTGTTGTCCTTGCTCCCTCCCTATTCCCAATATGTACTCTTCACGTTCTATTCTTAAGTCCTAAGCCCCATTCAAGCTCCATCCCGACGCCATCGGTGTGGGTCTGTCACCACCCCCCTCCCCTGCTCCTCCTCGCGTCTTGGCGGTCCTTGAGTTGGACTTTGAACCGTGACACCCTCCTGAAATTGGTGACCTGTGTGGTCACCGAGACCATTTGCAACAGGAGTTCTTTCACCACCCCTTTACTAGCCATCGACCCACCGTCCCTCCCCCCCACGACACTGGCAGCCAGCTGGTCGATGAAATTGCTGCCCTCTACCCCGAGACCCCCAAAGCTTTCCACCGCTAAAGTGGCAAGTCTTTGACTCCGTTCGTCGGAGGACACATGTCCCTGACAAGCGTAGTTTTGTCGCTTGCACGCCTCGGAGGTAGAGGCAGCTGATCCGTCGTGATCAGCACTTCCTCCTCGCAGGTGTACCTACGCTTGGGGGTCAGCATGGGTGACGTCCAGCAGGGTGGACTTTTCCCTGTACTCCCTGTTTGGAGCGTCCCGCAGACCTCCTCTTCCGACTACAATGTGCATCCGCAGATTTCGGTCTACGGTGAACGGTTCGCCGCTCTCCACTTGGTGTTGAATTCCCAGACTCTTCAACCTGCGGGACATCGCGTGGACGAGCGGCTGGTGCTGGTTTACTTGCGCCCCTGCCCTGGAAGAGATGCGTGCGTGGCGGGTGTCCACGTCGACTGCCTTGTAAATACGTAGCGTCTATGTCGAAGAACACAATTTTACGATGACCCGTCTAATTTTATAAAACGGACGTAGCCGGTCGCCCCGGTCGTCTGTGAATAGTGGTAAGCCTCACATGCGACTATAATTACGAGGGTATGAATATTTTAGATTAATTTATACGCGAAGTGTGAAACATAATGTAAAGCAGTGAGCATTGTTGGTACCCGAGCTCAAATCCCAGCGTGGTAAGAGTTTTTGCCATATGCAACACTATAAGAATGAACCAATAATTGCTGAGAGCGCCTTCGTAGCGTGGGTGTATAGGTGGAACTTGACGCTCGCCGACGAGGGAAGAAAGTGCTGAAGCATTTTCGCGGCAAAAATGCAAGGCGTTGACCGTAGTGGGGGACGAGGGAGAGGCGCCTGCTTTGTGACCCTAGATCTATGTTCCGGCTTCTAGGAAGGGGGGAGTCAGGAGAATCGACGGGCGAAGATAATACGTACACGGGATGAAAACACTGAACAAAAACCAGGTATTTCTATTTGCGACTACGTATATAATACGACTCGAGTAAGCTTTATTTTTACCCATCCGCCGGAGGATAAAAAAATAAAAATAAACTCGTACGTAGTAGTGGCAAAGTTACGTCAAAACTCGTTTTTTTTTTGTTTTTCCAACAGATGGACACACGCTATAATATCTGGACTCTACAGCCTTATAATATACTATTAATAGGTATTACTTTACAGTGGTGGCCCTCTATACTCTATAGTGCGGGTAGGCGACAAGCTAAAAAACGCGCACTCTTCGTAGCGGGCGCTCGCACTATACAAATCCGAGCCTGGATACGAAGTGCGGGTATGCGCACTTATACAGGGTTCTCCGAACCCTCCATAGTGCGGGTAGGCGCACTATTCGTGATATCATTGATTGGGTTTCAGCATAGAACGTAGACAACAACGAGGGTTACTACTGCCGTACACATAAGATACACATATATACTCGTATATATATTCTATATCATATGCTATTAATAGCAGTGCCGTCTCGCCCGTAAGAAACTTTCTCGAAAGAAAGTAAAGCCTGAAAATTAGAAAACATTACGTAGAAAAACCCTCAGCGTGGAATAATTCCTGCCTACCAGTACCAGGTAAGGTTTACGAAAGCTAGCCCTCGCTGTGTGAGTTTTTTTTACCCCTTTCATTTTCTTCGGCCTCCTTTTATTTCTCCTCCCTATTATGTACTTAATAGTCGTAACTCAGTTCTGGGGTCACAAAGTAGGCCCCCCCCCCCCCGCCCCGACTACGGTTCGTGCCTTGCATGTTTCTTTTTCTTCAGCTCTTTCTTACCGCGTTGTCTCGCATCGAACTGCTACCCACGTTACTATTATTAGGCGCTCAGCAGTTGATTTCGTTTTTTTTATATATTTATTTCAGCAAATAAACTCACATAATAAGTCCGACCCACGTGATATTTGAATCCCGTAAGCCAACTCTTAGAAGCATTCGAGAGTACGACTATAATATTAGTAGACAATTGGGCGGCCGGCGTAGACTCATGGCACTTTCCATCGTGTGTGTGTTGTCTTCGTTATTTCTACCCAACTATTGCGCAGGACTAGTCGTATTAATTTTGGAAGCGTAAACGTCTCTGATCGGGAGCCAAAATTTAAACGCGCGCTAACGGAAAATTGAAATCTGCGTTTACACGACCTTGATTTAGCCTTATTTCGTTTTGAGAGGGTCCGTACGTCGGTACTTACTACTAAGCACTGACGAACATCACAACCAACAACTGGAGTATTCCAGAGTCCAGCAGTGTTCCAGAGTATCAAACCCCGAAACACTTCGAACTCAAGCAGCATCGAGAGTGTTCGTACCCGACATACTCCGAGTACGAGCAGCTTCCCGGAGTATCTTACCCCGAAATACTCCGAGGACACGAATACATAAGCACCTGAAGTATTCTATCTTCAGTAATACTCCTTACTTTACACCAAGGTACTCGGGGCATCTGTTCAGTGCTGCTAAGTTACAGTGTGCGACCGTAGTTAAGACTCAAATACCTACATATATATCATCTTGTGGGCCCTAACCACAGCAGCATCGCCACCGATTTTGCTAGGTTGCTATCTTCTCCGGCTCGAATTCGACCGTTTTCAGAGCTCCGTGTATGGATCATATTTATATGTATCTGGATTTCTGCGTGCCGCGAGTCCACATCTTACTACTGTACTGTACATCGATGCTGACGGAGTTAGACAAAACGAAAGACTCTTACGCGTATTGTACGTACTGTCGTACCTGTCGTAGCTCCGCAATCAAAAACCACAAACTATGTGCAAAACGTCGCATCTTGCTACATTGTTGCTGAAGAGGTTAGCCAATAAGAAAGACGACTACTCGACCGTACCTGTAATACAGAGTACAGGACACCTGTAAAAATTAAGAAGCTGGCCAAGGGCGCACAAAAAAAAAGTTATCGACACCACACCCCCCCCCCCCCCTATTGGAGGGAAGAACGCGGACCGTTGTGATCCCAAAAACAATAAGTCAAGTTTTTTTCCCCCCCCCCCCCCGACCAGCGAAAAAAAAATAGGGGGGGTCTCTAAAACCAAGTTTAAAAAAGAGAACAAAAAGCGAAAAAAAAATGGTTTTTGCTCATTTCGTCCTGTGATCACAGCGATCCGGTTTGTTTTTCATTCTGACCTTCCTACGTGTGTGGTGTCGTTTTTTTTTTTTTTTGTGGCTAATAAAAAAGACATGCTGCGGTTTAGAGGAAACACGAAATTCGGGTCTCGTCCTGTTGAAATTAGTGTAAAAGCAAGCACTTTATCTCCAATGGAAAAGGAAATCCAGCCTGAGCCAGCTTTCCTGATTCGTAATACTCGTAGGTGTCCTGCCTGTACTGTACTTGCCTGATATACTTTGTTGAGAAGGTACCCTCCTGTGCTCCGCAATCAAAACCAAAACATGCGCAGAACGTCGTAGGCGGTAAAGACGCGTGATACGGTAGAGGTAACACTTTTTGGCTGAGTCGTTTTCTGAACGATCGGGCTCCTTAACCCAAATTCGTCGGACTTTCATTTTTGTGACGAATAATGTTTCAGCTATACTTCGGTCATGATATTTCTCATCCGGCAGCACTTTTTATTTTTCCTCCAAAATTTATTTTTTTCGGTGAGGTATGACGTTCCTTAAGTGAGGAGCTCAGCAACAACATGGCGCACCTCTATCGTAGCATGCGTCTAAAGCCGCACCCGGCCGTACCCGCCACGAGTCATGACGAAGATCGAACAGCAATGACGTACGTATATATATATATATATACTCGTAGCTTGAAGCGTTCTCAAGCCCATCCCTGGTCGACGGTGTGTGCCGCCGGTACCACGTACTGGGCATGTGAAGACATGAATCGTGTGCACATCAGCACGACTAGTCTATAGTAACACAAACTAACGTAGCTCATAGTTTTCCGAAGCCCATCATACACGGTGCGTAGCACGTAACAAGGACACGTATGCGAATACAGGCAGTAAGTACCGGGCCCGCTCATTACAAAGAACCTCACACGAAAGTCAGGCCGACGCAATGAAAAAAACAGAAAAACTCCCAGCCTAGTCATACAATAAGCAAAAATAAAGTGATCCCTTTCTGTGACTGGCCTGGGTTCAAGCCATCATTCATTATTAATATCGTTGCCATCCGACAATGTGCAGCATGAGCTTCAACATTGGTCACTCATAACATTCCCGAAAGCAGAAAACCACGGAAACCAGGGAAACCATCATTCCTTGTGCAGCACAACTCTGTAGGGAAAACGTCTTCCCCGGGAGTAAAAATAAAAAGCGCAACATAAGAAAGTGTGCCTTCGCGCGCGCCAAGAATAGGGAAATAAGCCTCAGCCGGATTTCAGGTTTCTTGTGAGAGGGCCGGTATAGTACGTGTTGCCCAGCAGCAGCAGCAGCAGCAGTCGCAATATTTGCCACCGATGGAGTTCACTTTATCTGCCGTTTCTCGTATACAGGGTTTCTGAAAAGATTTCCTGTTTCTCAATTTTTGCCATGGTTTGAGCTGTTTTTCTGTTTTTTTCTGGAGTCCAACTTCACATGTATTTCGTTCAACAATCCCAGCCTGATCTTTGAAAATGTACCTTTTCTTGGATGATTGCTGTCCGTACATGAACTACAGTAACTACTGCTGTACTGCTGTACCATTCTATGTGAGGAGTACAGAGTATGCAAAGACTGGCGTCTGACAACCCTCGCTCATTAAAGTAGACACAAGGCCGTGGTACATATTGGTGGGCAGAGGAAAGAGGTGCGATCACGTATGATACAGAGCTCCAGCACGAGCGAACAAAGGCAAACCACCACACAGGGAGCTTCGTACTTAGGGGGGTGCATTCAAAATTAATTTCATGGTCGCGCAACGTGCTATATATAAAAGTATCAATAGATTGATGGGTATAGTATAGAGTCGACAAGGAATGCCACACGCATAGTGTACTCGTAGACATACTGGAATTAGTATAATGCTTGGACTTCGACGCGAATTGACGGGGGAAGACATTTCTAAAACCGTCTCGCGATAAGAATGCGAGGCAAGTATATAGCGGGCAGGGATGAAAAGAGCCTACATAATTATGTGACCCCGGATCAGAGTCACGACCCTCCAACCTCCACGAGGGAGAGAGAAACGAAGGACGAAGATAATGAATGGGATGAATGATACAAACAAAATTATACATACGTATTATGTACGTATGCAACAAACTATACAACGCCTGGTTCAGTCTACTCGAGAACTATGAAGCAACCCGAACCCTAGGAATATTCGCTGGAACAAGGGGCAGCGGAGAGCGAGGGGTCCCGGGAAAACAAAATGGCAACGGGCTGAAAGAGCAGGCCACTGCTGTGTTCTTCCGTTTCCCCATCCCATTCAATATATTTGATTTACGTATGATATCTATATTTACGTATACCTTTCTGCTTCCTACATGCTCATTTATTGGATGTCGCATCTCCTCTGGGAGAAGCACGACACTTTCTTTCTTTTTATTTTGTCATGCTTTTTGTTTGGTTGCTTGATTGTTGATTAGCTTCAGTATATTTACTTTTTATTCTTTTTTCCTTTTCGCTTTTTTCTTTTTTCTCTTGTTTTATCTTGCATGCACCTGGATTGCTAGCAGGGTAGGTCTTGCCTGTCGTATATGGCATTGCATTGTCTGCTCTGCTTACTGCACTGAGCGTAGTATCTCTGTGTGTGTCGTAGTTTTTGTGACCACAGAACTGGTACCTTTTTAGGATGAAGAATCGGCACGGACACTGGGTGTGCTGGATGTCGATGGGTAGAAAGGAAGGTTTAATGTGAAGAACACGCACACACACTCGTGCCAAGATTCACGTTTGTTTACCGTATATGACACTGTATACCACACCCCATCGGACGAATTTCAACGCTGAATTGCTCGATGACCGGTCGAGCGCTAGCCCCGAGCGACCCGTATATGGAAAGATCTCGACGAGATGCTCCAAAAGCCTCCTTTTTCGCCGTCTGTGCCCCCCTGGTTATGGAGAAAATTGGCTTTGAAATTCACCCCAGGGGGTGTGATACACACTGTCGTCATATACGGTATATCACAAGTATATGTAGTATGTTTATTCCAGACTATGTAATATTAGTTGCAAAGTTGGGTGCAAACCATCCCGCCCCCCCGCCTCACAAATGGACACACGCTCCCTGAATTCTAAAGCCTCAGAGTGCGTCCTCCTCATTCGGGATGTACGTCCTGCATGAGGACATAAATGTATAAAACCAGCACGTACGCGCGATCGAAGTATCACACCCAGCTACGTACGTACCTGGTAGCAAAAATGAGTTTCGACGAAATCCTCGATCTCACGGCTGTTTTTTTTTAATAATTTTCTTTTATATTTATGTAATCATATTACTACTACTCTCTTCTCTGTCTACTCGTATGCTTCGAAAGTAGTACATGTAGTGTACATCATATATTAAAAATATCTGTCAGGTCGAGATGAGATCGACGATTTATTCGAAACACCTACATGTCATACATATTATATTTGCAAGCGGAGCGTGATATAATTCGATCGCGTGTAAAATTTTGTGTTGTCTTGTCACATTAAGCCGCGCTTTCTTCCCTCCGTTCGTCCGTACACTGTTTCCTACAACTGGCGAAAGGTACAAGTTCTTCTGATTACACCGACCAGGGAAAACACAAACACAAAATCTCAGCTAAGGCCATCTCTTATGGAACGTTTCTGACAGTCGAAAACTTGATGAATTTCTCCAGCCTAATTAAGAACAGACGCACAAAATCGACCGACAACCTTATCATGACCCCATTGTTTCGGCTTGATCTTGGCATATCGACGCCTTTTATTCTCCTATGCTATGCTTGTCTCACGCGTGAGGCGTTGAAGCCTCATTACGAGGTGGTGAAGATTTGGGTCCTCACTTAATTGTTTCGAATAGCCGCGCCTTCGACCCCCTTTCTGATTTCTCGGATGATCGTATGATCATTTGATCGTCGTGGGATCTGCATGTACTACTATTCAGGGTGGGCTAATGTGATGGTATCACGTAGCTTCGAGAAGGTGCAATACGTAGTATTACGAGTATAGATAGACAACTTCGTACAAACGTGTATGATCACGTGGCGTGTGGCGTGCTAGATACGGAAACGTCTCCCTAGATCGTATGTATGAAGATGGGATCAAGCTGGTACTTGGCTGAGCCCTACCTTCGTACTCCGTTCTTGTACCCTATCAAGCTTTACCATGAGATAAGCGACACGAAGAACTTTACTATCAATAAGGAGAAGCGTACCCTGGCCAGCATCGGCATTCCTGTGTCGTATGATGAGGGTCTTACCTCCACACTTGGGGAGTGCGCAATGAGGGGTGCAAATCAAAGAAAAGCCACCTGTGGTTTCCAATAGTATGGATGATTTGCCGCATCAAAACCGGTCAAACCGGTTTTCGGTTAACCTGTTAAAACCGGCTGAAAAAAAACGGGTAAACCGTTTTTTTTCATGGAGAATAACGCCTCCTATCCGGTTTTCGGTTTTTCGAATATGCCATCCGGTGCCCATCTCTAATCAGAAAACAGAGCATACTCAAGGCCATTCTTATCGTTGAGCAATTTTCTCCATACTTTCAAATAAAGAGGAACAAGATAAACATACGTACATATATTTTTTCTTTTTAGGCAAATTCTTCCGAGGGAAACATGATTATTGGAAGGCACGCGTTCCAATAAATGGAAAACAAAAATAGGAAAATGGTAAAAAAAAGCAGCGCGAAAACATAATTGGGGTTTTTAATTACTTCATGGCTCCGATATAAACGGCCCTAAGGAATGAAAAGTCGAATACAGAACACGGTAAAGAGTAAAATGCGGATTATTTGGTGGGATGCACTCGTAGATGATTTGATTCCACCACGTACAGCGGCCGGACGAGCCCAAAGATACTTGTCGCAACGTTGTGGTACTGAATGCTAGAGTTTCACCGGAAACTAACCGTTTGTCGGTCGCACGCCGATCGTCGAAGTTCGAAATTAAGATTGTCGAATTTACGATTTTCGAAACCGGAGACCTCTTTGCTTCACAGGCAGTTTAAAACGAATAAGCAAAGCTGCATCATATACGAGCTGGTTCCAGGATAAAGCGTAACATTCCACCTTCGGGCAATAAAACAATGAATACACTGAAACTCGCAACACAAAGCATATCCACGTGACCGCATCAACAAGGCGAACACATCGGTGAAGCTGGTTTTGGCGTCCGAGCTATAGTTCGTGAGATATGGGAATTGTTCGTATTTCTTGCGGAGGCGTTGTTGTATAGGGATTTAAGGCGTCAACACTAAAATCCATATGATTTTTCTCTCGGCCATAATTCGGCCAATACGTGGAATAAGTACACGCTAGACGTGTTGGTGTGATCGCATCAACAAGGGGAAGCCGTCAATGACCCTTGTTTTGTTATACGATCCGTAGAAGTGTGTTATAATAAACGCCTGCTAAAGTACTAGAACAATGTATGGAGCAATTTTGGCACCTTAGGGGAATATTTACCCTTCCGGGAAATTGATTTTGCGCCTTGGTTTTTGAGAGTTGAAACACGAAATTTGGCAAAGGTTGTGCGCAACAACAATACACAACAACCGACGGCTGGACTTTTTTGAAAAAAAAAAAAACTAGTGCATGAGGAATGGTCAAAGTTGCCGAAAAATTCAGAAAATATGGAAAAGTGTATCTAGAGAACGAAAAAAAGGAAAAATAAAAAAAGTCCAGCCGTGAGTTTTTTCTTCGTGTTGTGACGCACAACCCTGCCAAGTTTCGTTTTCCAACTCTCAAAAACCAAGGCGCAAAGTTGCGAAGGGATAAAGTTCTGGCTGTCGCTGGAACCAGCTCGTACATGCTGTTGTTGTTTTTTTTTTTTAATACATACGTGGTTGGCGGAGCGTATAAGCAGACAGTCATCCAGCTTTAAAACAAGTATTTTGACTTTCTTTGTATATACGTACTGTAGGTACAACAGGTACTCGTAGTGCCTTTTACGTAAAAAACGATATATGAAAAAATACCAAACGTGGTGGTACGCGTATCGCTTTGTGGCTCGTTGATAATGCTATCAGCAACATGGTGCCTACGAAAGAAAATTGGTTTAGCCCTCGTATGGAGACCAAATGAGATCCACTAAGGATGTTTCCAAGGTTAGAAAATCCAACAAAAAGGGGTGTCTCGCCACTATCTGACCCCTGACATGGTGGCAGCAGGCACAATACACAATACGCCGTCATCTTGTTGCTTGTTTTGGTTGTCCGGAAAAAAAGTCGAGCATGTATGCCCTTGGCACCGGAAACCAGAACGATACGTACGTATAATACGTACGCCGCGCACTATTTACGCCAAAACGATACGTCAAGTATTTCGGTACGGGCACTAAACTATGTTTTTTTGCCCGCATGATAGGCGCTGCTTTTGCACTGCCTTGATCTTTGGGTGACGCATGCCACGGCGGTAGAGGTGGTTACTTGAGGGGGTATATACCTCGCCCAAACAATGACTTTGGAGGGAATTTCAAGTGCTACCTCATGAACAATACCATAATAATAGCCTAAGTATGCAATACACAATATTGCATCACAACAACAGTTAACGTCTGAAAAATAGGGGTTGAGGAGCCGGACCATTAAAAAAACATCCAGCCCAAAAGTGCTATTACAGCTCTTCTATCTTAGCACGCGTCGGGTGACGAAATTCTAGTCGGGAAGAAAAAAACAGCCTCTACGATAGAGAGGTGCCTATTTTTTTTTCTGAGCTCCTCACTTAAGGAGCTCCCGTACGCCAACGATTTTTGTTTTTTGGGAGAACATAAAAGTGCTACCCTATGAACAACCTCGTTATCTGAATCTACTAGTAAAAATATTGCAACACCACAAGAGGACTGGAAGTCCTACGAGTTTGGGTTAACCTGGTCCCTCGTTTTGGGGGACAAAATACTTGAAATTAGTGTGGGATAAGGTTTTCAAATCTGAATGGGTTAAGCAGCTCGATCGTTCATAAAACGTTTCAGTCAAAAAGTGCGCTCGTACCTTTTATCGTACGTATATATTTATAGCACGCGTCGAAGTGGTACTATAACGTTTGTTTGTTCAAGAGAGTTGATATTTCTGGCCACCACTCCTGTCCCCTCCTAATAATAGCGTTTTTGACCGATACCAACTCTGATACGGGACACTGATACACGAGAGACTTTATTATCCCGAACGCACTACGACCACGTATGGCGAGTAAAAGGGACCACCTACTGTACACGTATCAAGGTGTAATACGACGGCACAAGATCCGTAGTACCCCTTGGACAGGAAAGGCGACAGCTAGCTGAGGAATAGCTACGAGTGAGCAACAAAGGAACGTTCCCCTCGGGGACTCTTCTAGCTACCCATCTAGCGGGCGATTAGTGACAGCAGAAAAGGTTATTGACACCTCGAGGCAAAAGCTCTACATTCTCACTGTTTCCCCAGCTGTACCATTCCTGTCTCTCGTCGTCAGACTGCTCATAAAAGATGCCTTCTTAAACTGACTGGACCCTGTGATTCCAAGACAGCAGCAATACATCCTGCATACGTTTCACCATGTATCGAGCATCATGAAACTGTAATGGTATGGGCTAGGAAGGCCGGTAATTACCTCTGCATAGGTAATTGGTCCGTTTTCGTATAACTTGGATGGCATTCGTATTCGGTATTCGGGGTATTTATAATATCTGTGGGCCATACTTGGCACTGGTGCAATCGGTAGGGGATTTTTCTTGATTACGACGCGTTTTTATTGGTCAATACGCTAAAATACGAGTGTTTTACCGAGCGAGTTTAAAAACGACTTTTGCTTACGACGATGCTCATTGGCCAAAAGGCCAAAACCACCCCGAGATTCGACCCGCGCTCACGGGACTGTCATGTTTCTGTACATACGAGAGCCGTCCTCGGTGCCAACATCATCATCTTCAGCAGCAGCAGCACAGCACCACTACCACAGCACCAGCATCACAGCAGCAGAGAGACCAGCAGCAACTACAGACCAGGCAGTCAGAGCTCTCCGTGTCAGGCGCACGACGCTGAGGAGGGAGAGCAACGCCAAGAGAAGTACCAACAACATCAACCAGCAGCAAGCAGCACAGACAGGGAACGCAGCAGACTTCGAAGGGGAAAGCCCGTGCTAGAGGCCGAACATAAGCACCAGTGCCAGTAGCAGCAGAGCACACAGCAGCACCAACAGCACCAACAGAGCCGTCAGGCAGCAGGAGTAGCAGCAGGAGGAAGCAGCCGACCAAGCAGCCCGAGCGCTCCGACGAGAGCTCAGAGTCTACGGGCGCAACGACTTCAAGCCGCCCATGCTGTTGTTGCTGCCGGTTTCCTTCGTAAGAGTGACCAACCGGGTAGAAGGGAAGAAGGTCCCGTATACGCGGAGTGGGAGACAGTCGATTCCAGGAGGGAAAACATAGCGACCATCAACGTACTGCTGTTGTAGCCGCCCAGTATGGCACCTCCTCTTGCACTTGGAGACGGTCTCTTCTGGGCTCACAAAGGAGACGTTCCCTATAGTTCTCCGTGGTCTACCCGTGGACTGCAACACAACCAAGGTGAGCGTAGCCAACCATGAGTGGCATGCAAAGAACACGAGTACATACTCGTACCTGTGTCTTTTGTTTCTGGTAGGAAACTACAGTAGGTGAACGGTCCCGGCGGTGTTGTCATATAAACACTGATTTTGTGGTTTTTGTGCAGGGATACTTGCACTCTTTTACCTTTGGTGCCTTTGCACCAACTTGCACGGCGACCGCCTTTCTGCTCGATGAACCCTGCGCTGACTGGTGTCGCCATCAAAACGGATGCTGCACAGGTCTTCTACACCTGGGGTGTAGAAGCAGCGAATACCTTGTACTTGGGTCCATTCGCCAAGCTGGAGTCGGTAGCAAAATAGTCTCGATAACACGTAGCCATGATGACAAGCCTACTGGGGAAGTATTTGCCAAGGAGCACCATTCCGTTCTCCCGCTGCGCGAGCGCTCGCCTCGACGACGCAGAAGGGGATTACGCCTGCTTGATACATTTGCCTCGTTCCTTCTGTACAAAAACATGGTCGATTTCACGTGCCCCGTCGCTTCGCCTCAGCGTTCCCTGAACCTGAGCACCCTGCGCCCGGTTTGAAAGTTAGCGAGAAAAGACGGTGGCCGGCCCAAGGTCTATCATCGATTTTGTGTACTAGTTTGGACTGCAACGCTCATCGCCCCTCAAGTTTYACACACAAGAGTTCCTTCATCCTTTCCCGCCCTCATCCGCGCCCCTCTCCGTGAAACAGGCGTCGCCCACACCCTCTCCGCGAAACATGTGCTCCTGTACAGCTCCAGCTACTCTTCGCGTCGCTTGTGGCTCTCTGTCACTGGGCAGTTCCGACCCAGCTAGTCGGGCGGTGGGGAGGGGTCAAACCCACGAGGGTAAGCACACAAGGTGCTTTCGTCCTGTACGCTAGGTCCTCGCCGATACCCGTGTCATGGGGGGCCAGGAAAACATGCGGTATCCACTGCTTCAGGCCGGGGCGCAGTACCCCGA
>MEHQ01001813.1:23080-50347 GCA_008828725.1 Saccharina japonica
CCCCCCCCCTCCCCCCAATATGAAGTACACCCCCCCCCCCACCACCAAAAAGAAGCTGCCCCATTCCCGCCTCTACCATTACAAAAAAAAACACACACACAACACACACATATACGACTCGTCGTACCTCGCCGGCGCTATAGACAGCGGAGACAGCCGCGAGCAAGAACGCCTGCCTGCCCATGCCCGCCACCGCCTTGGCCATGACGTTGGTCTTGACAGGGTTCAGGACCACCTTGTCGGTTGGTCTCGGTTGCGGCGGGTTCTTGAACGACTCGCGGAGGGCGCCGTAGAACAGCCCGAACGTCGCGCCGTATTGCTGGAAAAAATATCGGAATTAGTTGTATAAGGTGGCGTCCGAGGGGAGGGGAGGGGGGGGGGTGGGGGGGGGGCGGGGGGGGGGGGGGGCATTGACCACGCATCCCTTTCGAGACGGAGCACCCTTTCCACTCCTAATAGAAACACCTCCAACATTTGGGCGCTCATTACGTTGTTTCCATATATTACAAATGTTTTTTTTGCGGGGGATATAACGTGAGGGAGTACGCCTGTTGCGGTTGAAGCAGTCGGTCTCTCGATATGCCACAACTTCAACCTACGTACGTACGCACTACACGTATACGACTTTACGACTGACTGGTTATACCATCCTAACCCGAAATATAATAAACGTTTGCATATAACATTCAATCGAAATGGTCCTTACATTTCGGGTCAGAGAGAAAAAAAAGTGGGACCAGGTATGTAACTTCGTACAGCAGTATGCATAGTAGTCTTGGGCCCTTAAGGGCTGCACTCCCGATGTGGGTACAAAACGCTTGGAATTAGAGTGAGAGTCAGTTGTCTGGACACTGACTGCAGTACTACGTACAACAAAATAACAGCATCAGCATTGCGAAAAAAAAAAAAAACAAAAAAAAACAGGACGGCTGGCTGTGCTGTGGTTGCTGCTCATGAATAATCGCCGGAAGTCAGAAGAAACGCCCTCCATCTGCTGGTGTAACTGCTGTTGCGCTTGCGGTTGCTGGTGCTGCTGCTAGTGCTACTACTATTACTGCCTCCGCTGCCTGCCGCTGCCGCTGCTGCTGCCGCTGCCGCTGCTGGTGCTGCTGGTGCTGCTGCTGCTACTGCCGCCGCTGCTGCTGCTGCTGCTGCTGCTGAGGTAATGCCGCAACAGGCACTGCTCGGGTCGAGTATGTACGCACGTACGCACACGCGCGTGTCGCTGACAAAGAGCCAGTCACCCTTGACCCTTTTTAGTGCTGCACTCAAGATAAACCGAAATCTGACACCAATTCCAAGTGTTTTGTCCCCCACAATAATGGGACAGAAGTCCGCGTCACAGAGGGATCCAATCCCCAGAACCTTCCTGAGGAGGCTTGGCAGGCGGGGCGGGCAGAGGCACCCACCGAACTTGCCGACTGCTCAGGGCAGCGTGCTGTCTGTACTGTAAAAAAAAAAACGGAGACCCCGCCAATTGCCTGGACTATTCGTAAAAGCGAGCAGTCTATGGTATACTTCAACTACTACTATTACGGTGGACCATAGTAAATACTAGTAAATAGGACCAACGGTACACACAAAAACCTGTATACTTTCCGATTTTTACTAACAACATTTGGTCCTATTTACTACGGTCCCCCGAAATACTACTGCTGTACCAGGTAAGTATTTATAAACATGGGGACAGATCACCGATTTCCACATAGATTATCTAGATCTTTCAGGGCACAGAGAGCTTCCTGATCTGTATGATCTGTATGATCTATCTAGTTCATGATGCCGAGTGGGGTCCGCATACTCAGTACCATCTACTATCGTAGGACGTGATTGCTGGGTTGCATCTGCGCTTCGTATTCATGTACAGATCTTGCACACCATCTCATAACGGCAGCTTAGGATTTAGATGGATCTAAATGACAGCACCCATGCCGCGGTCCCGACGGGTTCCGCTGACGCATACAGGATGACCAAACTTTCCCGAGCAAGCCGTCGAGAGGTGGTCGAGGCAGACGCGGGAGAGCGTAATAGTTCTCTACACACGGCATGATGGCCGGGACATGGGGATTTCCCAAAACATAAAAACAACGCCGTTTGATGTCACGGCAATGTCTGCGAAAAGTGGAAACAATGGTATTTTCCAAAAACACAGCGAGAGAGCAGAGCAGAGCAGAGCAGAGCAGAAACAATTGTAGTTTCCAAACACACAGCGAGAGAGCAGAGCAAAGCAAAGCAGAGCAAAGCAGAGCGAAGCAGAGCAGAGAGCAGCCACAGCCAAGGGCTGCGTATGAAGCCTGCTTGAAGCCGTCGGAAAGAGCAAAAGCTCGCAGGACCCTCACAGGCTCTTTTTTTCAAGACCTTAAGCGGGCATATCATCATACATCGGCATTTGCCCTGAGTGCGAAGAAGGTACGACACGTTACCGCTTCCATGCTAACGCGCGGGCGGGTGGAATCGTCACCTAAGGTGTCGTCTATGAATACATGCCTTGAGAGACCTTCAGTAGTCAGCCGTACTGCCGCTGTGCCATATATATACGTACCCGTGTTACAAGTGTCTACCAGATGCAAGGCTCCACTTCGTGAATATGGTTGGCATGAAATCCCGAGGGGGGGGGGGGGGGGGGCATCAAGCTAAAAAGGGAGAACACAGTTTACGCTTCGATACACTGCGAATCAAGCAGAGGCTGCGAAAAAAGAAAGGGATACGGTGGTGGGTACCCCGACTTAAGGTAAGACAAAACATGGCAAAAATCGGCTGGAATCCACAAAAAGAAAAGACAAGAGAGAATTTCCCCTTGTTCCCCCAACCCCTGGGTCATCACACACCTTCCCGTCATGTGCAAAACCCGATTTTTGTGCGGGCTGATCTCTTTTGCAGGGTGCGGAGTGCTCAAGCAGGAACACGACATTATTCACGTTCGACATTCGTGCAATTAGTGGCTTATGTTGATTGGTTCACCATGCATACATGCCTCCCGGGGGTGCCGAACGCCCCCTCAACGCATTTTCGGGACGTGTATACCCCTCATGCTCGTGTACATAGTTATGAACATTACACTAGTATTTTTTAGAGGTTTCCCCGACTGAAGGCAGTACCTGGTACCAGCCTCCGATACAGACACGCCTCATTCTCTCTGGTACCTCTTACGTCGAGATCAGAGAGGAAGCGTGGACACCTGCTGATAGGCGACTATTTACGGAGGCTTTGTGCTCGGCGCCTCAAAGCCGACCTCCCGACCCGAACCCTAACCTTATGCCTGTGATCAGTGCCGGGATGCTGTGTTTGGTAAGACTCTAAGTTGGTTCGGCCGGCGTGGATGCTGTGCTTGATTATACTCTATAGGTTGATTCTGATGGCTCGGGTTGCTGTGGCTTGGAAACCTCTTACTCTTAGGTTGATTGAGCCGCTTACAACATACTCCTTAGCCAATCAGAGTGCCTAAATAGCTATCCTATTCAATAGCAAGATTAAGATTTCACTGCTGTGAGCAGATGTCCACTACGACTCGTACTGCCAGAGAGAACGCTATTGATATCATACAGTATGATATGCACGTGGTAGTTACGAGAGGTAATATATTTTCGGCCCGGACCATTATACTCGTAGTAGCACTACTGCTGCTGTACCCACTTTTCTGGGTAAACTACTTGGAATTAGTGTGGCGTCATTTTGCAGTACAGCAGACAGTAGTGGTCCCTTTATAGTGCCGGATATATAATATGTGCCAGCCAATTACACCGGTACTATAGCGGCCACCAACCGGTACTAATTACTCCGCACACTCTCACACTGGTGAATCCCACAGCAGTGCCAAGCGATTCCACAGGCATTATCGCGGGCATCCGGCACTACTCAACCGGCACTATATAGGGACCACTATACGTAGCACGACGTACAGCATATAATAGGAAACCCAATACGTACTCTACTACTCTGTACTGGTACTGAGGATGGACACGCTGCGCGTATGGAGGCAATACAGCAGTAGTGGCCCCTCTATAGTGCCGGTTGTTCGCTTTGCCTATGTAAGACATGTCTCCACAGAGCCACAACAAACTGCGGCGGCAACAAGCAACGCTCCACAGATGCTCCCAGTATACTTCATACTCCCAGTATACTCGGGAGTATCGAGTATATTTCGTACTCCGAGTACGGAGAGTACTAAAAGAGTACTTGTGGCCTAAATACTGCGAGTACTGGGAGTATGAGCAGTACTGAAGGCCCAAATACTGCGAGTACTGGGAGTATGATCAGCACAGAACCCCGAGTACAAGCAGTACCCGCAGTATCGAACTCCGAAATACTTGGGAGTACCAGGTATCATGGAGTATCAGGCAGGCAGTATTATTCGTCGCGAGATTGCCTACGATGAGTGTGGTGAAGTGAACATTATTGTCTAGACTGCCAGCTTGCGCGTCACCGAGTCGATACATAGCAGCACGACAGCATGATACACAGGGACGGCTTTCGGCAGATGTATCACGGGCAGACGACAAGGGAGACGGCAAGCACGGTCTGGAGTCTGGAAGGTCGAGATGGGTCTGGGTCTGGGGTGTGGTGTGCGGTGTGCGGTGTGCCTACAAGGGAAAACGAAGGAAACACACTTCCATCTCGTACGTATTGATAAGAGTACGAGTAGAGCTGTATACGCCTCCAAATGACTTGTTTACAGTATGCTCTAAGATAAAAGCATGTACTCGTAGCAGTGCGGGCACGACGTAACGGAGGAGAGCAGAAGTTCTGCCAAGGACAGTCAGGATGAAGACCGGGATAGGCCACCTTTAGCGGAGAGCTGCATCTACACACAACTGAAACTTCGCTATAGATGTTGAGCATCCCCCAACCAGGTTATGCATGACGACGATGACACAAAAGCAGCAGCCAGAGAGCTCCAGCCTCGAGAGGAGGTTTGGGTTACGTATGCTGTGATGCTCTGCGCGTTCGTTCTACGTAAATGCTCAAATATGATAGGAACGCACTCTCTGGAAGAAGGGAGTGGGAATTCTCCTCCAACCGCCAGTGCCATCGATGACAAATAAGTGTTGGTGTATGAGGGCACGATAAATTGGGCAACGCGCAAGGCAGTGCAAGGTAAGGCATGGCAAGGCAAGGCCAGGATGGTGACTCCACTCATAGGATGATGTTCCCCCCAAGCAAGGCGAAAACAACTCCCTTTCGAGGTACATACTCGTACTTGTTTCTTCGTTCCGAACCACTACACATCGACAGGTAAGGGCATCCAACTCACCACATTCCTGACCGCCCAGTCAGTGCAAGTTTTGTGCCCTTCGTACGCCATTGCGCTAGGCTCCTCTTCTCAGTCGCGCCTCCCAAAGCTATGCCTATAAGAGAGGCCGAGGCAACCAATAGCGGGGATATTATATCTGCATCCCCTGCTTTCACCCAAAAGGCGTTTTGCAGTTTTGATATTTAGTGATTTTTCCCGTTGACGTTTTTGGGTCATGGGGTAGGTCATTTCTGGCGCACATCGGCATCTCTCCACGCTGGCTAGGGCGGCGTGCGGGGCCTTAGTCGCACCAACAAGACGTAACCAAGAGGGAGGTATAAAGAGAGGGGAGAAGGGACTGTTGTCGGTGGCGGCTTCCAACGATGTCCCTCTCGCAGCAGGCGGCCTCGGTCGCCTCTTCCTCCTCCTCCGAACCTGCTGATGGGCGTGTCCCGGCAACAACCGCTGCACCCAGACTTTCACATCAGCAATCCGCTTCCCACAGAGACAGAAGGGCCAAGCTCGAGCAGTGGAAGGCAGACAAAGAGATGCTGGAGCGAACGGCCGAGAAAAGGCGCGTGTCGGCATCGGCGTCCAGTCGGCCGCTGGGACTCGGCAAGGAGAACCACGCCCGCGTCTGCTCGACTGCTGCGACTGCTGTGAGTGGTTGAATTCTCCAGGAGTCTGCGAGTTTGGTTTCGAACTCGAATCGCGTCCTTCGTTTCACACATCAAAATCGAAAGCAGAGACCACGGGATCGCCCTGTGCGACACTCGCGATGCTCCGTAGTTTGGGCAGCTCAGCGTGCGTTTCATGCCGGGTCTGCATAAACAGGACAAGTGGTCTCCATGGCCCCACGCACTGCTCCTCCACATTTCCCACATCGCTGTCGATATATGAGTACATTCACCAGCAGCGCAATAGTTTCCGTCATGAATTGCCAGCAAGACTTGAACTAGAGGGTGAAAAATAATGCGAATCATTCCTGTCGCTGATTATTATGGCGCCGTTTTTGTTCAACAGGGCTTGGCGGGAACATACGCGACCCCTGCTGCATCAGCCGCTACCATTGCTGCTACCACAAGCAGGCTGTCTACTCCTAGGGTGCGGCCGACCTCGGAGGCGCCGGGCCGACGCGTTGGGACCACACCGTCGTCACTCGCACGGCGTACCCAATCCCTTGGCAAGGTAGGCGGGGTCTTTTGCTGGGGTGCCATTGCTTCCTATTCCTGCTTGCTTGGTTTTAGGACTGCACTCCCTGTTCGGTGACAAACAACTTGTAATTAGAGTTAGATATGTTGCTTCTGTGCAGTGCGCTGCTAAAAAAGGGTTAGGTATGTGTGCAAAAACTATCCCACACTATTTCCAAGTAGTTCGTCCCCGAAAACGTGGAAAACTCAAACCGTTCTTTTCACCCATCGCCCTCCAGCACATCAAGTGTCCGGTGTCCCTGCTGATTCTTGATGAGAGAGAAATGTACCCAAGCCCCCCAGCTCTGTTGGCCACAAACTGCGAGGACAGAGACAATATTGTAGGTACGCCGCACCGCAAATCTCACTTTGTTGTCCAATCTATCTTTGGTGGATTGATAAATTTCTCCGACGACCGACGACACGTTTTGTATGCATACTGATGCATACAGCAGTTTTTGAAGTTTTGTTTTTTCGTCAGTTTCCGTCCATCATTTTTCTCATGTTTTACGATGTTTTCATCTCCCATCTCCGGTCCAGCAGCAAGCGAGCAAGCGTGAGCTTTCAGTGAAGGTTTCGCTCAGCAGCACTCTGAACTGAACAATCATCAATCGTGGTCACAAAGTGCTCATGTGTCACTTGTTCGCCGTTCTCGCCCCCCCCCCCCCCCCCCGCGGGCCGAGTGCTTCCCCGGGTTTCTATCGCCTTTGAGGTTGTTCTGCGCAGCTCGTCGGCTTGTCGTAATGTGCATGTTCATGTACAAAATCACATTCCTCGCGTTTTCCGTGAACATGTTCCGAAAAAAATCATACTTTAAACGAACAATAATGGGCAAAAGCCAAACATGGGTATACCTAGGACGTTTAAGCCATTTGTAGGTACACTAAATATTGCACTCGGGAAAAGACTTCCGGGTCCTCCCTCTGATCGTCCAGCGCCCGATCGTATCATACCTATTGTTGACTGACAAGTTCCAGTACACCTCTCTGTGGCTACTCAAGTTGGGCTTCACCTATTATTGGCTTCGATTGTACCCATAAATGGCGCATTCGAACCCTTTTTTTGCGAAACTAAAATATGGACACAGGGCGTTTGGGACCAGGTGACCCGAGCTTTCAACAAAAAGCACAAACATGTTGCGAACTTGCCTTTTAAGATTGAAAGTGCATTCCAACACAGAGTACCGTACACTCAGTAAGAACCCAGTAAGAAACTAATTGCTGTGCTTTTGGCTAGGAGAAGCTTTCGTTCTTTGGCTAGAGGCCTTTTGTAGGTGCAGGTTGGACCATTGTATGTGTTCTTCACATTAAACTGGTATTTTTACCTAGCTAGATACAATTGAAGCCAAAAATAGGTGCAGCCCAACTTGAGTAGCCACAGAGAGGTGTACCTGGGACTTTTCAGCCAATACTACGAGCAGGTACGATCGGGCGTTGGCCAATCAGACTCCAGTAAGTAAAAATTGTATTTTCCCGAGTGCAATATTTAGTGTACCTACAAATGGCTTAAAATTCCTAGATATACCTACTTTTGGCTTTTGCCCAAAACTAATACCTAGTTAGGTAAATATCCCAAAACGGTATAGCTCCCGTATTTTCATCCATTTAGAGGTACACCAACAATAACGCTCGGGAATGGCTTGCTGGTGTTCGCTCTAATTGGTCAACGGTGATCGTACCTTGCTGGTGGCTGGCTTGGTGGCTGAAGATCTGAAAAGGCCAAGATATACCGTACCACTCTGGGCGGAAATATAAGGACCTCTTGGTATACACATTTATGCATAAATTGTTCTTATATTCGCGTCCAGAGCGGTACCTACTTTCCTCGATATTTGTCATTCTTATTCTTCAATTAGTTTATTATTACATTACAGAGTAGTAGAGTAAATACAGTACCTCCTTCTGCCTCGTACTACCGTTACCCGTTCGTTACCCGTTGGTGGTCTTGTTTCCGTATTCGAACGGCTGAAAAAATGCAAATGTCTCTACGCAGCAGTGACCTCTTTTTGAACTGCGTCCACGTTTTCGGGGATGGACTACTTGTAATTCGAGGGCATGGGGTGATTTTGCAGTCGTATTGGGTTAAAACCCTCTCTCCCACTTTGTTTTGGGACAAACTGCTCAGAATTAACGTGGGATAATACTGCTGTAGTGATAAGTATGTATGCATCGCCCTCAGGTCTCTATCAATAGGGTTGCCATAACTTCTCTCCCACGTTCGTGCGGACGAAGTGCTTGTAATTACGAGAGTGCATGGGGTGATTTTGGAGTGGTAAACGGTTACCGTAACCTCCCTCCCACGGTTTAACATGAATTACAGTACCCACTCTGACCCGATTTATAAGAACCATTTATATGAACTGTTATTAATAGTATACAAACGGTCCTTATATTCCGGGTCAGACTAGCTTCAACGTTGATCACTCATAGCACCCCAAAATAAGAAAAGTACAGAGAGAGAAACAAAAAGAGCTCCTTGCACACAATCTAGTCCCTTCTGTAGAATATTATACCTACGTACTTCCAGCTTGAGCTTTGTCGACTCCATTTGCTGTCCTTACCCCTTTCTTCTCCTCGCGTACTGCAGTTATATCGTCCTGTTAATGGATGTTCGTGTCATATCGTCCTGTTCACCACGGCACTTTTTAGTGTTATTGTCTATTTATGTACTATCCAGAGGCCCAAGGGAGTCACCGGTCCCAGGGCTCTCTATCCATCTACGGGATGTACGGAACGTTTAGTCGATCCCAACGTCACAAGGAGTGTATGCTATGAGGGGATGGTGTACGAGTACCCCCTGGTATGCACTACACGTGGCGGTATCATATGCACCTGGTAGAACATGGCGTAACACCCAGAACACAGACCACAGAGAACACAAAACACGTGCCATAGACAAATCACGCAGATTGACACCCAACAAACCTTAAGCTGACGAGACTGAAGGACGTGGAGACAGAAGAATGCTCGAATCGACCACTTTGTTGGTCAAAAGTCACAGAATGATATAACACAGCAGTACCTATATATATATCACACAAACTACGAAGAGTAACGTTGTTTTTCTTTTTTCTTTTTTCGTACCATTTGTTTTACTCATTCACATGCGGTGATAGTCGAATTCCAACGTCAGCCTGCAATCCAATTCGAAGTACGAGTATGATACTGCTGTTGTTTGTCGGCACTACAGCTGTAGTACCGGTACGCACCCGTTCTGTTGTACTGTTGTACTGGTGGCGCCAAAGGTTTGTGAGCCTTCTAGCTACGTACCGGTGCAGTTTGGACGAAAAGACGTACCTACCGTATGCCGGAGGGGGGCTATTAATAGTAGTGTGGGCTACGTACGATGACCCCTCCAAAAAAACGCCATACATGTATACGTATATAGCCAGAGGAGGGGGGGGGGGGTTATCATTAGAAGGACAGAGCAACAGTAGCGCCCCTTTACGAGTATGATGATAGTTTTCAACCGTATACGGTACAGTACTCGTATACCTCTCCTGCATCGATCGAGCAATGTCTAATAATGTGAACTAAGTGTGTATGGTGTGCGGTGTGCGGGTTTTCGTGTGAAACCGTTCTTTTTGTCATACCCAACGGCACCGGGGACACCCCAGGGTCCGGAGTCGGTACTCGTATGACATTAATAGTCCGATTCCGAACCGTACCTGTTCTTGCGGTAGGTTAGCACAGTACTACAGTAGTGGGTACCCCCATTTAAGAGCACCCAAGATAAGAGCATTCGGGACTTAAACCCCTTAAGAAACGGTCCCACGATTTTGGGGATAAATACTTGGAATTACTGTGGCATAAATTTTGCAGTTCTGAAAGGGTTAAGAACCGGTCCCACGATTTTGAGGACAAAATACTTGGAATTAGTGTGGGATACGTTTTGCAGTTCTGAAAGGGTTAAAAGCGGTCGAATCGGCATGATGTCCCGCCTATACTAAAAAAAGTATATATTGCCCTCGTACAGATAAGAGCAATGTGTAGTTAAGAGCGCTTGTTTTGGCTTAAGATTGTCACGGGACGCTCTTAAATCGGAGTACCCACGACTGTAGACAGCAGTATATGTAGCACTCTGGTCGGAAATATAAGGGCCGTTTGGTATTCATATTAGTGGCTAAACGTTTTCGAATTATATTCCCACCCAGAGGGGTATAGCCGTGTACCATATGTATAATACCTAATATCTGTGTGTTTTTGAGTGGTGAACGTTGAAGCTCAAGTCGGATGTCAAACACTACGTACATACGTGATACGTGTACATTCCCGGCGATAACCTGTGACAATTCTGATACTTCGAAGTATGTATCATACCAGTATGTATTTACGAAGTATCACGTATAATATGTACGAGGTATGATTTTTTTATTTTTTTATTTTTTTATTTTTTGTCCATCCCATTTATTATCTTCGCCCTTCCTTTCTCTCTCCTTCCTATTAATAGTCGTAACTCAGATCCGGGGTCACAAAGTAGGCTCTTCTCCCTCCTCCCCCACTACGGTTCTTGCCTTGCATTTTTATCGCGAAAAGATTTCAGCACTTTCTTCCCTCGTCGACTTGTGTCGGATTCCGCCTACCCACGCCACGAAGGCGCTCTCAGCAATTGGTTCCTTTTTATTTTTTCAAATAAAGACAAAATCTCTCACCACTGTGGGATTCGATCTTGGGTACCAATGATAGTAGTCTTTGAAGCTGACCACTACTCTACCGGGGCGACCGGCTATCGCATGAATCCTCTTGTTTAGAAGGCGAGAGTTTTATCCTTTGCTGCGCATGTCCTAAGCTTCAGACTTTTGACACTGCATGAGATCAGTACTGTACGTACATACAAAATATGCATTTTCTATTACTAGTCACGAAATATGCTACTACCAATCTCGCCGATAATATATTCCACGTGTTATTAAGTCTAAATAGGAACATCAAGTGGGGATTGCTATCCGGGCCAGACTGGTACGTGTAAGAGGCCGGCCTTTTTGGGCGCGTCACGGGTGTCTTATGTTGTCCTTAATATACTAGTTTTAGTGTAGGCAGCGGTTAGTCGAGGGATCAAAATTGCGCCCCTTTTCTTGATTAGACCTTTACGACTGCACCCCCGTTTCGGCGACACATCACTTGGAATTAGACTGGGATGTACCATCCTGTACAGTGCAGTGGTAAATGGGTTAACAGAACCCCTAAACCCCTTAAGAACTGGTCGCACGAATTCGGGGACAAAATACTTGGAATTAGTGTGGGACATTTTTTTCAGTTCTGAATGGGTTAAGAACCGGTCCCGCGTTTTGGAGACAAACTACGTGGGATTAGTGTGGGATAAGTTTTTCAGTTATGAGTGGGTTAATGCTGCTGTACATATAGCGCATTTGCTGGTGGCGGTTGTTGTGCCGGTATGCTATGAATAGTATGATTGTGTATACGAGCAGTATGACTTGAAGCGACATCGCCAGTGTAGGGTGCAGGGGAGTGGGTGAATTATGAGCAAAATGTTACAAAGTATTTTGTCAACGTACATCAATATTATATCATATTATACATGCATGAGAAAACGACAACTTATTTTTTTTATCATATGCTATAAATGTGTTTAAAGACATGGTTCAGTGCTCGGTCGTGATCACGCTGATCACGAGCTACTAGAATACGTATGTACGTATCGCAGATTGTGGCATTGATTTAATTATGCGAGATCAGCAACAACGAGAACGATGACCACTATTGAGTGCGCTCATGTATCGATGTACCCTTCCTTGTAATTTACGTTAATACGTTCACATCATACTCTACCCATCTACCAGGCAAGCAATCTGACATTTTACCAGTACAGAGGACTGCTGTCGTTACAGACCCCTTCCCTGCAGCCTTGTATACATAGCAGGACACGTGGGGAGATAGGGCAACGTACTGGTGGGCGTGTCATACATACGTAGGGCTGTACTCGTATGCCTGTCATACGGGGGGGGGTATCGCCGCTCTTTCTTAACTCTTGACGCAGCACGGTCGGTGTTTTTGTCGTTTTCGGCGGGGCAAGTGGTGCAGACATGCCAATGGTATATGCCATACGTAACTGCTCGCACCTCTGTTACCTGGTGACGTTGCCATTGCACCGTTACCTAGTACGACTGACTTCTTGTTCGCCTATGCGTCGAATGGGCGTCGCCCGAGTGGAGCAAAAGCGCAAGCAAGCGTCACAGCCAAACGGTTCATCGCCCAAGGGGCGGGGTCTCACTCTTGGCATTGATCGTCAGGGCGTCTCGCAAGATTTCTGAGAACCGTTCTCAAAAAAGGGGTACGGTAGAGTCGTACTGCTGAGAAATCGTGACGCACACATCGCACCGGTAACTGATTGCCTTCGAAGCGTATCTATATACTCGTACGAACGAATCTACTTTATATCCTATAGGTATTTGGAGTGCGGGTTCCATCCAGTTCGTCTGCGTTTCCTGTCTCCCGCGCGTTCGACGACGCCCCTCGCCCGCACACCCCACGCACACCCACTCCGTCCGTAACGCTCCTTTTATCCCCTCTGCCGTATCGCGATTTCGTCGTCGTCACCCCCCCCCCCCCCTTCCCGCCGCTCCACCGCCTCCGTCGCCCGACAAACAGCCTCCGATGCCCACCCCTACATCGGGGGTCGCTTTGGGCAGACCCTCTACTGCTGGCGCCACCCCCTCTGCTACCGCCGCTGCTGCCAGTTCCGCCGCTTCTCGATCGGTAGTACCGGGAGCAGCAGCAGCAGCAGCAGCAGCAGCAGCAGCTGCACAACCAGCGGCAGCAGCGGCAGCAAGCACCCCTGCCCGAGCGAAGGCCTTGCTGCCCCCGGTGGCTTCCCCCTACGGCAACAGCGGAGGCGCGGCGAGATTGCCACCTCCGAGAGGAAAACGCCCGCCGGGACAAGGGGCGGCGACGCCCGTGAGTCGGCAGGAGGAGATATCGGCGAAGCTTGCTAAGGCTGGCCGGCCGGGAGTCGGGGGTGGGGGTGGGGGTGGGTTGGGGGGAGGCGAGGTAGTGTCGGGACGGAAGATTTTAAACTCGACAACGACGAACTCGGGGTTGGCGGGGAGTGTGACGACCCCTCGGCGCGCTTCGGTCGGTGTTGCTAGCGCGGCGGCGGCGGCGGCGGCTGCTGGGAATGGGAATGGGAATGGGAATGGGAATGGGAATGGGAACAAGCGGCTTTTTGGGAGGTGAGGGAAGGGCAGCGAGCGTGATGGTTGGTAGGCGGTGACGGCGGTGATGAAAGCAGTCATGCATATAATACTTATTATACGTACGAGTACCTGGTATATATTTTTAAAAATCATATTAAAAAAAAACGTATGATATACATATAGATATATTTTTTAAAGAGATCGAGCATTTCGTCGAAACTCATATTTGCTAACTGGCTGTGATACTATATGGGTATATTTTATGCATATTAGGGGGCGTTGTTTGATCACTAGGGAGGTTTTGGGGCTTTTTTTGTGGGCGGTTGGGTGTGCAAACCTGCGGGAGAGAAATATAGAATAATACTTGATGGTTTTATGTACCCTGGTGTGGGTATGCATGTTATACATACAGTACCAGGAAAAGAAAATAAGAATAGTGTCTTGCGGTAATTATGTAATTATAGCAAAATGTACGAGGCTGGTATTTGTCAGCGGGTGTACCGGTATTTGGTATGGTGGGAGCTGTTCATGCACCCCTTTTTCATCGGTTAGTCCCGAGCGAAGGAGGGTCTTGCGGAAGGTAGGATGGCTCGCTGATGGCAGCGCTCTCGGGCTCTGGGGGCATGCCACAGCTACCCTTTTGCTTGTTGCCATCATGTCAGGGGCCTGGGGAGGAGCGCGTTCGGCAACCGCTGTCGCGTGTTCGGTCGTTTTTGTGTGTGTGTGTTTTTGTTTTCGCTCGTGGCTCTTTTTTTTTCCGAATGAATGTTTGGCAAGAGAGAGGCACGAACACCGGCAGACGATGTATAGATGACAGGGGAGGTGTTTATGGGAAGAAGCGTGTCCGGTCACGCTGCTGTAAATATATCACGATTATCTTGAGCAAAAAAAAAAACACGGCTGTAAGTATTACGATCGAGCAAAGAAAATCGTTGTAAATATCATGATCAGGCTAAGGAAATCAGTTGCAAATATCACGATTATCTTGAGCAAAAAAAAACACTGTAAGTATTACGACCGAGCAAAGAAAATCATTGTAAATATCATGATCAGGCTAAGGAAATCAGTTGCAAATATCACGATCAAGCAGAAGAAAATCACTGTAAACAATACGACCATGCAAAGAACATAATGGCAGGTGTAGACTATCAATACCACCACCAGTGTACAGTTTTAGTCTGGTACAGCAAATTTAGACTCCAGGCACACTACATGCGATGTATTTGCCGTAGATAGCTCTGTACAAGTACGTCGGTTTTCACCTTTTATGATGTTTTCTCCAGATTTTTTTTCTTTTCTCGAGAGAAGGAGTGGGCCAACTTCTGGAGATGGCCCTTAGCGCTTTTACTGCTGTTTCTGGGGGGGGGCATATGTACAGTAGTATTCCATACCACGGCGGTGTCCCCAAATATAAGCACCTTTTGCACATTTTATACATTTGTATACAATAAAAACGTTGCTTATATTTCGGGACAGAGTGGTAGGAATCAGAAACCTCGATGGGCCCAAAAAGCAGGTCTCCCCCTATAGGTTTACACACGATATTTGCTTATGATTGCTTCGTATGTATAATATGTTTTCCCGTAATATTGAAATTAATGCCGCACTAATTTCAAGTATTTTTCCCCCAGCAGCTCCAAAGGGGGTAAAAGGTAAAAGCAATGTTGTATATATATAATAGTAGAATGTGTTTCCCGGCACTATTCGAGCTGTGTCGAATCATTATACAGCATGGGTATACGAGTATATGGTATATATGGTGGAGGGTAGAGGGTCTTCACGGAACCAGATCGGGCCCATCTCGTTCGTCTTGTCAACAGACGCTACGATATGTATGTAGCTAGGTGGGCTTGGTTGATTGACACTGCGCGCCGAATTGGTGAAGCAGCGATGGACCTTGATTAACCGTCCGCCGTTCTTCTACACCCCCCCCCCCAACGATCGCTACCCTAGGAGATAGAGGGTGGCCACAGGCGGCGAAACAGCAAGGAGATTCGTAAGAATAGCAAAAAAACAAATTGTGTACTACATAAAATGAAAAAAAAAAAAAAATGTTGGAGGTGCCTCTATCAGGAGTAGGAACGGTGCTCCGTCTCGAAAGGGATGTGTGGTCAATGGCTTCCGTCTCCGCCTCCTCGAAATCCCGCCAGGAAACCTTCCACGCCGGCCACTCACGGGGGCGATGACCCTCGAGGGGTGGCAGTCGTGCCTGCAGCGGCAAAACCAGTAGCGGTGGGAGCGGCAGTGGCTCGCCCTGAAGAACAGCCGCGTGGTGTTGCTCCCGCGTCAGCCCCCGTGCCAGTGGTGGCGAAGCTAGAGTTCCGCACGAAGCGCTCGCCGCCCAGGCAAGCGGCGGTGGCGGCGGTGGCAGGAAGAAAAGACGGCACTCCTGCTGCTGCTACTGCTCCTACTGCGGCGGCTACTGCTGCTCCTACTGCTCCTACTGTGGCGGCTACTGCTGCTCCTACTGTGGCGGCTACTGCTGCTCCTACTGTGGCGGCTACTGCTGCTCCTACTGTGGCGGCTACTGCTTCTACTGCGGCGGCTACTGCTGCTGCGGCTGCCGCGCCGGCCCCGTCTCGAGGTCAAGAGGAAGAGCGATCAAACCTGGCAAAGACCTCCGCTGTCGCCTCTTCCACAAGCACCACTACTACTGCTGCACCCGCAGGCAAGGGTGTAGTGGCCCTTGCCTCGGGCAGAGCAGCCGACGCGCTTGGCCACCAGGGCAAAGCCGCCGCGGGGAGAAGGGAACCCGTCATCGCGCCGATGGAATCAGAGTTCGCGGTGACCCCGGCAGGGGTAGCTGAGGCATGCCCCCCGCCCGTGTACGAAAACGTGGTCTCGACAAATAAAAATGGGAAGGGTGTCGGGACGGCGACGGCGGCGGCGGTGGCGGCGGCGGCGGCAGCGTTGACGAAGCGTGAGGGAAGCAAGGATGCGAGCGTGGGCGCGTCGCTTCCAATGCCTCGCCACTCTGTGGGGTTTGTGCGTGAGCGGCCGATTTCCGTGATAGACCGGAGGAGGTCGTCGATGTCGGCGCCGCCGTCGCCTTCGTTGTCTGATGGTCGGGTCGAGGTGGGCTTTGGTGAGGGGTTGTCGCCGGCGCCGGCGTGGGGCGGTTCAACCAAGGGGCGAGAGGAAACGGAGCCGCCGCGTGTACGGGACGAAGGAGGGGGAAGCTCTGTTCTTGACGCGCCCGCGCGAAGTCGCGGTTGTGGCAGGGCTGTCGTCGGGGGCGGTGGGGCTCCCTCGATGGGGTTGCCTCCGCCCCCCCTCGATGACCGATCCCCCCCTTCTCCGGTGTCTGCCGGTGGGGTGGAGTCGGCGCAGCGGAGCGGCATCGCGGACGACGTGGCGATCGGCGGTGCTGGTGACAGCACAAGTAACAGCCGTCGCCGCCGGGAGAAGGAGAAGGGGGAGGGTGAGGGTGAGGAGGAGGAGGAGGAGGAGGAGGAGGAGAGGCGCAACAAGATGAGGGCTCCCCCCGCTTGCGAGCTGGGGCAGCAGACTGCCTTGGAAGTGCGCGCTCCGAGCTGCGGCGGCTCGCCCTCCGGCGGCGCTTCTGTCTCGTTGCAGCAAGGCTGGCTTCGAGGCGGTGGTGGCAGCGGTAACGGCGGCGGCGGCGATGACGGTAGAGGCGACGGGGGAGGAGGCGGTACCGCCGCGGGAGGGGGGGGGGGGGGGGGGGGGGGGGGGTGGAAGGGCCCCGCGCGGTCTCCGGTGGCGGCGGTGAGTTGCTCCAAGTTTAGCGCGACGCCTGGGTGTTCTTCCCCTCGACTGTCCGCGGCCCACGCGATTGAAACGCGGCGCGCTAGAGCTGCGCGTCGTTCGCCGAGAAGCTCGGCCGCGGGGGGTTTCCAGACGGAGGTCTTGTCGCCAGGGCCGGCAAAGTCGAACAAGGGCTCGGGCAGTGGTAACAAATGGAGCGGCGGCGGCAGCAGTAGCGGCGGCGGCGGCGGCGGCGGCGGCGGCTGTGGGGATGAGAGTGCGGCGGCCGAGGATGCACCTGTTATCAGCGAACCACCGACACCGGAAGCGGAAGGGGAGGGGGAGGGGGAGGCAGAGAGGGAGGCAGAGAGGGAGGCAGAGAGGGAGGCAGAGAGTGGCGGGGAGGGGTTTATGGGCATCTTCCGTCGAAGCTTGGCTGGGGCTTTCGTGGAGGGTAGACGGAAGCGGCGGCCGGTGTCCGCTGCTCCGGCGGCGCCTCCGGTTTTGGTTTCTCCCGTTGGAGGCGGGGAGGGGACGGGGGACGGGGCGAAGGCGGGAGGAGGAGTCGTTCTCGAGAGGAGCTTTGGCGGGGACACGAGCTCTGATGATGATGATGAGGAGGAGGAGGATAACGAAGAGGGGGAGGAGGAGGAGGATAGTGATGAGGATGAGGAGGAGGATGATAGTGATGAAGAGGATGGCGAGGAGGATGATGATGATGGTGGTGGTGGGAAGGGAGAGGGGAAGGGGCGCGGGGTGGACGGACGACGAGCGTCTGGATGGAGAGGGCTGGCATACCTCCAGGAAACGTGAGTTTGTTTCATTGATGATGTTGATGATGATGATGATGCTGATGATGATGCTGATGATGATGATGATGATGATGACGCGGCGATTTTTTTTTGTTTTTGATGACGTGGTGCTCGTACGTGTATATATATGTGGCAATTTTTGTTTTGGAAGCCACTGCTGCGGTTCTGCGTTCCGCGTTTTGTCTTCGGTGGCGCCGTACTGGCATGTCTTCCGTTGGGGGGGGGGGGGGGGGGGGGGGGGGGGGGGGGGGGGGGAGGGGGTGTACTCGATATTCATGCATGGCCGTAGTCGTATGACCATAGACCCTCGCATCCCTACAATGCCAGGACGGAGCACGCCGGGTTGTGGGGGTGTACTCATTTGTTGTTTGCCTTACGTAGCCATTTGACCATTGACCACACATCCCTTTCGAGACGGAGCACCGTTCCTACTCCTGATAGAGGCACCTCCAACAGTTGGGGCGGTCAACATGGTGTTTCCATATGATACATCGATACGTTTTATCCACCGTCCTGTTCCGCCGCCTGTGACCACCATCTACCAGGTATCTCCTAAGATAGCGATCGTTTTCTCGCTACTATCTAGTGTAACCAAACTGCTCTATGTCACACTCGTCTATTTTCCTCATCTCCTCCTCTAGCACATCCCTCTCCTCCTTATACCTTCCACATTCTCCCACTGTGTGAATTCTACTCTCTATGACTTTGCCACATGGGCACATCTGTGCATCTACTTCCTCCTCCTCCCGGCTACTGGTATACCTCCTTCTTCTTTCTGGCAGGTCCAGGTCCCCTACACGAAATTGCAGTTTCAGCTTTTTCGCGAAGTCCATTGGGCCATGCAGATACCTTTTCATTCCTATTCCTTCTCTCAACCCCCCGTATATCTCTAAGTGTTCTTCCCCTTCCACCTTTTTTCTTAGCGCTAGCCTTTCCCTTCGTTTAATGCTTTCTTTTACTTCTGTCTTGTATCCGCTAAATTTCTCTATGGCCAGCATCTCTTTTTGGTTTCCTATATCCTTCCATACTTTCTCGACTACGCTATCCCACCTTATTCCAGCTCGCCCTTTGGTTACTTTCTCCCATATAGCTTTATCAGCTATGGCTGGTAACCTCTTATCTGGCATGTTCTTTACTTTATATTGCCATTTCAACTTACGCACGTCTCTATTTGTCTTAAGTGGGTACATTCCGAGTTCTGCTCTCAATACTGTATTTCTCGTCGTACTTGAGCATCCTAGTACTTTTTTAGCTGCTGTCATCTGTACTGTTTCCAGCTGAGAGCCGGGAGGAGGGGGGGTGTACTCATGTTGTGCACGGCCGTAGTCATATGACCATAGACCCTCGCATCCCTACAATGCCGGGACGGAGCGCGTTGGGTTTTCACCAACCAGGCAGACATTGCTTGCACCAAGCGCGAAACGCCGGTATTGGGCGAGTCGCATGGAGGGTGAGCTGCATCCTGCTAAGAACCGCCTCTGAGGCGGACTTGCATATGGACGACAGCTTCAATGAGTTAATTTAATTTCTGGTGTGGCCACTTCCGGAGACAGCAATGGGTTTTACTATGTAACTGCCTCGCGGACGCCTTACCATATTAACACTACGTGAAACGACCATTCCCCTTGTGCGGAATGCCGGGACGGGGGGGGGGGTTAAAAACCTCTGTGCGTGTCGGGAGCATAACGTGATCAATTTTTTCCAGCTGCATAAACTGCTTGGAATTACGTAGACGGGGAATGATTTTGCAGTATGGCGGGGGAATGATCACAGCAATAGTGGGGCCTGTTGAAGGCAGCACGAATAAGTCGCCCGCTCGATACAAGGCGGTCATGACCTGATAAATTGCACTAACACGATGGAATGGATTAAGGCGGCCACTCGCTACAAGGCGGTCGAAATCTCGATGCACTATATATCCCGCCTTGTATAAGCCCCACTACTGCTGTAATCGTAGCCAATACATATACACACATAGGGGGACACCTGTTTTTTTTTTTTTTTTTGTCAATTGTGGGTTCTGATTGCTATGGGCCCCTTCAATGGTAGAAAGGTTTATAATCGTTATTTTTCTTTCGGCATGCACTTTCTTTGGAGAGTACACTATTAATATAATAGTAATACTTGTGGATTGAGTCAAGAGTTGGAATGTTAATGTTCTTGCAGTAGTAGTATAAAGGTTATTCGTATATACGTCTATAGCTCATTTTGCAACAGCCACGCTCGTTTTTTTGGAGGCTTGCCAATACACTCGCGATCAGAGTGGGAATGTATTCGCTTGCGGTTAAAAAAAAGGGTCACTCCCGAACCCGGACAGCAGTAACTGTGCGGTGTGCCTTGTACCAGTGCCCAAGCAACACGGTAAATGGCGCGGTGCGGCGAGCAGGGTGCAAACAAGCAAAGGGGCCAAGCAGGGCAGGAGGCGAAACCAAGTTCGGATGCTACTGCTACCGTACATGCTGCGTCGCGCTTGTAATGCATGCTTTGGTAGTGTACTGGTGGGTAGGTGGGCGGGTGGGTGGGTGGGTGGGGGGGTAGCAGCCCCTTTGAAACTGTCTGTGCCCCTAAGTTTTTGTTTGAGAAACAAGAGCTTGGAATCGAAAGGATGAGTTAGTTTTTTTTGCAGTTGCAAAACGGTGGCACTGAATGAAACCAACCAGCTTGTGGTTCGGGAGAGGGAGAGGTAATGGAGTAGGCGTTTTTCCCGACCCAATGAATGCACTTGGAACGTCAGCGTTGACGGCAATGGTATCGTGCTTACAACATCGTTTCTCGCCCCATTTCGAGTATATACATACGTATATCGTACGAGTCTGTCAATAGACGACAATGATCTATCTACACGGACACTGGGTGGGTGCGCTGGGTTGCTGGTGCTAAATGTCCTTGATAGGGCGAACAAATAAGGGAATAAGGAAATAACCAGGACTGGTCACGGGTCGGGTCACACCTCGCGAGTCGGGTCGGGACGGGTCGGGTCACACCTAACTCGACCCCGACCCGCCCCGTGAGATTTTGAAGACCTCCTGACCCGACCGGATCTGGCCCGGTCCGACCCGATCCGTGAGATTTTGAAGACATTCAGATCCGACCCGCGGGTCGGGTCGGGTCGGGTCGGGTTGGGTCGTGACCCGCGAACAGCCCTGGAAACATGAAATGACGGCTTATTGAGCAAGTTGGGTCTTAAGAGGGGAAGAAAACAGCGATAGTACGTGTGCCGATGACAGCAATGGTGATAGCGCTCGCTTGGGGGCGTAAATCTGCCCGCTCAGGCGAACTTCTCGGACGTGCCCGCATAAAATGATGCTGTTTCTAACGAGGTAGGGTTTTGTCACGAAGCTGTAAGGCATTCGTTCCCGACGGTGAACTTATTTTTGGCTTCGGCTAACGGCGGCCACTACCTTGACCCGGAACTCTAACCCTAACCGTAACTAGAGGCATGCGTGCTTGGCTGGTGTGCCACCTGGTCGTTGTGCTTGGAAAGGCTCTATTTTCAGTGCGGGCACATCTAAGGAAGTTCGCCTTAGCGGGCAGATCTATATACGCGAACTCATTTTTTGGTGTGTGGAGTTTACAGTGCAAGGAGGCATTTGCGGCACGGGCAGTAGTAGTGCTGGGCGCTCACGCTCCTCGTAGACGGTTGGTATCAGTAAAGTTGTACGTATTGGATTTTGGTTGATATCCCTTTTCTTTATAAGGGGAACCCCTGAAGAAGTGATGCCAAGTATTTGGGGACAAAGTACTTGGAATTAGTGTGGATTGTTTGTTTTTAGTTCTGAATTTTGGTCAAGAGGTTCATGTGAATGCTATCGCACGCTCACACCGCTGCTATTGTATTATTACGGAGGGCCATACATAGTACATAGGACCATTTTTTGGAGGGGTGGACAAAGGGTGATAGTGGATCTTTAAAATGGGGGTTTTGTCTTGGTAGTAGTATGTTGACCCTCAGATCGAACCCTAACCCTATGCCAGTGGTCAGTGCTTGCTTGGCCAATCAGAGTGCCTAATTAGCTACCTTAGGAAGATCCACTAACAGTGTTTGTCCACTACTGATTTTTTGTTAGTAAAATAGGGATATATATATATATATATATATATACTTCGTATGGTTTTTGTATTTGTGTGTACCATAGGTCCTATTTACTATGGTCACCGGTAATAGCTAGCGTGTGTCGACGCCAACTCCGCTATTTTCCGCACCCCCTCCCCCCCATGCTCACAAGCGGTTCTTGTTATAGTAGGATGCTCAGCTCACCCTTCATGCGACTCGCCCAACATCTAACGTTTCGCTTCGCTTTGCTTGGTGCAAGCAACGTCTGCCTGATCGGTGAAAACCCGACCGTGCGTGTGCTCCGTCCCGGCATTGTAGGGATAATGGGACGGTCGATGGCCATACGACCACAGCCCATGCATGGCATGGGTACTGCACCACTGCACACCCCCCTCTTCCTCTCCGTCTCGAAAGGGATACGTGGTCAATGGTCAAATGACTAAGGCAAGCAACAAATGAGTACGCCCCCCCCCTCCCCCGCTCGCTCACACCGCCTCCGCTCCCACCCTCCGCTCCCTCCCTCCCTCCGTCCCCATTGCGTCGACGATACCTTCGGGGTCAGTGACGGGCACCCATACACTGGGGGCATTGTGATCGACCCTGACCTGTTGATCTCTGGAAGTTCGACCAGCGCAGGCTCGATGCGGTCTTCCTTGCAAGGGTCTTCTGTAGGAGAGGTGAGGAGGCGGTGCTGGCGTGCGAGGGGGGGGAAGGTGTACTTCATTCTCATGCATGGCCGTAGTCGTATGACCATAGACCCTTGCATCCCTACAATGCCGGAACGGAGCATGTCGGGTTTTCACCGACCAGGCAGACAGGGTAGTACTCATGTTATGCATGGGCGTAGTTGTGTGACCGTAGAGCCTCGCATCCCGACAATGCCCGTGACGGAGCACGGGGGGGTGGTAGTAAGGGTGTGGGGGGGTGGTGTGGTCGGTGGTTGTGGGGGGGGGTTGTAATGGTGGTGGTAGTGGTGGTGGTGGTGGTGGTGGTGTTGGCAAACCCACATGTTGCCTTCGCTTCATGTGCAAAAAAACTGATTTTGATTGGTGCTATATTATATACGTACGTATCCATGCCTTCGTGGTTGTATATATTGTATGTGCACACCTACATACATTACGATCAACCATAGTTCACAGTCAAATAATTCAACGTCTCTCAATGATCTTCCTCGTTTTCGCGGCAAACGTGCTCGCTGTTCGTATCTCCGCCCTTACACTACTGCAAAACCTACAGCACCTCCCCCACTACGATGTGTGCATTTTTTCGTTTAGGCCAGCGCACAAAAAAACAAAACTCCCACAATGTTTACGTGTGTATATCACGAGTGTATATGTCATCATTGCGCTTGTTTGTCGTCCTAAAATGTGTCAGCATTAGAGGTGTTACCCAACGAGTACCCGTCTTGAACAAGTACCCACCAAATTTGGAAGAAAAAAAAAACACCCGGGTACTCGCGAGTATTTACGGCTATTTAGGGCGGGTACCGGGGTACCCGTTTAACAGCGGGTACTTTTTAACACCCGGGTACCCGTCTAACAGCCGGGTACCTGGGTGTCCAGGACCCACATACTTGGCGAGTATGAAGTGTCACCCGTACCCGTGACGGGTATTAGCAAGCCGGGTAATACTCGCGAGTACCCGGGTAATTGGCGAAAGGGTAACACCTCTAGTTAGCATGAGCTTCAAAGTCGATCACAGCTCACAAACATCATTTTATGTTTTGTTTTTTTCACACAGGGTCGTTCAGTAGGGCGGGGGTCGTGGGCATCATCAGCCCCGGTTCCGGTGGCAACGGCCGAGATTAGCACGCAGACGGCGGAAGGGGAGGGGGTTGCAAACGCCCTCGTGCAAGCTGGGGATGGCAGACTGCTCTCGGAGGAGGAACTGAGCGACAAAGCCAATTGTGACGAATTGCGGGTGAGTGACTGGGGAGTGNGCCCCTTTGAAACTGTCTGTGCCCCTAAGTTTTTGTTTGAGAAACAAGAGCTTGGAATCGAAAGGATGAGTTAGTTTTTTTTGCAGTTGCAAAACGGTGGCACTGAATGAAACCAACCAGCTTGTGGTTCGGGAGAGGGAGAGGTAATGGAGTAGGCGTTTTTCCCGACCCAATGAATGCACTTGGAACGTCAGCGTTGACGGCAATGGTATCGTGCTTACAACATCGTTTCTCGCCCCATTTCGAGTATATACATACGTATATCGTACGAGTCTGTCAATAGACGACAATGATCTATCTACACGGACACTGGGTGGGTGCGCTGGGTTGCTGGTGCTAAATGTCCTTGATAGGGCGAACAAATAAGGGAATAAGGAAATAACCAGGACTGGTCACGGGTCGGGTCACACCTCGCGAGTCGGGTCGGGACGGGTCGGGTCACACCTAACTCGACCCCGACCCGCCCCGTGAGATTTTGAAGACCTCCTGACCCGACCGGATCTGGCCCGGTCCGACCCGATCCGTGAGATTTTGAAGACATTCAGATCCGACCCGCGGGTCGGGTCGGGTCGGGTCGGGTTGGGTCGTGACCCGCGAACAGCCCTGGAAACATGAAATGACGGCTTATTGAGCAAGTTGGGTCTTAAGAGGGGAAGAAAACAGCGATAGTACGTGTGCCGATGACAGCAATGGTGATAGCGCTCGCTTGGGGGCGTAAATCTGCCCGCTCAGGCGAACTTCTCGGACGTGCCCGCATAAAATGATGCTGTTTCTAACGAGGTAGGGTTTTGTCACGAAGCTGTAAGGCATTCGTTCCCGACGGTGAACTTATTTTTGGCTTCGGCTAACGGCGGCCACTACCTTGACCCGGAACTCTAACCCTAACCGTAACTAGAGGCATGCGTGCTTGGCTGGTGTGCCACCTGGTCGTTGTGCTTGGAAAGGCTCTATTTTCAGTGCGGGCACATCTAAGGAAGTTCGCCTTAGCGGGCAGATCTATATACGCGAACTCATTTTTTGGTGTGTGGAGTTTACAGTGCAAGGAGGCATTTGCGGCACGGGCAGTAGTAGTGCTGGGCGCTCACGCTCCTCGTAGACGGTTGGTATCAGTAAAGTTGTACGTATTGGATTTTGGTTGATATCCCTTTTCTTTATAAGGGGAACCCCTGAAGAAGTGATGCCAAGTATTTGGGGACAAAGTACTTGGAATTAGTGTGGATTGTTTGTTTTTAGTTCTGAATTTTGGTCAAGAGGTTCATGTGAATGCTATCGCACGCTCACACCGCTGCTATTGTATTATTACGGAGGGCCATACATAGTACATAGGACCATTTTTTGGAGGGGTGGACAAAGGGTGATAGTGGATCTTTAAAATGGGGGTTTTGTCTTGGTAGTAGTATGTTGACCCTCAGATCGAACCCTAACCCGAACCCGAACCCTATGCCAGTGGTCAGTGCTTGCTTGGCCAATCAGAGTGCCTAATTAGCTACCTTAGGAAGATCCACTAACAGTGTTTGTCCACTACTGGTGCTATATATAGTGCCGTTGAGATCGCTTATTAGCACACATGTATGTACCGGGTACAGCAGTATGGGATTCACCAGTGTGGTAGTGTGCGGAGTAGTTATTTAGTAGTGCCGGTTGCCGCTATAGTGCCGGTATTGTTGGCTGGCGCATACCGGCACTATATCATAGAGGGAACCGGCACTATTACTGTCAACCGAAATGGCCCTTCCGTTTCCGGACAGAGGCTGGTATGGGACAGACAGGGAGACTTCGTTGATTCTACTAGTACTGATTTGTAGCGACAGTTGTTGTTGTTGTTGTTTTTGTTTTTTTTAGAGTTGTGAATCGGCTGTGTTTGCCGATATCCGATATACATCGGTTATCGGCCCAGTTATCGGCTCAGTTATCGGCCTAGTCGATATCTGATGTATATCGGGCCTACTGTCAAAATATCAGATTTATTCCTATATAAAACAGGTAGGGGGTACGAGGCCACACTAATTCCATATAAAATACGTCATTTACTCTATATCCTATATGAACCAGGTACATGAGAGGTATAATACGAGGCCATACCAATTCCCATATAAAAATGTGATACTACACTATTAATATCTCCTATTTAAACCAGGTACTTGGTATGGGGCAAGGGCCATCTTAATTCCCATCTAGAAAACGTTATTATACTATAATACTGTACGACTAATTCATACACAAATCAGGTAGGGGGTATAATACGAGGCCATACTAATTTTTACCAGTATACTTTGAACGTGCTGCCCTGCTTACGTGGTGTGTTTCTGCGGTCTACGCGGCGGCGGCAAAACATCGGTAAAAAAAACTTCGCACCGATTTGCCGATTCCGATTCCGATTTAAATTGGTCCGATTTTGCTTGGGTGAATCGGCTCGGCTCTATTTTTTTTCGTTGTGGTTTGTTTTTGTATTGTTTGTTGTTGTTGTTGTTGTTGTTGTTGTTGTCGTTGTTGTTGTTTTATGCTTTCCGTGCAGAATGTTTGAGCCTTTATACGAGTACAGCTATGAATAGTACGCGATAGATGTTAAGAATCTGATCATGAAGAAGTTGATACTTGAGATTGGGGGGGGGGGGTATAAGAATGCGTCCTCTGTGTACTGAAAATAGTGTGGAACACACCCAGTCTTCCATAATAATTCCAATCTGGCCAAAAATAAGAGATTCTTAACATCCGTCGCGTACTGTAGTACATATCCCACCCAGCAGCATGAGCTGTAGATCATACAGATCATACAGATGATGCAGGGTCGGCAACAGATCTGCCTCGAATGAGCTAGATCATGAAGGGAGAATCGGTCATCTAGATCATGATTCGCCGGAGGTGTGTGCTCTCCTTTTCGGAGTAGTAGCG
The DNA here is from genome assembly GCA_008828725.1 of Saccharina japonica. Classification (NCBI taxonomy): domain Eukaryota; class Phaeophyceae; order Laminariales; family Laminariaceae; genus Saccharina; species Saccharina japonica. The sequence goes on from MEHQ01001813.1 coordinate 50,062, forward strand.
GTGGTGCTCCGGCTCGAAAAGGGGATGCGTGGTCGACGATGAAAAAATCACTCAAAGGCAAGCAACGAACGAGTGTATACTATATACGCGCCCAAACGTTGAAGGGGGGTGTATCTACTATTAATACCAGGTACCAGATATGACGGAGGACTATAGCACACAGCCAGGACCAAATATTGTTACTGTAGTAAAAATGGGGAAATATATAGTTTTTTGTGTTACCGTGGGTCCTGTTTATTATGGTCGCCCGTAAATAAAGGAGTAGAAACGGGTGCTCCGTCTCGAA